>OV651823.1:27325073-27632573 GCA_927349885.1 Psylliodes chrysocephalus | reverse complement strand
ATTAATGAATAGCCATTTAATTATTGGAAATAAAAATAAAAAATAAAGGTTATATGACAATATTTAATAATTATTCTTAAATATTAAGGGTGGTCTATAGACGAGGGGCTGACCAAATCAATACATTTTAAAAGCAAAACACCCTCGAGATAAGTACAAGGAGTATAAGTCAAATATAATGTTTTTCCAGAAAACGCCTCCAAAGTTTTCTGAATATCTTCCCCTTGTATGCATAAAATTGATAGGTAATTTATTATACGTTTTCCGCAAGACAAATATGTTTTATTTTTTTGAAAATTATTAAAAAAAAAAAAATATGAAAATCGGTGACTTATACTGATAGGATTTTCTACCACCATTGACTTATACTCTTAATCTCGTTTGATTTTCATAATCTATCTACTTATTAACTACATTTTTTTATATAAAAATTAAACAGATTTGAATTATTTTTTATTAAAAATATGAACAAAAATTATGGGAGATAGCTACTTTAAGCTGAAATTCGAAAACAAAATTTTATTCTAGCTCTTCTCTTCATTTTCTTCTTGCACTAGGTTGGGCAATGTGCTTTTGGCATTGTTAGTAGTTTTCAGATTTTTATAAAAATCGTGAAAGTCTGGACTTAGTAAATCCAGAAGAGCCAAGATATCTCTCTTTTTTTCATTAGAAATTACTAATGAAAATGTATAGCAAGGTAGCGGATTTAAGGGTATATCTTGTGATATCCTTCTTTTTAAATTCATACATCGAAATTCTTCCCTTTCGTCTAGTGAAGACTTAAAAAAAATATTTTTTGGAAATCCTTGACGGTACCTTAGCCACCGCAGCTCTGCCCACTTAAAGGAGTTACCAATTCTACCTTCTTTTTTAGTTTAATATGGCTTTTATATAGGTCGAAATAGTTTACTAAATCTTTGTGTGTTAATTCCACCACTTGAAACTTTTTTTTGTCCAGTAGCTCGTACTAACTGTTACCAATCGTGAGAAACTGAAATTTGCATTTGTTTTTTTTGTTTCTCTATAATCCCATGATCAACATCACATTTAAGGTGGCTATGACCACTGACCATAAACTTGTGGTCTATTTGCTCCAGCTGAGGACATTGCTGAAAAAGCGTTAAAACAAACTTGATAGTTGTTTAAAAATACATGTGGTGATTTGGTTGGCTCCTCTTCCACCTTCGGCCTCATGCCACATGAAGCAAGTTACATCCTCTGTTGTCGTTTCATGGAAAGTTAGGTTAAACGTCCACAGTTGGCGTTCATAAAATGCCACTGACGTATTTAACTAGGGTGTTGGCAGGCACTGTTGGAAGTCAAATGCGTAACATTTAATGGTGTTGTTTTCCTTAGCACGTTGTTTGTCCTCTCGCTTTTTAGTATATACCAAATTTGCCTAATCTTGATGTTTAGTTTTTTCATCTTGTATAGACTTTATTTAACTCATCTTCTGACTTTGCTACTCTTTCTTTCATAGAAAGTACATCACACTTGTAACAAGTATCTGCTTTTGGCCCTTTGAATGAAATTTTGAGTGTTTTAAACTCATGCTCATAAATTAATTTAGAGGTAGGGTTTGTAACTTGTTCCACATAGAGTGCATACATTTTTGTCAAGTTTAGGTAAGCAGGTAAATATTTTTTCCTACGACCACTTAGGAAAGTGACACATATCACACTATAAAGTCCTATGGAAAGTGCCCTATATCACACGCGTATGAATAAGAATTTACTTTCCACCCGAGTGAGAATATGTTACTTTCCGCAGTAGTTGTTACAAAATGTCAAACACCTAATTTCTATTTTGATCTATGTAATGTCCATATTAATACTAAAATCGATATGATTGTTAATTTATTGAAATTGTTGTAAATTAGATCCTAGATATTTATCTTTAACAATTATTATTAAAATAATTTTAAAATAACTAAGATTATGTTTGCTTTTTATTCTGGTTAAACATATAACCGATTAGATCACTCAATTGACGAAAGGCCTGTTAGCTCAGTTGGTTAGAGCATCAAACTATCAAATTTTCCATTTGAGAGACCTGGCGAACGACCGCGTTCGAATCCTGACGAGGCCAGAAATTTTTTTTTTTTATTTTTTTTTTAATTTTTGTTTTTTTTTTGTTTAAAAAATATGAAAATTGAATAAATACGATTGTTGTTGATTATTTTTTTAAATACATTTTAATTATTATAATAACCTGGTTTTACATTTTTTGATGAAAATATTTTGTGGTCGTAGAAAAATATTGTACATCACTTGTGTGAAAAGTGAATTTCCACACTCGTGTGATAGTCGCACTCGGCTTGTGCCTCGTGCGACAATATTTCCCACTCGTGTGAAAAATGTCACTTTCCACACTCGTAATGTAATATACTATTTTTCTGGTATAGTGGGATTCATAGGCAAGGAAGGATTTTATGTGATTATGAATTGCTCGAAAGGTGTTGTCTGAAAGTTTATTGGCAGGCGAGTCTCTACCTCTTTAACTGGGTTCCAAAATACCTGTGGTTGCTCTTTGGGCAGACGCAATAGCAATTGTCAATAACACGTTTGTTTCCCCTAAAATTTTCTAAAAGCAACCTCGGCAAACCTTCGACAGTTTCCTATTAATTTTAAAATAAAATGTGTTGGTGTTCTGTCTAAATTTTTCTTTGTCAGGATCATCGGTTCGTTTCCAAATAACTTTAGGCTCAGTTGATTGAACTAAATTAGCAACGAATTTCGTTCTTTCATCTCGACTTCCGAAGCTCCAACATTCTTTAAAAATAACTTCCTGGATCTCAGGGGGGATACGTTCCATGCACTTGGCGCGGCAAACTGTCAAAGCTATCATTGCCCTTGCCAGTTTTACTTTTCCGTCAAGAGTTTTATAGCTCTTCCCAGAATTTCGATTTTTATATTTTTCTATTCTTCTTTTTTTAGAAAATTTTCTGTCAGTAGGTGTAGCTTGGATTAAATTTTGTTCTAAATGTGGTTTCTTCGATCTATTTCGAATTTTAGAGCTAGAACTGCGTGTTTGATGGAAAACTTCTTCATCAGAGGAAATACTTTCCTGTTCAGGGTTATAATCTGAAAAAAATAGACAGTTGGGATACTTGTTACATTTTCTGAGCCTTAATTATCTATAAAAATAAATTCTTACCTTCGTCAGTTTCTTGACCAAAACTTTCAGCTATTTCCATGTTTTGTACTAGTTAAGTGTGTTGGTCTTCATCATAGACATCACTCTGTTGATGGTCCAAGTCTGTAATAGATGCAGACAATTTAACATTTAAGTTGGCAAAAATAGACAGTTAGGATACTTGCTGCATTTTCTGAGCCTCTTTTGTCTATAGAGATAAATGCTTACCTTCGTTAGTTTCTTGACCAACACTTTTAGCTATTTCCATATCTTGTACTAGTTGAGTGTGTTGGACTTCATCATAGACAGTACTCTGTTGATAAACCAAATCTGTAAAACATACAGTTTTACGTTTTAAGCTACATATTATTTTGGGCTCCTCTGTCTAGAAAATTATCAGAAAATCTAGTCTTACCAAGGTAAACTTTTTGCTGCCCCGAAATGTTACTTGGACCAGCCTCATCATCATTGCAAAAAATTAATTGATTAATATGGCCAGTCGTTGACAGGTAAAGATTCCCCAAGAAGTATTTTTCATTTTGGACCATGGATTGTTCTTGAAAAAAACAAAATATTTTGAACTCAGACTAATTTTCATTTCACTTTTGTTTTCGCAAGAAAAATAAAAATACTTTTGAAATGTATTAATCCCTTATTAACTAACTCACCTGCATGATCATCGACAATAACATTCTCAGTAAACCCATAAGTAATACTGACAATATGATCTACACAATTTACATCAGCTTCTCTTTGCTTTTTATCTGAAAATAAAATAAAAGTTTGTTTGTTAAATGAGTTATCAAAACTATTTTACAAAATGTTTTAGGTAGTAACAAAAACAATCTACTTACTTTCTGTTTCAGTATTGATTATGTTATTGCATATATCCACCATTTTTTTGCCTCTGCTCAAAGAAGCCACCTTGCCTGCTCTTAACCACGAAAAATAATAATACAACAATTCACTGGAAACACTATTACCTACTTAAACTTTAGGTGAGAAAAAAATCAAACTAAATAAGTAGAGCTCACATGCCTAAGAGTGACAAGACAAGACTGATAATAATAAAAGCTTAGACTGCTAACATAAATAAAGTCTCAATAGTACAAGTCAGCGGTATCTAACCAACAGAGAGAAACATGGGTCCTAACAGTATATCTTGACTTATACTCCTTATACAAACCAGATAATATGGAACTTGAAAGGTTCAATGCTAAACCGTTAGTAAAAAATACTCAGCATTGACTTGTACTCTTAGGGCATATATTTAGATGATAAACATGAACTGTACTAAAAAAACCCGAAATCAAGAAAATCTGACTTATACTCCTTGGACTTATCTCGATAGACATATTTGATGGTTTTGACATCGTGAAACAATTTTAGTATGCTTTTAGATATGCAGAAAATGTTTTTTCTCTTTAAAAAATAAAAATTTTTCAAAAATAAAAAATATACAGGATGGGCTATCGGGCCTCTTATAGAGCCAAAACTATTTATTTATTTAAATCGGTTTCCACTGTAAGATATTTGTCTGAAAAAGCAACAATTAAAAAAATAATTATACAGGGTTTTACAGTAAAGTAATACATATTAAATTTAGGTTTTTTTTTAAATCCATTTTTATATAGGCAGAAAATATTCTTTTCCCTTTTGAAAAATGTAAGGGAATAAAAAAAAATAAAAAAATTAGAATACATTATTGAATAGGTTACGACGTCATTAACAACAATATCTGATTATACTTCTCAATACATGACACAGAGGGTTCCAAAAAGTTTTATACACGTGAGAAAAAATTTTATTTTTTCAAAAAACCAATTATTTTTAATAAAAATCTGATGTGTCCAACACATGACTTTCCTATCTAGTTTTTATACTGAAAAATTTAAATTTAGCACTTTTCCATTACGGTCCATTTTAGAAAAATCATGTATAAACAAAAATTATAGAGATCGATATCGCAAACAATTTTTAGTTCAACAATTTTCATAAAAATCAGAATTTTGCACATTTTGTCAAATTTCTCGGATACGGACCATTTCAGGAAATTTTAACATAAAACAAAAATTATAGATAATAATATTGTCACGACCCCCTTTTCTATGGGTCGAAAGAATTATTTAATGTTATTAATTCGTGCTACCTTTCTTTATGAGATAAAAGTCGAGTTGAACAATTAACAATTTATTTATCAGTAATAGTAATCAATACACAATATACAATATTAATATTAATAATACAATATGGGCCTTACCATGGGCTAAACATCTAAATGGCGACGAGGGCACGTCACGTTACTTCTTCGCTGGGATGAGAGACAATGATGAGACTCAAACTAAGAGTACTTGGAGGAGACTCCGGCCAAGAGTCTCGGATGAGACTCCGACCAAGAGTACCATTATTGTTGACCCGGCCGATCTTTATATTAATCGGTTAAGGTCAAAACATGTCTAGTTTAATATTATATTTACATTTATCGAGAATGTATTTACTAATTGAATCTAATGTTTATTAAAATATTGTATAAAATATTATGCTGAATTATTTAATTTAACAACTGAATATTAAAATAGAAAATATATATTTTATATATAGGGTGATATTTGTTTAGCGTGACATGCCCCCCGACGACCAAAGCCTCGACCCGAGCTTTATCCTTAAATCTACCCTGAAAGAAAAATATTTTATACAGCTAAACAAAATATAACTAAAAACAATATCTCCTCAAAAGTTATTGACATTACACATTTTTATTTTGAGAGTCCGCACACCTTAACTAGTTCCGTTTTACCGATAGTCGAACACTCCACATTAAAGTCTAGTCTTTCGCACATCCAGCCCTGCGGAACACCTTCTTCTTCTTCTGCTGCGTGGCTTGTTCTACCCCTTGGAGACTCGAATGTCGTCATCGCAGCTACTTGGTTGGAGAGCTGTGATATGTGGTTCACATATACCTGGGAGCCGTGGTTCCAATGGTTGACTGGAACGATCCGGGCCGTAATTTCAGTGGGACATTCCCTCAAATATGTTTCCAACCTCGCTGAATCTGAACTGCAGGGCATAACTGGTTGATTTCACCGACGATTTGGTTACAGGCAGTTTCTCTCTGACTGCTGGGATTGTTGGCGACCAATCTGTATTTTGGGCGAATAACTGTCGTTTGGGTATTTTTAGCTGGTACCCACAACTTCTTCCTTCGCTTTTCTCTAGCAGTTTTATTTAATTGGACTCTTAGGGTTGCTTTTCCAGGACTTTAGGATCATAACCACTTCACTATATTGATTAATCCACTTGACCTCTCGGATTGTCCAGAATTATTGGGATAGCACCCGGTATTGTCTCACCACTTTGGTATTCATCTCTAAGGGCTAGCTCCAGGGGTGGTCGTGTCCGGGTGGCTGAATTGTGTCTGTTTGGTTGGTAGTGTTTGACTGGTGGTGTGGGCTCATATGTAACAAAGAAAAACTACAGGTAGTCTATATGTAAATTTATCAAGAGGAGCAAAAAAATTATCTAAAATAATCCTATTTATAACTTAGCTTAAGTGGAACAAATGGCAAACCCTTTACATAGTCTTCTCTTTATAACAATTTTATTATTTACTTTTTAGAGGTTTGCCTTTGTCAGTACCAAAAAAATTTAAATCTATATATATATTATTATCCTCGCCGTGTTTATATATTATTTAAAAAAGAGAACTTTATATATTCAAACTTATTTTAATATTTTCTCATAATTTATTTAATTTATCACTAATTAGAAAAATTAATGAAAGAAAAGAAAATGTTATTTCTATTATTTCCCCCGTATATATTCTAATGTTTTTATTTATAAACTATGTTTAGATCATCTCTTTTAATGGAAACAAAATTATATAATAGTGCAATAGGAATGTTTTTGTTATCTAATTACATTATTCTACGGCAAGTGTTTGTTGTGAAATTGGATACCTATGGTGAACTTGACTTAAATATCAAAACAAAATATTGAGAATGTTGACCTTTTTTTTTGTTGAAGTAATGCTGATTTGAATCATAAACACAACTTTTCATTACCAATTAAAAAAAACAATTTATATTTTTCTTGATAATTTTTCCTATTAGCATTTAGGTAATGTAAGTTTAAAAAAAAAATCACTCAGTTTTCTCTTTCTCACATGCATCGCTTGTAGGTATCTTAACTTTTATACTCTTAAAATGTCTGTTACTCTAATATTCTCTCATCATTTATTAATATCTTAATAAACTCTACCCTGTGATTTTTGTTTAACGAAAAAACAACTACTTCTCTGGCTAATACCACGACAGATATTGGATTATATTTCCACAACCTTTCACTCGGGCTTTACACATGAACCCTCTGTCGTTTTACCTATAGACAGAGTCTTCATTTCGTACATCCTTGTACGTCTTATTTCTTTGGGATTTATTTCATCCTATTTATTTCGTACACACATAAAATCAACTTGTGCATCTTTTTATACACATTCTTCATATATCTTTACTTTTCTATTTCAGGGTGAGATAGGTTATCAACTGTTTCATTCAGTCTTCTTCCTAACCCCTCTCCCCCTCTATCGTACTTATTTGTACGACAACCTTAAATCACGAGTCTCTCATTTTACTAAAATACCACTCGCATACATGTGTCTACTCGTACACTTCATTTTATAACTCATTAAACATTATATATATTTTCATTTTTCTCTCTATAAACATATTATGTGTATTCAATTTTTCTCACACATTTTATTTTTCAGGGTGAGATAGGTTATCAACTGTTTCATTCAGTCTTCTTCCTAACCCCTCTCCCCACTATCGTGCTTATTTTCGCGACAACCATATGTCGCAGGCCTATTTCTCTCTATGTCATATTTATTCATAACAATCATTTCTCAAAAAATAATAAATAAGCATCACACGTGTCTCTACTCGTACACTTTGTTTTATATATAACTCATTACACATCCTATTTTTTAATTTTTCTCTCTATAAACATATTCTCTGTGTATTCACTTTTTCTCACACAGTTTACTCTTATTTAATTATAATACCTACAATGCTTTACTTCAACATATTTATAACTTTTACTACTGAGTTTATCATACTTCCATTTATTCACATTCTCACAACACACAAATTACTATTTACTTGCCTTTTTTTTTTTTTTTCTACCGCTGTAAGAAGACAGGATATACTATGTCCTGTGGCTAATTCTTGCAGATTCCTATTTTCTACATTTAATATGAGACGTCTGTTTTGAATTACTTGGGGGTCACTTTGGTCTTCTGCGGGAGGAACTTCTGTATTTTCGAGTGAGGATGACTGCTGTGTCCTTCTGGCTGAGATCTGAGATCTAGTTTTGTAACACTTGTATTATTAAATATCTAATAAAACCAATAAACGCTAAACAGAAAAAGAAACATTTAATTAATGTGGGGATTGTAACTCTATGCGCTATTTTCTCTAGTAGTACTCCAGAAGGCGCCATCAGTTATCTCTATTTTAAAATTTGGAGTTTCTTCAAGAAACACTAATATCCTGCACAAAAAAAAGTGTTAGTATATGATAAAAAAAAAATTTAAACTAAATAACTAATATATACGGATATACGTTTATTCCATTAACTACAACCTTTTCCGTATTTCTATTTCTATATAGTATGGACCGAAATTTGATTGACTGAAATCTGCAGTTGACTCGCTCCACCTAGACTTGCAGATTATTGAGATAGCAGCAACGGAAGCTACTTTTTCAGATAATGGTATGCAAAACATACTAGCAGATACCTTTGTTCCTTGTTAAAGTTATTAGCGATGATACCGTAAAATACTATTATCCTGCACAAAAATAATGTTAGTACGTGAAATACATATTGCTAAATAAAAAATAAAAAAAAATCTAGATCGTCTATGTGTATAAATAAAAACCATAATAAATTACTAATTTAAGACCTATGCTACAAATTACTTTATTGGGATTATTTCTGATTTAGGTCCACGGATCATTGCTAGGAAGGGCCCGGCTTGCATGGGCCGCTTCCTCCTTATTATTCTTATGTAACCATTTTTTTTTTATAATTAATTAATGCCCATATTTTTCTAACTTTTAATTAATTTACTTAAAATTCCCTTGAATTGATTTCCATAAGTTGTTTAACAGTTTTCGCAGATGTAACAATTCGCGTTTAAATTATCCCAATCTTCAGCGGCGAGACATCCGTCCACTACCCCTAATGTCTGATCACACAAGAGATGTTGGTCGGTATCTGGGCCTTGAAAATCTGTTTAATCAATGTCTGATCACACAGAAAAAACAAATTTTCTTACCGATTGGGATTTTTACTGATTTTTTAACCCACTCAATCTCTATCAGCGGGGTGTTTGTCACCTATCCCTAATGTCTGATCACACAAGGGATACGTAACGGTGTTGTGCCCCCGGAATACCTTCGCTTCAATGTCTGATCACACAGAAGAAAAGATATTCGTAGCGATTGGCGTTTAGTTATTCCCTCTATGTCTGATCACACCGAAGGTTTAACTAGGAAAATTGGGAACCTTATCTCAGGGTCTGATCACCAAGAGATAAGTTTCAAGAAGCAAAAATACGGTAAAAACACCTGCGTTAACTATCGTACAACCCTTGTATTTAGGCAAAAGAAAATATTAAAATTAATACAAGTTACAAGACAAAAATATTTGTAACTCTGCCTTTTGAACCTTTTAGGAAAATTTAATTTCATAAAGTGAGGTAGCTGTGTGATTTTTCAATTTTTATTAAAGGTACAATAAGGAGTTAATTAGGAAGAATTAACCCTTTGAGATTTTTAAACCGGCGCCTCCACCATATGTCACGACCCCCTTTTCTATGGGTCGAAAGAATTATTTAATGTTATTAATTCGTGCTACCTTTCTTTATGAGATAAAAGTCGAGTTGAACAATTAACAATTTATTTATCAGTAATAGTAATCAATACACAATATACAATATTAATATTAATAATACAATATGGGCCTTACCATGGGCTAAACATCTAAATGGCGACGAGGGCACGTCACGTTACTTCTTCGCTGGGATGAGAGACAATGATGAGACTCAAACTAAGAGTACTTGGAGGAGACTCCGGCCAAGAGTCTCGGATGAGACTCCGACCAAGAGTACCATTATTGTTGACCCGGCCGATCTTTATATTAATCGGTTAAGGTCAAAACATGTCTAGTTTAATATTATATTTACATTTATCGAGAATGTATTTACTAATTGAATCTAATGTTTATTAAAATATTGTATAAAATATTATGCTGAATTATTTAATTTAACAACTGAATATTAAAATAGAAAATATATATTTTATATATAGGGTGATATTTGTTTAGCGTGACAATATTAGAAGTAACTTTTATTTGAACAATTTTCTTCTCTAAACATAAATAACAGATATATTCCATAAAATATAAAAACGGCCTCCCATAAAGTACCCCCCTAGATGTTCCGACTTTGTCCAAAATCTAATCATTTCACTTCAGGCCGAAATAAACCTTAAGTTTAAAATTTAATGTTTTTTTCTTTATCCGTTTTTGAGTTTTCTTCAATATTCGAAATTAACACATTTTCTCAAATATCTCGAATACGGTCCATTTTAGAGAAATTATGTATAGAATAAAAATTATAGAGAATTATATTACAAACAACTTTTATTTAAACAATTTTTATAAAAAAATATTTTTTTTACATTTTGTCAAATTTCTCGAATACGGACCATTTTAGGAAAATTTTGCATAAAACAAAAATTATAGATAATTATATTAGAAGTAACTTTTATTTGCAGAATTTTCTTCTCCAAACGTAAATAACAGATATATTCCATAAAATATAAAAATGACCACCTATAAAGTACCCCCCCAGATGTTCCGACTCTGCCCAAAATCTAATCAGCTCATTGGACGCTGAAACAAAGCTTAAGTTTAAAATTTGGTCTTTTTTTGTGTATCGGTTCATGAGTTATGCGTTATACAGACACACACACACAGACACAAACACACACACACACTAACACACACACACACACACACACACACACACACAAACACACACACACACACACACACACACACACACACACACACACACACACACACACACACACACACACACACACACACACACACACACACACACACACACACACACACACACACACACACACACACACACACACACACACACACACACACACACACACACACACACACACACACACACACACACACACACACACACACACACACACACACACACACACACACACACACACACACACACACACACACACACACACACACACACACACACACACACACACACACACACACACACACACACACACACACACACACACACACACACACACACACACACACACACACACACACACACACACACACACACACACACACACACACACACACACACACACACACACACACACACACACACACACACACACACACACACACACACACACACACACACACACACACACACACACACACACACACACACACACACACACACACACACACACACACACACACACACACACACACACACACACACACACACACACACACACACACACACACACACACACACACACACACACACACACACACACACACACACACACACACACACACACACACACACACACACACACACACACACACACACACACACACACACACACACACACACACACACACACACACACACACACACACACACACACACACACACACACACACACACACACACACACACACACACACACACACACACACACACACACACACACACACACACACACACACACACACACACACACACACACACACACACACACACACACACACACACACACACACACACACACACACACACACACACACACACACACACACACACACACACACACACACACACACACACACACACACACACACACACACACACACACACACACACACACACACACACACACACACACACACACACACACACACACACACACACACACACACACACACACACACACACACACACACACACACACACACACACACACACACACACACACACACACACACACACACACACACACACACACACACACACACACACACACACACACACACACACACACACACACACACACACACACACACACACACACACACACACACACACACACACACACACACACACACACACACACACACACACACACACACACACACACACACACACACACACACACACACACACACACACACACACACACAGACAGACAGACATCATCGCGAAAATAGTCAAAACGGATTCAGGGGACCTCAAAACGTAAAAATCCATCGAAAACTCGAGGTCGAAAAAAATCATGATTCCTATACTTTCCTTATATCTGTATACAGATAGGAAAGTAAAAAGTTCTGCATCACTTGGGAATCAATAATCAAGTATTAGTTTCGTCTTGTTTTTAAGTATTCAATGACTTAAAAAAAAACTATTTCTATTTTTCCTGTATACCACCTGTATTGTACAAAATTTAATGTTTGATTACGAATTCCCAAGTGATGCAGAACATTTTGTAACAATAATAAAAAAAAATAAAAAGATTGATGTTTTTTCAAAAATAAATTAAATAAATAATTATTAATGATAAAAAGTCCTGCATCACTTGGGACTCCGTAATTGAGTATTATTACTTTTGTCTTTCTTAATTTAAAGTAATCAATAACTTGAAACAAAAATACCTCTATTTGTTTTTTTCTTGCATACCACCTATATTTTACATAATTTAATATTTGATTATAAATTCTCAATTGGATCATTTTATCAAGAATAATTGTTTTTTTTTTAAACAAAACTTTTTATTATTTGTATAAAACTTTTTGGGACACTGTATACAGTGTGTTCCAAAACAAATGTTTACACATGAAAAAAAAAATTTGTTTTAAAAGAAAAATCTTGAAAAAATGTTCTGCATTACTTGGAGGTACATAATCAAACATTATATTTTGTAAAATATAGGTGATATACAGGAAAAATAGAAATAAAGTTTTTTTTGGCATTACAGACCGAGAGAAAAATAGAAACATATTAGGCAAAAAAACCTATTTATTTTTAACCCTTAACTGGTCCGGCGTCGACTGACAGACTACGCCATATAAACAATTATTTACTATTGGTTATTGGGATCTCCCACAGGCAGATCCTTACATCTCATCCTTTGCCTATTGGATGTTTGCGATAGGCTGGCGTCAGTTTCTTAAAGCTGTGGCAGAAATCAGTTGAAGAGTAGTCAACTTTGGCTTATGCTTGAAATCAACTGTTTTTTACATTTGTATTTTATGTAAGTTTTTATTTACCTAACACTTTGACAATTTAATATTGCAATAGAAAAGATTTTTTTTGTATTTTATGCCTTTCGTTTAAAAATATGTACTTTTTTAAAATTTCTGTAAGGGTTTTAGTTTTGGATTTAATTTTGTTTTAATTTAGTTTTAAACATGTTTATTTTATTATTATTATTATTATTATTATTAAGTAATGTTTTTAACATCTATGTTAAGTAAAACATTTTATTGTGCCTATTTCATTTTTTGCCCTTCGAAAAGAGGTAGTCTCACAGACTACGTCGAAACAGTTACGTTACTGGCAGAGTGCCGGACCAGTTAAGGGTTCATAGCGGACAGATATCTTAATCAAATCTCCAAAACAGGCTCATATTTTCTAATGTCTAGACAAGACTGTATAGAAATATTTTTTTTTGTAAATCTATAAATGCGCCGATTCTTTTAAAACTTCTTAAATAAATCTGTACTTTAGAGAAAAAGAAGTCTCTAGTTTTTTATTAAATAGTGTGCACTCGCTAAAATATTTAATTTCTCATGGTATAAAATCGTAAAAGTACGAATACGTTTTTAGAAAAAATAGTATTTTCATTTTTCAAAGAAATAAAATTGTATAAGATTTAAAAAAAATTTATCCTTATTTCTCTTTTATGACATTTTCAGAATTTCCGAATAATTCTTATTTTTCTTTTCAGCGGATTTCCGAAGAAACATTTAAATCGCCGCAATTTTTTCGAGAGTTAATCGGTATTATGACATCAATGGTTTAAGTTCATGTTTATTTCACCTCTGACAATAAAGACGTTTGATCTCAGAATGTATGTCCTCTGATTTACGTTGTACTGTCTCGGGATATACCTTATAAGATGAAATGGACAAGGCTGCAGATATACTGCCCAAAGATATATATTTTCGTATCAAAGGGCTGATATAGAATTAAACATGATATATGATCATTAATGTCATCGGGAGTAGAAGATTTTCCGGACGCGTTTTAATCGTCAAAATCTACTGGATATCATGGAGGAGCTAAAATATTTTTGCAACGTCAAATGCGATAGAGACTGATGGTGGAATGAGCTGTTTCAAACGGTGAGTGTTTTTATTTAAATTTATTGTGTTCTGTAAACAAATTCTTACACCATATAAATAAAGTCTTTATTATTTCCAATTAGATATAAAATAAATATAGTTAAAAACAAAATATAAAAATTTTAAAAATAAAGGAAGTAGTTTAATTGATATTTTTCTGGTCACAACCAAAAATATTCTTTGTATGAATTTGTGATTTATTTTAATATTCATTGAATTTTCTTGTTTTTCTAGGTGTAATGAGCTGGTTTAAATGGTGAGTCTTTTGTTTTAAATTTAACTTTTTCTGTGAACAAATTATTATTATTTTTCATAATTTTTAATTAATTTTTATTTTTATTGAAATTTCTTTTATGTAGTTTTAACGCTAAGAATGATTATTATTAAATATTTTTATTGAAATAAAAATCCTAACATGCTAATATTAATTAATAATTACAATAGGTATACCAAACGTATAGTGAAAAAACTATTAATTTTTAAGACAATACATGACTTTCCTGTCTAGTTATTACATGATATTTCCGGTTATTTTGTACAACCTATTGTATTACCCCTGTAAATGTTTAGAGGATGAACTAAAGACATACATTTTTCACACACATCTAACTCAAAACATTTTTTTATATATAGTCAATGCCAACGAAAATACTGAAAATTTAAACTTTTACACTTTTCCATCATGGCCCATTTTGGATAATTTATAAAATAAAAATCTGATATGTCCAACACATGACTTTTCGGTCTAGTTATTACAGGATCTTTCCGGTTATTTTGTACAACCTATTGTATCACCCCTGTAAATGTTTAGAGGATTAACTAAATATAAAAATTTTCCACATACATCTTACTCGAAACATTTGTTTATATATTCATTGCTAACGCAAATTTTACATTTTTCTCAAATTGTTCCGTTACGGTCCATTTTAGAGAAATCATGTATGAAAGAAAAAATTATAAAGATTGATTAAAGCCTTAGTTTAAAATTTGGTATATTTCTCTTCATCGGTGTCAAATTATCTTTAAAATTCGAAATTAACACATTTTCTCAAATATCTCGAATACGGTCCATTTTAGAGAAACTATGTATAGGACAAAAATTATAGAAAATAATATAACCTACAATTTTTATTTGAATTTTTTACATTTTGTCAAACTTCTCGAATACAGACGATTTTACGAACATTATATACCGGGTGTTCAACTTAAAGCGTTACAGCTATATACAGCTTTTTATAAAAAAAAAACGTTTCAGACGAAAGTTTTATAGTTTTGTGGGGAAAAACTTTTGGCTAAAAACGTTTTTTATAGCTAACCATAATATGGCCAACTGTTTTTTCGCGCAGCAACATTTTCAAGTAGCTGTTACTCAAAAAGTAAAAGTCCAATAAAAAAAATATTTCCATTAAAAGTTTCTTATTTTTTTATGTACTTTAAGAATATGTAAGAAAAAATGGGATTCCCATTTAAAAAAACAAAGTCCACCTCGATATGGCCATATTATGGCCAACTACACAAAAATGAATTTAGCCAAAATATTTCCCCCAAAAAAACTATAAAACTTTTGTCCCAAACATTTTTTCTAAAATGCATATTTTCGGCGGTATTTGACTGTAACACTTTAAAATGAACACCCGGTATAAGGTAAAAATTATGCAGAATAATATTATAAGTAAATTTTATTTTAAAAATTTTCTCCAAACGTAGTAACAGATATATTGCATACAATATTAAAATCACCCCTATAAAGTATGTTATGTAAAATTAATTTTTAATTAATTTAAAATTTTATTTTTAACAACAACTTCTCCATAACCCCTCGTACTGTCAAAAGGTAAACGACGACAGCCCGCTCCTTGGATTGTAAAATACTACTTGTGCGGGTGCAGCGTTCCTTCTACGAGAAATATATAGTGTGTCCCGCTTTTCATAAATACACGCTAATATCTTAGTTATTATGATATTAATAATGCGATTTTTTTAAATTTTGGTGGTGATTTTATGTTAGAAAAATGAAGTATTGTGCATAGTGAACATTTTTATTTACTGTTGGCGTTCGGTATTAGGGGGTAAAAAAGGCTATATTTTTTGGAAAAAGGATATTAGGGCTTAATTTAGATAACTTTTTCTA
This sequence comes from Psylliodes chrysocephalus, assembly GCA_927349885.1. Taxonomy (NCBI): domain Eukaryota; kingdom Metazoa; phylum Arthropoda; class Insecta; order Coleoptera; family Chrysomelidae; genus Psylliodes; species Psylliodes chrysocephalus. The sequence goes on along the minus strand of OV651823.1, from coordinate 27,615,799 downwards.
TTAGATTTAGAATCTTCATTCCAAAAAACCCCTTAATTCATATTTTTAAAATCTCAAGAGTTGATTTTAGCAGAAAAAAATTAAGTTCTTGTAACTGCAGTAACAAAATTACGAATTTCATTATTTTAGATTCTTGTCTACTCAACATAACTACCTTACCTTCTTAAACGTACATTCACTTTTCCCAAAGTTTGAGGGGTAACTTGCTGAGACACTTGCCTAACTCTAATACAAAGCTGCTCCTCATTACGCGGCCGAGTTGCATACACTTTATTTTTCAAGTGCCTCCTCAAAAAAAGTCAAAAGGGGTAATATTCGGCGATCTGGGTGGTTTTTAAAGAAGAATTTCTACCTATCCACTTCCACTGGGGAAAGTTGCATTTAAAAAGTTCCTAACTATCAGAGAATTATGTGCGGGGGCACCATCTAATTAAAAGAATAAGTTGTGTATCTATGCTAAAGGTAATTCCATGAGAAAATCATAAAAATCATTTTGTAAATATATTCTCCGTTTAGGTTATTCAGGAAAAAAGGTCCAACAAGTCGTTCGTTAAATATTCCACAACACACGTTATCTTTTTCATTGTATTGGTTTTTACAATTAATTACCCAATTCGGATTTTTGACTGCTCAAAACCTACAATTTTTACTAGATACTGTAACACTTTTTATTCCCTTTTTGAGATGGTTTTCATAGGCAAACGAAAGTTTACAAGACCACGACAGCTCTATAGCCTGGAAGCAGGGTTCGCGGGTTCTGAAAACTTTTAATAGTGGACGCCATTTAATTTTGATCTTATAGAAACTAAAAAAACAAAGACTAAATCAAAACAACTAGTTTTTTTACAAATTCTTTAATGCCCTCCAGGCGAACAAATAAAAGGTCCAATACTTGATATTGAAAGTGGTTAATATGATTTTTGTAAATAATAACAGATGCCTACTCCTAACTAGAGTTAGTATCTGCTGATTTACAATTTTTTAAACTTCAAAGGGTTTTATAAAAAATATTTTTATGTTAAATTTTTAAATACATCACAAGTCCACTGATACATGAGTGGCTTGAATGGTTATCGGAAAATATGTACATATGTTTTTAAATCGTTATACCCCCTCCTACAGCTGTATTCGGTTCACACTATGTTATAACGAAGAATATTTAATCAATTTTAAAGAAACATCTTTGTGTGAATTAAAAAAACTAAATAAATTTAGTTACATAAAAAATAGGCATTGCCAGGCACTTCAAACTTAAAAGTCAATTTTTAAAGTGGGTGGAACTCACAAAAAACAAATCCACACTAGGATGGGTAGACCTCTCGTCTGGACATAATTCTAATCAGCGTTCCTTGAAGATTAGGCCCCATTGAGGACAGCAAACCAAAGAGGCTCATAAAGCAGTAGAAGCACCAGATATCAAAATAGCACATCATGCTTGAAGAAGGTCCCCAGGACATGGAAGACGAACAAAATGAGTTCTTGAGCATAATGCGCAAAAACCAAAAGGCCCACAATGGATCGGCCATTTGTGATTTTTTTATGAAGACTTTTTTTTTATAGTTATCGTTACTATTAGTTATTATTATTTTTATTAGGTCGCCTGGTCTCTAAGAAGAAAATAAAAAGTTGTACCTCGATTTAATAAATTTAAAGGGAATATTTACCTCAAAAGAAATGACCTTTTTTTGGAAACAAATTTGTAACACCATGCGCCGCCGTGACTTCAGCTCGCCAAAACCAAAGATAAAATGGCTTACCTTTTCTTGATCGTTTTCGCTTGTGCTCCAGAGAACACAAAAGTCATGGAACCGAAAAGACGAGAAACGGAAGTACGAGTCAGCCATTGAGAAACCATACCAATCACTTCGGAGTGGTACTGGTGCAGCCAGCACCTCGAAAGAACGGACTTATAAGAATTACTTGGAAAACGTACCTACTAGTTGTCAAGTTGAATGACAGTGACGGTTACTTGGAAACAGGTTAGAAAAATGTCAGTAAACAATATAATTAAATTTATTAGGACTTAAAGGTAAAATAGATGACCAAAGGAAATAAAGAATTAGAAATTAACGAGATTAGTGTACACTTTAAGGGTAGGTTAAAAAACAACTGACCAAAAAAAAAAGAAAATAAGTAGCCTGAAAAATACGTATAAAAATAGAAGAAACAAAAGTAAGGTTATGTTTTGGAATTTATATAAGCATTTTACCTAGCTATAAAACACTAATTATTGTAAAATGCAACAATTATTAAAGGAGTAGCTAAATTAAAACATTAATAGAAACATACCTATGCTTTTAGTCAATATTGTAAAAGCCAGAACGCCAGAGCAATATGCAATCCATAAAAACGTGTACACAAATGAAAATGGATGATCCTCCTGCCACAAACCTTTCTCTTTACTAAATACTAATACTACACATACGCATGAGTAGAAATAAGAAGAGACCGTACTACTAGTACGTCATCCTTCATCCGCCATCGAAAAATAGTTCCTTGTGTATGGGGAATTTGTTATAAATATTACAGGTAATATAATTAAAAAAATATGGATGTAATGTAAATAAATATATCTATACGCTTTTAATTTATATAAACCTAAATAATTAAACCAGTAATTTGTTGGTAATGCAGCAAATAAAAGAGTACTTTTTTAAGTTTATTCCAAGCTTTCGGAAATGTTTATTTCCATCATCAGGGAGACTAAAATAAAATAATACCACATATTATGATAAAGTAAGGTAAAAAAATTTTTTTATTACTTACATCTTAATTAAGGTTGTTCATTTTGGTGGTATTATTCAGTTTAGTGTAAAGATACAAAATGGACAAGCTGAAGTCAATTACAAAATAATATACACAAACAATAACTACGATACTTTAAAACTAAAAAAAAATAAATAATGAAAGGTCAATTTGACAATTTGACATGACAAGTAAAATTTTAAATAAATAACAAGTTATTAGAGGTTAGGAAATAAATGTGGATAATGCTATGTTTACATAACATTAATATTTTTTTAAATGTTCAAAGAGTGATTTTTATATTAAATTAGCTCTTTATTATTTAAATTAGGAATTTGGTTTGGTTTATTGTCCAAATCCAATAAATTTCACTTAAATTGTTAATATCTGTCTTTCTTCTATGAACAAAAAGACAGATATTAACAATTTAAGTGAAATTTATTCTTATTTATTGGATTTGGACAATAAACCAAACCAAATTCATAATTTAAATAATACAGAGCTAATTTAATATAAAAATCACTCTTTGAACATTTAAAAAAATATTAATGTTATGTAAACATAGCATTATCCACATTTATTTCCTAACCTCTAATAACTTGTTATTTATTTAAAATTTTACTTGTCATGTCAAATTGTCAAATTGACCTCTCATTATTTATATTTTTTTAGTTTTAAAGTATCGTAGTTATTGTTTGTGTATATTATTTTGTAATTGACTTCAGCTTGTCCATTTTGTATCTTTACACTAAACTGAATAATACCACCAAAATGAACAACCTTAATTAAGATGTAAGTAATAAAAAAATTTTTTTACCTTACTTTATCATAATATGTGGTATTATTTTATTTTAGTCTCCCTGATGATGGAAATAAACATTTCCGAAAGCTTGGAATAAACTTAAAAAAGTACTCTTTTATTTGCTGCATTACCCACAAATTACTGGTTTAATTATTAACTAGTCAGCAACGACTATCAACTCTCTTAAACCTAAATATATACATATTATTTACTTATGTCTACTAGTTCATCGTAAACTGGTAATATGCGTTTAAGGTGACTTATATTTAAACGTAGAATAATAAAGGTATATTAACTAGTATCGACAAACAAAAGCGTTTAATTTATCTGTTAAAAAACGTTAAGTATAAAAATTGTAGATGGCCCAAATAACAATTTGATATTTTATAAAAGCTGAAAAAATGTTTACAGAACAAAATTTATAAAATAGAATATTAGCTAAGAACATTTCCGGAACATTCTTTCAACAGTAATAAACACAAAATGGGCGCAGTATTACAGAACTATTTGGTTCTTTTGTAAATTCTATAAGATTTGTTGAATGCAGTTACCGAACAGTTACTACACATTTACACAGACTTTAAACAAAAGTTTTTTTAAACTTTTATAACTGTTTTATAAATTTTCAATTTTGAGGTTAGGTTCCATATCAAAATCAGCAACATTTTAGTTTTTTAAATGTATCTGGTGAAAACAAATTAATTCTATATTTGTCATAAAAGTAAATTCAAGGCGATATTAGTAAAATGGAAGTATCTACTTTAGAGATATATATAACGCGGTTTAGACATAATGTATGACCTACAATAAAGTCGTTTTTGGATGCGCAGCAAGAATTACTGTTAATTATATAGCACATACAATACTAAATTTTTAAGCGCCTCGAGTTTGATTCGTATTTCTAATACTTTTTCAGTGTGAAACAAAAATTAAATTCATGCAATTTGATTTTTTTTTAGTAATAAGATTATGCTAACATTACTAATAATTAAAATCTTTAATTAGCATTGGTTTTCTCTTAAATACTAGTAAAACCGACAGTAGATTTAGCTTTAAAACTATCTTAGGTTTTTGTTAAATATGGCGGCTATTCAGAGGTATTAGAAAGTTATTTTAAGACTGAATCATAATTATAAAATATTATTGTAGTAAAAACAGCTGTAATACAATAATTAAGTTGTATTACTTATTTCTACAAATCAAGTTCATCATGGTTTGTTGTATAATTGTTTCATATTTCTGCACTATATGACAAAATGTAACATAACCTTACTAAATCGTTTCCGATTTAAGTATTTGAGAATTGAAATGATAAGATTTGTTTCTACAGCTTTATAGATCAAGTATAATTTTAAATATTACGAGAATAAGCAAGTTTAACATGGACATCGCTAAAAATATGGCTTTCTTTTAGTATTGGGGCATGATTATTCAGAACATACCTAATTATTATCTGGCTGAATGATAGTTTTTTTTTTGAGTGTCTAGACAACCAGCAAACTGTTTTACTAATATTTTTTACTGTTCTTTGAAAAGCAGGTACCACTTATTTTTATATTTCTTCACTATTTAAATCTGACATTTTCAGACCATACACTCACATACAATTGGTATGGGAAGTAGTTGAACAAACATAAAATACAAAATAATATGGCCTTGGTACTACCAAATGTAGTTGCTTTATTTTTTTCATAAATATTTTTAAAGGGATAATACTATTCTTAACTAAAATAATTGTTATACAGTTTTCTGATTTGTAATAGTGTATGTCGACAATATATTACAGTTATTTTAGAGTTTTCATCAGAAGCAAATTGCTATTGACGCGGAATTATCTCACACTAATATTTATATAACTATTTTTTAAAGCGTTATTATGAGGTTAAGAAACAGTTATATTTGTATAACCAAAAAGTTCTAAAGGTAATCCAGAACAATAATATAGAATAACTATAAAGCAATTTTATTTTATAAGCTGAAATATTGTATAGAACAGTTCTATAAATGTTTATGTAACAATTTGATAGTTATCGTGAAAACTATTTTATAATTTTGCTGTAAGAATATTGTAAAAACTAATTTATATAACAATTTAGTTTCAGAGAACAAAATAGTGATTTCTGCAACTGTAGTACAATCAATTAGCATTCCAAAAACAGCAATATAATATCAATAAAATATAATAGTCTTGTAAACTAAAAATTATAAAGCTACTTTGTTAGTTGGGGGCAATTGTATAAAAAATCAACCAGAACGAAATTTAAACGGGAATTATAAACGAAGAACACATATTGTAATATTATGTAAATTTATACGAATTTAATTTAAATACACCTAAACGTATATTTAGGGCCACTGTATAAAAATAGTCATCGCAAACTGAAAATAGTCGTATATTGTTAACTATATTTAAACGTGAAAAAATTTACAATTACATACCATAGGATGTATATAAAAACGTATAATATATCGTTTAAAACACGGTATGTATAATATTAGTAAACTGTAAACGTATACGGAATCAACCAATACCAAAATTAAACGAGTATTACGTATAAAAAACGTAAGTTGTACCAATGTGTGCTGCCTGGGTAATTAATATTTAATAATGTGTACTAAATGAAATAACAGTTTTATACATAACAACATTAAGAAAATAAAAACAAATCTAGTTGGTATTAAAAACATTACCCTATAAATCAGTTTGTAAACAACAAAATATATTTTTTCTCAGTGTAAGTATATACATGAACCAAATATATAACTAGCTTTTCCCAGTTTACATGTTATCCTCCCAACGGACTGATATACCGTTGCGCTTAAACTGTAGTATTATTATTACACTAAACCGTATTGCATAACAAAAGTAAGTAGATACATTTTCAGTAAGTATAGCTATTTATGTGTCTGTGGTAAGTTTGTAATTTGAATGCAAGAAGTTACCTAGTTCGTATGTACGTTCCCACTTTCCCCCTTCAAAAATCTGCTTTGCATTCGTTTAGGTACAGTGCCGGAACACAAAAATCTTAAATATAATATTGTGAAAAGTATACAAAATTTTATTTTGATCAATTTGGATTCTACAAAATTACATGAATTTTTTTATTATTAATTCTTACATTATAATTATTAATAGAAAATTAAACTCAACAGCATATTTATTCAAAACATAAGTAATCAAATCTCTGGATAGCTGGAGTAAAATATATTACAATCAAAAAGTATAAATCTTTAAATAATGTATAAACTTCAAATCTGTTACCTGTAAGTCTCAAGCAGTTTGTTGTTTGGTTTCTTACCTCTAGGAGTTCTCAAGTAATTAGGTACTAGACAATGATTGTCTTGTCCTTTATACATATTGGGCATGTGCATTCTCCAGGAACATATAGGATGTGCCCCTCAACACATCAAAGAACCTGGTGGTTTCCGCTGAAGGGTATCTTGAGACAGCCATTTTCCCAGCACATTAATGTCCTGCAGATTATCAACTTGTCAAAAACCTACTTGTCACTGGGAGTGCCTAGGGATAGTCAGTCTCTTAGGTCAAAGTCCTGCAGGTGTCTCTAGATGTCCTTATTTTTTATGATTTTATTTATCTGGATTTGGAGCAACTGTACCTTATCAGCAAGATTATTCCTCTCTAGTTCCATTTGTTTTAGAGCATTGTATAATGCTTCTTCATTCTGTGACCTTGCGGCACTATTTTCTTGGGAAACTTTTTATTTGTATGACAGCTAACATTTGTCGGTGTCGGATGTATTTTAAATATTCGTCGCGACGATTAAAGTGGGTCAAGTTCGTACCGTATTAAGGTGTATATTCGATAATGAAGAAGTTATGGTGTGCCTGAAGATACAGTAATAGAAACTTTGAAATAGGTCGCATAAAAGAATTATAGTGTGGGATAAAAATATATATTTGTTAAAAGTTTATTATACAGATGTGGCCGCTGTCTATACTAAAGGGTTTTCCAATAAGAGGTGTTATTTTGATATTCAAAGGAAAATGCCATTTTTTGAGATAAATGATCGCATGTTTATTTCATTATAAAGAGGAAGGTATGCCATTAATAATGGAAAATAACATCAGCCAAATGACCACCACGACCACGCCTGCAGGACCATATCCTTTTCATGAAATTTTCCATAACCAAATCGCAAAGTGGCTGCCCTATGTCCTCGATAGCCTCACGAATTCCATCTTTGAGATCTTGAATCGACGCTGGGCTGTTGGCGTAGACCTTCTCTTTCACGTGGCCCCAAAGGAAGAAGTCGCAAGGTGTTATATCACAAGATCTCGGTGGCCAATTGTGATCACCTCTCCGAGAGATAACACGGTCCGGAAACTTTTCCCGTAAAAGATCAATGGTTTCGTTGCTTGTGTGGCACGTAGCGCCGTCTTGTTGAAAGTAAACGTTGTCCAGATCAATACCATCCAATTCCGGCCATAAAAAATCATTAATCATCTCTCGATAGCGCAATCCATTCACCGTAACTGGTGCTCCAGCCTCATTTTCGAAAAAGTAAGGTCCAATGACCCCGCCGGACCATAAACCGCACCAAACAGTCACACGTTGAGGATAGAGAGGCTTTTCAACAATAACTCTTGGGTTTTCCGAGCCCCAGATGCGACAATTTTGCTTGTTGACGAAGCCACCGAGGTGAAAATGGGCCTCATCACTCAAGATGATTTTTCGAGGGAATTCCGGATCATTTTCATGCATTTCAAGGACCCAATCGGCAAAAACACGACGTTGTTAATGATCGGCCGGCTTGAGTTCTTGTTTTAACTGAACTTTATAGGCCTTAAGACCCAAATCTTTATGCAAAATACGGTGAAATGACGTTTTTGGAATGCGTAATTCCAAAGAACGACGAGGAATGGACAAACCTGGGTTTTCTTCAACACTTTTGGCCGCAGCAGCAATATTCTCGGCTATTCTTGAGCGACGTGCACGGGTTTTATTCTTCACATCACTAACTTGTCCCAACAACTCGAATTTTTCCACCAATTTCTGTATTGCGGTCCGACAAGGTGCTTCACGACGACCCAAAAATGATCGAGTTTTACGAACCGTCTCCGCCAAATTTTCACCATTTTTATAGTGAATTTTAATAATTTCAATGCGTTGTTGAAGCGTGTATCGTTCCATTTTTATTAATGGCGTAGTTTCTACTTGTCAAATGTCAAAACATGACAGCTCTAAAAGTGACATCTACCGAAATAACACCTCTTATTGGAAAACCCTTTATAATAACGTACCTAATGCATCCATCTTGAAGTGGTACCCCGTGGTACACTGGCGAGACAACGACGTAAACGAGCAATGAGTCAATCGGTCCGGAGCAAGTCCAGAGAGAAGACAACGCTGATTGATTTTAAACCAATGTAACCATTATAATTTGTAAAACTATTGTTTCTCAGTTTGCAAATATGTTTCAATTGTTCAACAATTATTATACTCCTCGTAGATGATACCTCTACTTGCATCAATCATGACCTTCAACAGTCAGGGGTGTACAGAAAGAGAGGTTGTATTTAATGTGATCGGTAAAACAGTGACCACATTTATATAATGAATGGCGACGCCCTATCTTATCTGCCTTATACGACTACAGGGTATGCTCCTTTTATTTTTTGAATCAATTGCTGGTAATGCTAGTGTGTTTTTAATCGATAATAACCAACCTAAATAAAAATCTGTCAATCCGATGAATATACAAACTGTAACAATGTTGCTGTAATTTAATACATGTGCCAAAGCACTTTTATATAACGTTTCCTTAAATTAGAATCCTTGAAATTTCTGTATTCAACGACACTGGCGTTCGGTCTGATCTTCCAACTTTGACTGTATGAGAGTTGTTTAACCCAGTTTATTTTTCCTTTAACATACGTAGACTGTATGGAGTTCGTGAATTTTTTACTGAAATTCCCAATTGGTCGCTTCAAATGAGAAGTTAGCTTCGATTGAAAACCTCATACCTTCGGACTATTGATGTGAGAAAAGTTTGGGATGTTGTTGAAAAAGTTGGCCAGAAATATTTATAGTTAAATGCGATGAATTCTTCTCTAAGTTAAGCATAACATATGAATTTTATTTTTTCTTCAAACTTCAGAAAAACTCAGATTTGATTACTAATTTGATTACTTTTTTTTAAATGTTGTTTGTTTGACAACAAGACTGCTATCGTCAGTGGAGTAAAAGTAACAAGCTTTATTATTACGTGTTCATTATTTGTGTTTTCTAGACATACAAGTAATAATAAAAAAAATTGTGGCTCACTGTTTTTTGTTTTATATATTCATTATATGAATTTATTAAATGTATACAGAGTGTTCCGTAATGATGTAACAATATTTTACCATGGTGTTGTTACGGCCTTTCGACACTCTCATATGTAATAGCAATCACTTTAAAGGAAATTGAATTTAAATTCAATATTATTGTTCTTACTACGAATCTAGCTTACCTCCTATTGTTTACAACTTTTTGATAATTTTAAAAATTCTTATAGTTCAGTTTTTAATAAAAATTAATATCCATTTTCATATTCTTTTTACTTATATATAAATTAACCATAAATTGGGTATTTGGTATTTATTGTTTATGATTTTTACATTGACATTTAAGAATTAGATTAATCATTTTAATTGACACCTCAGGTTTACCAAAATTATGGGAACTTTCAGTATAAGGTACCGTGACTTTGACCATGAATCTATCCCTTATTAATTAGCATATTAATAAGGTAAAGGTATAATTTATTAGAGTATTGAACACAAAAGAACAATATTATGGTTTGTGGTTCAAATGGTACAGTCTGTTCGCTATACTTACGCGGGTTTCGGATTAACAAAATTATGCAAATTAGTCATTGACAGTCAGTTCCAATAAGCCTCTTCCCAAGAAATTAGGTAAAATTGCCCTAATGGTCAGATTTAAATTAAAATAACATTAGGGTAGGTATTAAATTGTTACAAATATTGCAGTTGAATTGATTCTTTGCAAGTGTTGATATTGTATGTATATTGTAAATTTAGTGGACATTTTAAAAATGTTTTGCTCAGGATTACTTTGAACGGGATAAATACGTACGGCGCGGCGTCATTGCGCTTAGTTTAAAACTGAACGCGTAACCAACGTCCAGCGCTTGGGTTAGTAGAGAACAACAAAAAATAATATTATGGCAAGCAGTTGTAAGAAGGTAAAGACATACCACTTCATTCGGAATGGAAAGAACAATACTTTTTTACAGAAGTTAAAGATAAAAATGTGTGTTGTTATGTAATACTTCGGTGTCCGTTGCTAAAAAAGGAAATATTGAGAGACATCATAAAACTGTACATTCTAATTTTGAAAAATCATTCCCACTACATTCTGCCGCCAGAAAGGAGAAACTGAAACAGTTAAAAAAGCAGTTAATTGGACAACAATCAATATTTTTAGGAACAGTCGACAAAAATAAGGCTGCAACTGAAGCATCGTACCGTGTGTCCCAGACAATTGCACAAAAAAAGAAACCTTATGAAGACGGGGAAATGATAAAACAGGCGTTTTTAGAAGCTGCTGATTCGTTATTTGCCAACTTTAGAAATAAAGACGAGTTTCAGCTATAAAATCTATGCAACTTTCTCTTAATACAGTGATGAGACGTGTAGAAGTAATGAGCAATAATATTTTTTTACAGTTAAGAACTGACTTGGATAACTGTGTTTATTTTTGGTTTTCTCGTGGACATTACAGAGAAATTAAACGAACTTAATTTGCAGCTTCAGGGGAGAGACAAAGAACTAGCGGAAATTATTTTTGATATAAAAGCATTTATCAAAAAGCTGGAGTTTTGGGAACAAAACCTAATTAACAGCGATGCCAAGCATTTTCCTATTCTTTCAGAAAAAATATCTCCAAATCCATTAGAATCCTATGATAGCAAATATCATGTAGAAATAGTTTCTACCCTGAAGAATAACTTCAAAAATCGTTTTAAGGATTTCAACGAAATGGCTTTAGTAGCGCAGTTTGTTGTTTCACCCTTTATGGAAATTGATATCCAACAGTTTGCAACTTGTGTTATGCAGAACTTTGGCGAAGACATCGCTGCAACAGAAATGGAAGTAATTGAGTTTCAAAATGATTTAGCCTTAAAATCGTTAGTCTCAAGTACCAAATGTATCTGGCCTATTGTAAGTAAAGACAAATATTCAGTTCTATGCCATGTTGCCTTGAAAGTGAAATCATTATTCAGTTCAACCTATTTGTGTGAATCTTCTTTTTCCAATATGAAGTTTATTAAGAACAAATATCGCAATCGACTTACAGATGAACATTTGGATAATTGTATTCGAATGGCTGTATCAAATTAACATTAAAAAAATTATCGATGAGTCTGAGTGTCAGCCTTCTCATTGGTAGGTAGGAATGTAGCTATGAACAAGTACGTACTAGTAATATTAGTTATTAGTGTATTATTAGTACCTATGTATTATGTATTACTAGTTAAATAGTAAAATAAATACATATAATGATAAATTAACTGTGGATTATTTCGTTTACGTTGCGTTACGAGGCTTCCGTGTGGGTAGCTCGCTGTTTATTCCAAAATTAACAAAGTAGCTCAACACATTGAGAGGTTGGCGACCACTGATCTAGATTATAACTCAGTCTTTTCATTGCCCTTATATCTACAGTGTCCTAGTAGCCAGGATATTAGTCTATTTTGACTACCTAACTCAATCTACCTGCATGGTAGAGTGCTTATTGTTGCCTCATTATCTAAGTATATTACCATTGATTTTCCATTTAATATTTTTTTATTACTTTCATTGCGCATTGATGTATAGATGATATATCTACCTGGAACCCTGAATTACATATTTTAGTTAACTGCATAACGTTTCTTTAATTTTTGACAGTGTAGAATAACTTGCTAAGATTCAACATTAATTATTAATAACCTGCTCCATAGTGCAGTTCGGTGGTTTCTCTGTATCAAAACTTGATTTCAACGTGTGATTTATGCAGTTTACGCCAGGTATGGAGATTCTACACCGAAGTTTCAGCCCCGTTTCCCGGTCCAAGATACGGCGGGATCACCTCTAAATTCTTGCTGCACATTATCGTCGATTTCGCACCGAAAGTTTGTGATATTGAGCCCGAAGTCTGGCAATTGAAGCTTCATCTCGGCAAATTGGTTTCGAGAAATTCACATCTAACTATTCGCATTACCCCCAAGGCAGTTTAGCGCTGAATGAATTAACTATCTGATGGCAGTGGTTCAACTTCCGTAAGTCGGTTTCCAATACAAATGATAGTCATCGATTTGAGAGAATTATCCATCATAATATGGCGAAACGTTTAAGCTCGGAGCGTTTATTATAATATTTCGCGAGAGGAATTTAGAAGCTGTGTTACAGCTGATTTTAATAGGAATCTTTTAATAGCAAAAGGTAAATGGATACCTCGAATATAGTTAATCGAAAAATTATTTCAGGAATGCACAATTTAATTTTGAATGATACCAAGATTCCTATAAATGTTATCGATTAATTTCTTTCTACAACAGACTACGAATATAACTATTGATAAAATCACAAATCCATAATTAGTCAACTATGATTATTGAACAGTTTAATTAGTATTCAGCTTCGTACATTATAACTGCATCATCTGTGAATGATGAAATGCGCCCTTTTGAAACATTAGTTAATAAATTATTAATGTAAATTAAAAAGAGCATTAGACCAAGAACAATCCCTTGAGGTACGCCAAATTTTACTTGGTGGGTTTCACTTAGTGTATTATTTATTTTAACAAACTGATTTCTGTCAGTAAAATAATTTTTTAATAAGTTTAATGTAACGTCTCTAAATCCATAATCTTCCAATGTTGTTAGTAGTATCGAACGCATTCGCTAAATCAAGGAAAACACAAAGCTTTGCCTTATTTTCATCTAGTGATTTATATATGTTATCAAAATCAACTCAGCAATATAGAGTCTCCCAAACAGATACTCAAGCTGCATAGAAGACTTGTATAAATCCAACTAAAGACAATCTTGATTCATCTAAAAATTTTATACTGGAAATACCCAGAATAAACCTGTAACCAGAAATCAGGTTGTCAAATCCAGAAATAATTCTATAAAGTGATTAGTGTTTATTAACGATAGAATTAAAATTGTATAAATTAAAAACAAAACACAAAAAAGTATTACATTGGAATGGATACGTTTATTTGGGATTTTAATGAATATTTTGTAGATAAACATGAAATTAAGAGTGTTGATTTTTTAAACAATATTGTAGATTAAAAAAAAACGTACGATAATTTATTAATATGTCACCTCAACATTGGGGGTATCAACAAGAATTTTGAGGAATTTGAAAGTTTAGTTTCTTAAACTGAAACTTCTTTTAGTTGTTATGTACTTACCGAAACTTGAAAAATATACAAAATAAAGAACGTTATTATTTGGATGGTTATGAATTAATTTACACCGAAAATATATATAATATAATCAAAATGACGGTGTAGTTGTTTACATAAAAAAAGAACTGTTTTTAGGCTATAAATTACTTCAAATAGGTGAATAGGTGTTAATTTTTAAATAAATGATGAAAAAATTGCTTTACTGTCAATTTATAGACCCCAAGAAAGTAATGGAAAAGATGTCCTAAATTCATTGTCAGAGCTACTAAAAAATTTTAACCTTGCTTTTGATTATACCTTCGTAGTTGGTGATTTGAACTTTGATATCTTATCAAATGATCCAGTGACGGATTTTTGTTTAATTGTTTTATACGAAAGAGGATTCATTTCACTAATTAATAAATATACAAGAATTACAGATAAATTTGCTTCATGTCTGGATCATATATTTGTTAAAGGAAAAAATAAAGATTATAATAGCTACATTTTTTCGGGAATTATACAAACTTCTATTACAGATCATTTTTCAGTAATCATCGTTAAAAAAACTGTTAAATCAAAAGTAAATCAAAGACAAAGGGGTCTATTCTGTAAGAATTCCTTTATATTTTACGGCCTTTAAAAATATTGGCGGCCTTTAAAAGTATATTTGTATTCGTTAATTTAATTCTCTCATTATTTAAACAGATTTCTTTAAGATAGTCCTCTAATGTATTTTTTCTACACCCGTATTATAATAATGCACTTATATGCCCATAATCCGTTTCATAATGATACCCATTATGATACAGATTTTTCATTATGATACAGATTTTTAATCAATAGAAACCTACAATTTTTCAATCAAGCATGATGTTTGACGTTTGTCCTTAATTCCTATGTAATTGTTTTAGTTGTCAAAACGTATTAAATTTTCGTAGATAGCTAAACTTCGATAATTATAATATTAAAATGTCTGATATCAGCGATATAGAACACTCCTCCACACATATAGGAGAAAGGAGAAAATGCAGTACAAAATATTTTGCCCCAAAAATCTGTGGTAATACCAGTACCCAAGGTAATACCATTAATTACAATTTTGTAGAATTTTTTATAGAAATACGAGTAATTACTGTTATTGTGTTCAATACCAATATAAATAGAATATTTATAGGTCTTGATTATTTATCGGGTGTAGAAAAAATAGCGTATGCAACTCTCATGTAATGGTTATTAAAACACTCGCATAAACCATACGAAACTCGCCTTTGGCTCGTTTCGTATCCCGGTTAATGCTCGTGTATTAATAACCATCATTACATGATTGTTGCATAATATACTATTAAAGATCCGTTTTAATAATGACAGAAGTAAAGAAGAAAATATTTTTAAAGGCCGTTAAATATAAAGGAATTGTTACAGAATATACCTCAAAGCCGGTTATAACCACCTATAATAAGCTAAATTTAAATATTTTTATTAGTCATATTCAAAATACAAAACAGGGATAATATTTTAAACTTTCAAAATCCTGAAATAGCTTTCTCCTTATTTTTTCAACAGTATGAAACACATATAAGAGAGTCTACAAAAATATTTAAATTTAAAAACAAAGAATAAAAAAAAACCTTGGATTACGGTAGGTTTAGTAACATCTATCAAAAATAGAGACCGATTATTTCGTAGGCATTTATCTAATCCCGGTAATGAAAATATAAAAAATCAATATAGCATACAGAAATATTTTAAATAAACAGATAAAAAAGGTAAAAATTACGTATTTAAAAAATCAAAAATCTCCCAAACATCTTTGGAAAGTACCCAGACAGCACACCAAATCCCAGAGATATCCACAGAATATCTTTTGTGGATATCCAATATATCCACAGGATATCAGAAATATTCCGTGGATCTAATAGGGATATCCAAATGTCCATCTATATCCAGAATATAGAAGAAGATATCCTAATGGATATTCAGCAAAATATCTAATGGGTATCTTCCAGAAAATACAAGAAATCCCAGAGATATCCACATATATTTTGTGGATATTCAATATATCCAATATGGATATCCAACCAAATGTCCGTCTATATCCCAGGATATAGAAGATATTCGGATATTCAGCAAAATATTTTATGGGTAGAGGTTCATAAGTAACCAATGATTATTGAATAACGTTGAAAGAAAATAGCAGAGATAAAAAATATTTTCAACACTCAAAATATTTTCAACACTCTGCCTTTGATTTTGCCCACTAAGGAGAAAGTCATCCTTATTAGGACTCTTCAGCAATAAATAAAAATTCTCGACTCCAGTCTCTAATGGAGTGATTAGGACACAAATTTCGATCGAACTCAATTACGGCGGGTCCAGCATGAGTAGATGCGATAGTGGTATCGCCATCTATACTTAGTAAGCAAAATCAAATAACATCTAGTGTATATCCACGATGGTTTGCGTTCGCGCCTAGACTTTGATATATTTAGTGGATGTTTATGGGATATTGAATACACCTTAAAAAAATTAATTTTAAATATCTGAACGGTACTATTAGCCACAATGGCGAGCACAATGGCGTAATTTTTTAATAATTTGCTATATAATTACTATTATTTATGGACATTTGCATGTCTATAAATTACGTTTCATGGATATAAAATAGATATCTACCATTGACTGGACATTCAGTGGATATTGGGATGTTCAGTAGATATCCAAAGGATTTGGTGTGCTGTCTGGGTAGTTAATGATTACACAAATAATTATAAAACTAAAAACGATCTGATACAAAAAATTGTGGTAGAAGGTTTAGAAGTTACTAAACCTTCTGATATAGCTGATTCTTTTAATGAATATTTTTCAAACATTGGTGTTAAATTGGCATAAAGAATTAATAAAATAAGTTGTAATTATCATTCTTCCAATTTTCAAAGGTCTTTCTTTCTAAGACCCACTACTGAAAAAGAAATTACTAGTACTTGCTTATCTTCACAGAACAATAAATCTCCTGGTCCTGATGATATAACAAATGAAACGCTCACAGTATCAATTGAATATATTGCTAAACCTCTAACCCATATATTTAACTTATATTTTTAAAATGGATTTGTTCTTAAATAATTTAAAATTGCCCATATCAAATGGGCAACGGCAATGGGAACGGAAGATGATATATCCCAACTTACTTCAGAAATATACAAAGCAATATATAATAAAAAATCATGGATAGGTGTATTTATAGATCTACAAAAAGCTTTTGACACAGTAAGTCACAAATTATTAATTGACAAAATGGAACATCTTGGTATCAGAGGTACTTTCTTAACACTATTTAGAAATTTTTTAATGAACAGATAGCGTGTTAAAATTAATAAATCATTTAGTGAAATAAGAACAGTGTCTTGCGGAGTTCCACAAGGCACTGTTCTTGGACCTATTATTTTTAATATATTTTTGAATGACTTACTTGCCATTAAAACTTCAAGACATATAATCTCTTTTGCTGATGATACTGTCCTTCTTTACTGTGGAAAGAATTGGGAGTTAGTCAAAAACAAAATTGAGGAAGATCTGAAAAAAAGTAAAAAAATGGATTCAATCGAATTTGTTTTCCCTAAATATTTAAAAAAACTAAAGTTATTCTCTTCTGTACAAATGAAAGTACTCTTCCTAATTATAGAAGTATCACTTTGGAACAGGACAAACTCCCTTATTTTACAAAACACGTAAAACACCTTGGCATTCTTTTTGATACCTTCCTTAGATGGGATGATCACGCGGATAGTCTGAAAAAGAAAATGCGTTCGTTAATTTACAAATTTTATTAATGCCGCTATATACTTACCTTAGATAAAATGAAGATCCTTGCTTTTGTAGAATCATTGCTAAATTATAAAATAATTGGTTGAGGTGGTTTTAAACTACAACGGTTTAGTTCAAACCAATTATTTTACTATATGCAAATCTTAGAAACAAGAAGATTATTTGTCAAAACATCCCTGACTTATGCAATAGAACATAATATTGTAACATCCAAATATTCTGCTTTGTTAATAATGTCATTAGTTTTTTTTTTTATATTTTCGATTAACTTATTATCTTCACATATTTTTTTAATATTTATTTCATTTACTTTAGTATTCAATTTTACATTGGTTTTTAACATGGGGATTGTCGCAAAATCTGTAGTTACGACATAAGATTTGCATTGTGACTGATCTATATTTTTTACAAAAAATATGATCCAGACAAGATTTGGAGTTATTAAATATTCTAGTATGCACATTTATCAAAAAAAAATATTCCATTTCATTTAATTTATTTATATAATCATCGGTATAACCATAGACAGCCATAATATCAAAATTGATGTCTCGTGTTAATATATAAACATTGTCTTTTGACTGGGTGGATGATAAGTATTAGAAGAGATTTTCATTAAATTCATATGGACAAGTGGCAACTAATGTTCTATCGTTTTGATTTATCCAACCATCATTATAAATCATTTTATAACCGTTTATATAAAATATATTTTTGTCTTCAATTATACGAGTTTCAGTGAAAATGATTATGTCAAAAATATATTTGTCTTCCCCTAATATCACAGTCATTTCATCAAAATTTTTTGAGATGTATCGGATATTACACTGAAAAATAACAAAATTGTCTTTAACTTTTTTGTTTTCTGTCATAAAAAAATGGTTCATACTTTTTATAACTTTTGTGCCGTGATTTATTTCTCGAAAGTCTCATATGTATTGATCCATTTTAATGTTTACTAAAATATTAATTATAAATTAGAATAAAAATAGAAATACTTTTTAAAGTTCTCAAAACAACAAAAAAATGATCGAAAATTAGATTATTTAATTGAACAAAAAATTCTATAAAATGTGTTTATTTTTGCTTCTGGTCTTCTTAGTAGTACGATTCGGAGGCTTTTCTAAGGTTACCTTATCTTTTTCCTTCCTCGTTTTGCTAGTTTGTGGTTTATCTTTAGTTTCTTGTTCCGAATCTTCTCTTTCTCTTTCATCTTCTTTCAGTTAGTGACTACATATAGTAAAAGTATGGCTAACATCCATGATTTCTTCATTACTTCATTCTATTTTCCATGTAGAGAACATTCTAATTTGTCTAAGGCAGTTTTATGTATTTGCATTTACGATACTGTTAATATTAATTAATCTTTCAATACCTAAAATTCAATTATAACTTATATAAATGGATTCGTATTTATAATCATTACAATCATGCGCAAAATGGCCTTATAAGGCCTAAGTGCTTTGGAAGAACCCTCCTTCCCCACCTTACAGATAAAGATAGTTTATAATGTTAATTGAAACTAGTGAAGGATGTTGCTATGAATTTAGAATGTTCATTTTGACAAAAGATATCATGTGTTTATATAATTATATTTATAAAATTAATTTTATTCACAAATCAAGAAAACTTTGTTCTGTATAATAAACAATAATTTTTATTATAATAAGTATCAGTGTTTTTTATGTTTTATGGCTCAGATATTCACAATATGTCAGTCTCAGTTCGTGATTTTATTTTTATTAATAAGTGTTTTAGGTTGGCTTTGTTATTATTTCCCTGTTATAAAATTGTTTAGATCTCCTAATATTATTTGACGATACGAAAACTAAATTTTAAAACACAAAAATTATGTATTTAAAATACCTAAGATAATATCGTGTCTTCAAGTAAAATAAATCATTCTTTTTTTTGTTCATAAATAATAAAATGCTGAAATTTTATTTTAAAATACGTTTGGGCCAATACGATTCTATTTAGAGAACACTTGGAAAGGCGCTTTTCGTAGTCATATTTATTTATCGGTAACCAATCTCTATAACGAAATATATCATTGGTCATATTGCGGCAAACGCGCCTTGTTGCCAGATTTACGACGTTCAATAGCTATCGGGGATCGGATCAATAGCATTAATTAGTCTATAAATATTTAACGATCGTTCATGCAACCGGCTGTAAGTGTTTAAAGAAATTTGAACAACAAAATTTGATATTGTTCATAACAACACTACACGAATTATCATTAATTGTAATAAATTTGACATTTTTAATTAAAATGCGCCGTACAAAGAAGTGACAATGATTGATACAACAATGAATTTAAAGACGTTTTTTAATATCACACAAAGATGAGATGCTGACAGAAATAATCCCTTATAAATGCATTAAGGTTTTTTGGATAATATTTTATTCTAAAAGAAAATGTTCTAATGAATATGTGTTTGATAGAATTATATCCTCGTCAATCCCGAGTGTTACAAATGTTGCCAATTTAAGAATTTCTGGCACAGTTCTGTATAGTAGAACTCTACTAAGCATTCTACAGCGATAGTTCAACTTTTCACAACTAGATGTAGCTAGCAGATTTTGTGCACAAATGTGCTCACTGGGACTGTAGGCGTAATATTGTTAGAAAATTTTGTACATAAAAATGTTCCTACCGGGATTGTACATCATGTTTTAGAAAATAGGGTTTTATTAAAAACACGTCTGAAAAAGGGGTATTTTTAATTTTTGTCAAAGTAACATGTTACCGATTTGACATAATAGTTCCTGTTCCAGAAATTCCTTTTCCCATCAATATTTCTAGTAAGACGGTTCCTGTGAAATAACGATCAAAGTATAGATTTAAGCCGGGTGGGCAAGTCTCCGTCAAACGTAGAATTGCTCGACCTTCGCCGCCTAGCTTACTGGTTCCTTCTACTTCCATTGGGAGTCTAGTTGTCGCTCCTTGAAAAACTTCTAAATCTAATACCTGGCCCGAAGCACCTGCTAACACGGATATTTTGATGCCGGTTGGATTAGGCTTTCGGGGTACATACTGGCGAATGGCAGTGACTCCAGAAAATGGTACCATTTGCTCGTCGAGGCACGAATTTTCCTGGCGTGGTAAGGTCAATACCACCTTACGAAAATACTCAATCAGCGGTCTGATTTTCCAGATTCTATCAGCTTAACGCTGCTCTTCTGTCGTTTCAAGGTTGTTTACTAAATGAAGATAATTTCTTAGAGTAAAAAAACGATCTCGATTCATGTTATCAGCAATAATAGGTACTCTGAATGACCCCTGCCAGTACATAGCGATACGCGGGTAGCCCAACGCGCTCATTATCATAGTAATTCCCACATAAGCTTTCATCTGTTTAGAATCTGTCTTTAGAAGCTGTCCACGTTGTTGTAAATAGTAAATGTTGGTTTGGGAGGCCAGCAGTGCATAAAAATTGTCGCCATAATACTCTGAAAAATAATCAATTGGCAACTAATTCTGCCGCTGACCCACATCATAATCCACTGATGGGTAATCTTGGAAATCTGGTACAAGTTTCCCTTTGCCCCATTTTGCTATCTTCTTTGGTTTCTGCTTTTTCTTTCTAGCCTTTACATTCTTACTACCTTTATTACTAATTTTACCACGTTCTCTGATAGTAGTTTCAGGCTCATCATCTTTTTCGCTTTCTACCACCTGACTTTCCTCCTCACCAACATCAGTTGTTTCCTGCATGATCTCTTCATCACTATCCATACCTTGATCATCTTCATCATTCCTGAGTTCGCCTTCTTCGTCACTACTCTCCAAGTCTCCATAATTTGGTTCATAATGTCGATCAATGACCGAGTCATCATCATCATCATAATCAAAAGGATCTAATTCATCAATATCGCTATTGTCTAGGTTGTGCACCTCATCTAGTATTTCCGCTTTAGTTAATGGTTGATTTCTCGCTGAAAATAGGTAAATAATTTTTAATTGCATTGAGGTAAGCAACTATGTCTTTGAATCCGAAAAGGCACACATGTGTACACTAATTTTAATTTTATTTATGTTATTGAATCCCAGTGTACACAAATGTGCATAAACAAATTTTAACCCCACTTTTCGGTTAGTGGGCAACAAAAATTAATAGCCATCCTACAGGATGTCAAGTTTGAACATCTGACTAGAGTTTAGAATTGTTGTGGATACGAAAATAACATTGTCATTTTAATAATCTTTCAAACTTACCGTATTTGCGCATCCGATTGGAACTACCACCTGCACTTGTTGACGCCATTGTAACTAACTGACATATGAGTGAAGCGGGAGAATTTAAATTAAGTATCGGGCTTGCCAACACTATAAGTAAGCACTGTTTGATAAGAAAAAGAAACTATTTTTCAAAATTAGTAACAAAAAAATTGTTGGTATTTTGTGCACAAACGTGACCACATGGTCCGACGAGGATATGAATGAGACTACAATAAGGAGTTTATCATAATTACAATACCAAAGTACCTACTAATTTATTCTCTCAAGATTGGGTTTCAGGGTATTTCAAGAAATGCTAGACATCTTTATTACCTGTTTAATTCACTATCATAGTTGTTTCATTTTGTCTTTTTAATTTTTTTTTTATTTTTTTTTTTTATAAGTGAAATAAAGCACTAAAATATACCGACGGCAAGAGGACCTATATTGTATGTCATGTAAAAAGAATTGAAACTGATAGATACTACGACTACTATTGCACAATCCTAGCGATGAATAATTAAATTCTACGAATCGCGATCTTTGACAAAGTTACACAATAAAAATTCTCATAAAGATGCAATTTTAATGAGTAGACGCAGTCACCTATACGCTAGTCTTAATGAGGATGCTGATTGACATCTAGCATAAATACAAATGCAGCAGATGTAGCTTTTGTATGAGTTTTAATTTCCATTGCATACATTCAAAAATTAATTTGTAATTATTAAACTTGAACGAGAGACAATCTAAAATTGTGAGAGCAAAGTTTAATTTGATTGCGGACAAAGGTTTGGAGAAAATATATTTATTTTTACATATACAGGAGTTTTTAATAAATTCGTTTAGCGTTTATGTGACTGGGAAAAGAATACCTTCTTATGACAGTGGGGGTACCAGAATAATGCTTGGCTGTCACAAGAAAGTATATCCGTTCTGTTTATTTATCAAGTATTATTTTACTTTTGAATACATTTTATGTTGTTTTTTTTTATTAATTTCTGTAGGAAGTCTATTAAATTTTTGCAAACCTTTAATAAAAATTGTATTTTGGGAACTTTTAATGATGGTTTGCCGTACATGAATGTCAGATTGGCTTCTTGTATTATAGTTGTGATATTGCGAATTATATTGAATTTTTTCTAATAGATCTGATGCGATGGTACTAGGTGTCATTTTTATTTTATAAATAAATATCAGTCATGTACTGAACATATGTAATTCTGAACTGAGCTAATTTATTTCCTTTAACATAGTTGCATACTCATCCGTCTATCCTTTATTAATATTAAATAAATAGGCGAAGTAAGGAGCCCAAATACTTTACATAAGCAGGCTTGAGAGGTAAAGGCGCCAATTATTATTGGACATTGTTTTAAAAATCAATGCTTCACAAACCAAAAAATTCAACGTCCTAATACTACTATCGGCTTTCGGTCTTTCGTTCCAAGTTAAATCATTTCTCGTTTTTTTACGCTACCAGTTTACCCTTGTGGGCCTTAGTCTCGATAAGGTGCGAACTACCATTTTAGCGTCTCTCGAATTAAGAATTATAAAGATTTTATAATAATTTCAACTAAATCAATTATTCATTTTATGATTTTTTCATATTGCTCTTGTATAAATAATATTCTCGATGTCCTTATAGACCGGGAGGTAAAGACAGAAATTTCCGGGTCATTTTCGCAAGTTTAATTCTTTTTATAAGCAAGTAATATGTAACTCTAATATGAACGTCTTCCGACGCACCCTTACGACAGGGGGTTACAGGAGGGGTGCAAATACAGTAAAAAAATTATAAAAAAAAAAAACGTTTTCACATGCAAGAAACTTGTTGTACACGTTAATTTAAACAAATTTCATGACAAAGTACGTCTTCCATCCACCTAAATAAGCAAAAAAAATAAAAAAAAAAATTATATTGGCGAAGCTGGAATTAAGTGTGATGTTTATTTTTATAAGAAAGCTAAAAATAATAGTCTTCCATCGATACAAAACAACAAAGCTCATCTTCCAAGCTGATAAAGGGGTACGTCACATGCGATATGTGCTAGTTATAAATTTCAAAACAGAACTTTTTTTTTTAAATTTTATTAAGTAAAAATACACTTAAATGGATATTTAAGACAACTCTGGACTAGCCTACACTATAGCTATACTCGAACAAAATATTGGACAATGTGACGCATCCCTGTTCACGTATAATCATCGTACTATACCAGAGCATAATGAATGGAATCACGCGCTTAAGACTGCAAAACTTATCGGAATCACGTGCCAAATGCATGTTTATTGCCGAAATGTATTACGCTAGTGGCGTATAAAAACTATTGGCAAATTAAATGAATCCATTACTATTGTAACAATATAATTCTACTATTAAATTGTTTTTATTAAATTTATAAGGTATAAGGACACCAATATTTTAGTATTTAATAAACTTTTAAAGTACCTACCTAGTATACTACACAATAAATACAGTGTGTTCGTAAAGTATGGAACAAATTCATGTTTAGCTAAACAGACCATTTTAAGAAATAATCCTGAAACACGTCGATTTTTGATTTTAATTTACCGTATTTTAAAATAATAATCTAATATACAGGGTGAATTACTTTCGAGTAATGACGTCACCGTCATTTTTTTTTAATGAAACACCCCCATTTTGTCTCAATTTTCGGATTACTATAGCTGAGCTAATTCCAAAAATGTATCACATGTTGATTCCAATTGGTACAGGGTGGACTTGTGGTCTAGCAGACAGAATATGAAAGAAATTATTTCTTATCAATTTTGAAAAAAACATAGTCGTCTAGTTTTTTGTGAAATGTCATTATTTGTTTAGTAATTTATTGATGTTCAGTGACAGTTTAGTACTACAATATTTTTAGTATTCGTTAATGTTTTAATTATTGCTTAGATTTAATTTGAATTAGAAATGGGGTTAAGTGTAAAACAAAAAATTAAAATAGTTATGATGATTGGGTATGGAGACAGATCGCGAACTCAGATGAAAGTGTGCAATTTGTTTAATGATAAATATCCAGAAAGACCTATAACGCGTTCAACAGTCAGTAAGATTGAAAAGAAATTTCGAGAAACTGGTACGGTTAAAAACGTACGCAAATCAGGTCGTCCCTCTGCAAATGCTGATACAGCATTAGATGTTTTACTTAGTTTTAAAGAAGACGCGCACACCTTTGTGCGTAAAGTTAGTCGCGATATCGGTGTTAGCAAAACAACGGTACACAAACTATTAAAGCTTGAAAAATGGCATCCTTATAAAATCAAACTTGTGCAGGAATTAAACGAAGATGATCCCGATAGAAGAATCCAATTTTCCAAAAAAAATGATCGATAAATGTCACCGAGACCCTCTCTTGATACAAAACATTATTTTTTCTGATGAGGCCACTTTCACGTTAAATGGCGAGGTTAACCTTTAGAATTGTAGATACTGGGCAAAAGAAACCCCCCACTGGATGCGTGAGCATCATACACAATACCCGCAAAAGGTAAATGTATGGGCTGGAATTTGTTTCCCAGCAGACGTAATTCTGAAGGTTGTGATGAAAGTTTATGGTTTCAACAGGATGGTGCACCTCCACATTATGCTGTGGATGTTAGAAGGTACCTAGATGAAATTTTTCCGAACAGGTGGATTGGTAGACGTGGACCTACCGAATGGCCAGCGAGGTCACCAGATTTCAATCCTTTGGATTATTTTATGTGGGGCCATCTGAAGAATGTTGTGTATCAAACGAAACCAGCAAATATTCAAGAATTAAAAGAGAGAATTCGGACAACAATAAACAATATTTCTTAAGACACAATAAACAAGGTTTAACAAGAATTTGTACACCGTTTGGGTTACTGTCAAATACAGCAAGGGCTGCAGTTCGAACATTTATAAAGTCATGTATTTCATCATATTCTGTCTGCTAGACAATAAGTATTTTTAATAATATTGTTAATTTAACTAATAAAGAATGTTACGCGTTACTTTATAAGCACACACAAAACTATTGTATTTTTGCCCACCCTGTACCAATTGGAATCAACATGTGATACATTTTTGGAATCAGCTCAGCTAGAGTAATCCGAAAATTGAGACAAAATGGGGGTGTTCCATTTAAAAAAAAAATGACGGTGACAATATTACTCAAAAGTATTTCACCCTGTATATTAGATTATTATTTTAAAATACGGTAAATTCAAATCAAAAATCGACGTGTTTCAGGATTATTTCTTAAAATGGTCTGTTTAGCTAAAAATGAATTTGTTCCATATTTTACGGACACACTGTATAACTCCTCGAATATGCACTACCACTACCAAATTGTAAGGCACAAACATGAACACCTACTCGTATATTAGAAAAGCGCACTTATACAAAAAAGTGTTCATAAAATATAAAATAATTATCATAAATAGTTAAAGCGATACAAATCTGTAACCCGTCTGTCATTTATTTACTTGAAACACATTTTAAAACCAATAAACACAGATAATGAAGTCATTAGGGAATAAATATATTCATTTCTCGAAAACTATCAGAAAACGTATTTTTAACGCATCATCTTTGTTTAAATAAAGACGTTGCAAACAAATTTAATAAAGTTTACTAACAAATACCAAATAAATAATAAATTATTATTGGGTATTTGATACGCCGCATATGCCTGACTCTGTCGGAATTTTCATTCATGGACAACAGTGTTGATCATGCAGATGACTCACCTTCTCCAATATTTTGTCGGAGTTTACCTCAAATAACAATAATAATATTTTACTCCTATTTGTAAACTAAAAATTATTATTAAGCAAAGATAATCTAATTATAACACAAAAGAGTCTATTATGTTCACAATATATAACTCTTCCCTCCTTAAATTTTGAAAAATATGAAGTTATTTTTCAAAACATCTTCTGTGGGATTTTCTAATTCAATTTCTTCGCTTTCTTTCTTCTATATCTTCTTAAAAATTGTGTTCTGTGTTTAATTAGTATTAAAATATTTATACAAATAAAAATAATAATATTGTTCCAAAAGTGCTTGAATAATTAAAATTATTTTGAATTTTTTTAATTGGCTTTAATTGTTTAGAAATTTGATTTATTTCATATAAATAATTAAAATCTAATTTAGTTATATTAAAAGTTTGATAAGATTTTGAAGTTTGAATTTTATTCATGTCGATCTTCGGTAGAATGAATGGCTTTCCTCTGCTCAGTGGAATGTTGTTGATATATCTTCTTGCATTGGTCCAAATTTCAAAAGATTTTGTTATCTTGATTAATACGGGTGACCTTATTTCTATAAACTGGTTCCCGTTTCATTTTGAAATCATTTGTTCAGGTTTTCACGAGATTATTAAGACGTCATTGACTGCGATTTGTTCGAATACTGATTCTTTTAAATTAACATATAAAACATGACAATTTGTCAACGTTTTTCCTTCAAGAAGTGGTAGAGTACAATTATGTCTGGGGATGAAATTCTGTTGACAATAATAGATTTCTTCAAGGGATGGACATTCTTCTCGTTCAAACTGTGTATCTTGATGTTTTCTAGCCAAATAGGGGAATAAAGGTGATTACATTTTTTGGTTTTGGATGATTGGGAATAAACGACAAAATTCAAAAATAGGAAAATGTATTGCAAAAATAACTTAGATTCTGAAATTGTTACTTGCGTTCCTAAGAACGAATAATATGTTATGTTATGTTGAAAATGGGGTGTTAATACACTGCGACCTAAAAGATCTATTGTGCCCCCTTCTATCGCCAATGCACTAAGGAAATGTCTCAATGCCTATAACGACACTTCCAGTCCTATTTCCTCAAGGAAGTGTAGGATTTGAAAAGGCTTCAAGTTAGGTAAATCTACCTCTTCTATTTGATATCCTCCTAGATATAGTGCCCTTGGATTCTGGAGTGCTACACATTCAGTTAATAATTTTGTAAATTTTGGAATTTGATCAACATTATATATTTCATGTAAATATTTTATCATGTTTTTAATGTCTGAGCTGGAAGCTATAGAATTATGTAAAGTATTTAATTTTGCAAATGTTATGGCATTTTCTAAATTATCTATAAAGAAATTACCATTTGACAATCTAAATCAATTTGTGATATAATGGCCTGAAAACTAATATAACTTACAAGTGTATCGATTCTATTATAAATAGCTGCTTGAATTTTTTATATCAACTTAAAATTTTTCTTGATTTTTGCTCAAGAATGTGATTGATTTATTATAATGATCAACACGCCTTTTGTACAACGAAATATATATTTTTTTGATTTACTTGCAATGTTTTCATAGCATTATCATATCTTTCTTCGTCATCAGAATCAAGATTTCCAAATAGCCATTTGTTAATTTTTCCAATTGCATTTATTAGAGCTTTTTTATGTCTTACATGAGGAATTAAATTATTAATATTTTTTTAAAGAGTAAATTATTAGATATTCTGTTCTTGTTAACATATTTTGTGATAAGCTATAATAAGATATAGCGTTAGCTGCATTAACATGAACCCTATGTTTTATCGATTCAAAATGATTACTTAAATTATTAACTTGTTTAATTACTTCTTCTGAATCTAAATAATGTAAAAATGTATGTTTGCTATATACAGGATGAGTCATGAGGAACCTTACAGACTTCTACCATATGTAGAGTCCCTTAAGGGGTATATCATATGAGCATTAAAAAGTGGCAACTCCCCTTCGTTATTAATAGACGGGGTGTTCTGTGAATTTTGACAAAACTTTATATGGCCGTAAAATATACAAGGATTACTAGATTTCTTTAATTTTTTTGGTGGAGCATTACACTGGTGTCTTGCATTTAATTCATATCATCAAAAGTTAAAAATTCCAGGATTGGCTTAGGAAAAATTAATCTCGACGATTCATATCAAAAAGTTTGCCCTGTATAAGATTTTTTTAAATTATAATAAGATATTTTTAAAGTACATAGACAATCAAAACTGTGTATGTGACATTTTTGTCACCTTTTTTTTATTAAGGTTCGATTTTGGGTAAAACTGAAAAATCACCTTAAAGGGTCACATAAATTATTTTATAACATAAAGAAAACATTGTTGCAATTGTATGAAAAACGAGCCAAACATAAGCCTTTAGTGAGCTTACTAGATCGTTAAACTCATTTTCGACAATTTCCAGATCCGGATTAGTTCATTTTTAAATTTTAAATAGAAATCGGCCTATTTTGGTAGACTATAGAAACTACTCAACTAAATTAAACATGTCAATAATCAATAAATAAATTGTAGCGAATAACAATAACGAACAATAAATTCACACTTATTAATTAATAATTATAAATGCTATTTATTAACCTCTAATAAAAGCTGCACATTTTATTCTTGCAACTAAGATATTATGTGGTTTTAAATTTATTATAAATACATAGTAGGTACCTATGTATCAAGGTAGGTTGTGATAGTTTATTCTTATTTATTTGTCATTTGCAACCATTATTTATACATGTAAAATAATATTTCGCTTTGTTTTATCTATTTTACAATAGTGTTAGAATTTTTGTTGTTGGTGTTGTTATTCAAAATGCCCCATAAGTTTTCAAATGCAGAATATGCAGATATCATTTTTATGTACGGATTCTGTAATGGGAATGGCAGAGCTGCAGCAAGAGAATATCATAGAAGATTTCCTGGTCGTCGAGTTCCCTGTCATTCAACATTTGCATCAGTTTTTAATTATTTGCGAGAACATGGCACATTCCCTAAAGCAAATACAGAACGAAATGTAGATCATGAGCAGGAAGATAATATTCTTGATGCTGTTATTGCGAACCCCACAATAAGCACTAGGAAAGTAAGTCGACAACTTTATGTTACCCAATCAAAAGTGACTAGAGTCTTACGAAAAAATAATGTAGACCCATATCATATTCAATTAGTTCAGCGGCTACACCCTGGAGATGAAATCCATAGGTTGAAATTTTGTAGGTGGATTGCAAATCAAAGACCAGTACTGTATAGAACATTGTTAACAGATGAAGCACAGTTTACAAGGGATGGGATAAATAATTCCCGTAATTTACATGTGTGAGCAGTAGACAATCCCCATGCTGTTCAAGAGTTTCGGTCTCAGTTAAGGTTTTCCGTGAACGTGTGGATTGGTGTGATAAATAACCAATTTATAGGACCTCACTTTTTTGATGGTCCTTTAAGAGGACAAGTTTACTTAGACTTTTTGCAAAATACTTTGCCTAATTTACCTGCCAACGTAGGTATCCGAGGGATGTATTTCCAACATGATGGAATATCGCCTAATTTTTTAGTTGCGGTAAGAAACCATCTAAATAATGTTTTTGGCAACAGATGGATAGGACGTGCAGGTCCTATTTCGTGGCCTCCAAGATCCCCAGATTTTAACCCCGTAGATTACTATATTTGGGGACGATTGAAAGAATTAGTTTATTCACAAAATATTAATGACCGACAACAATTAATTGATAGAATTATCCTTTGCTCTAATGTTATTAGAAACGATCCCTTGACTATCCGTAAATCAATAAGGCACTTAACGATTCGGCAACAAAAATGCGTAGAAACTGGAGGGTTTCATTTCGAACAACTACTGTAATTGTTAATTTATTACCATGATTTTATTTTCTAGTATATATATATATATATATTTTCTATGTATGTAGTATTAGTTTTTTTTTTAATTTCTTAGTTGTTCGTTATACTAATTTGTTAAAATTTATTTATTGTTTGTTGATAAAATTTAAACGAAATAAAATATTTCTAATAAATACATATGAACTTATTTTTAATTTATTTGAGTCTCCAAAAATGTACAGGGTGATTTTTGTTTAAAAATTAATTAAAAATTTATAACTAGGCCTGGAAATTGAATAAAATGATATTACCGGTGTAGACACTAAAGGCTTATGTTAGACTCGTTTTGGTTTAAATGTTTACCATTTACAATTTTTTCTTTAAGTTATAACATTATAATGTGACCCCTTAAGTTGATTTTTCAGTTTTGCTCAAAATCAAAACTTAATAAAAAAATTAAAGAAAATGTGACAAAAATGTCACATACACAGTTTTGATTTTCTATCTATGTACTTTAAAAATATCTTATTATAATTTAAAAAAATCTTATACTGGCCGAACTTTTTGATATGAATCGTCGAGATTAATTTTTCCTAAGCCAATCCTGGAATTTTTAAATTTTGAGGATATGAATTAAATGCTAGACACCAGTGTAAGGATCTACCAAAAAACTAAAGAAATCTAGCAATCCTTGTAGATTTTACGGCCATATAAAGTTTGGTCAAAATTCATATTAATAACGAAGGGGAGTTGCCACTTTTTAATGCTCATATGATATACCCCTTAAGGAACTCTACATATGGTAGAAGTCTGTAAGGTTCCTCATGACTCACCCTGTATAAGTTTAGCATTTCTTGAGTAAGAAGCAGATTTTCAATCGGAGTGATCTATATATCAGAAGATGTACTATGTATTTGGTTTACATAAATGACTTGTAGAACTTGTACTTGGAACAGCGTCGTTATCAAAATGGATTTCATGTTCGTTGGTATCTTTTAACAATTTTTATAAATTATTTTTCTGTTTTCTAACAATACTTTTATGATAAGTATCCTTATCCGTTTTTATTAAAATACCTTTATATTCAATGACATTTGCCTTTTTAAATTTTGGTAATTTTTTATTTCTTAATTTTGTTTTGACAAAACATGAGTTTTAATTAGAATAGTCATCTGGTTCAGATAATTTTTTATTTAATTTGTCTATTAAATTTTCTTTTACTTCTTCGTTACATTGTTTAATTTTGTTTTACATCTGTTTACTAAATTCAAAAAATAGGGCTTGCCAAAATGATTTATTGAAATCTGTCATTACCTCCCAGACTATTGATAGTTTTGTGTTTCCGGTTTAGTAATTGAATCAAAATATTTACTTCCTAAACTTCAAGATTTATTACTAAGACGTTCACACAAGAATTTCGTGTTGATGTGTCGATTAAGACGACAAACTTCAAAACTTGTCGAAGTTGGTCTATTTTAACAAGATCACCGTCTACACACAAGTTTCTAACGGAATCGTGACTTGGGCTTCGCCGATTTCTTTAAATTAATTTATAAGGATTGAATATACAACGTTTTTAAAATTGAAAAAATATTTGTATTGGTACTGTAGTATAGGGGTAGTTACTATGATTAATAAATGAACTTCTTTCAATTTATGCCAACTCTGACATAATTATTATATTTTTATTTTGAATAAAATTTGGTAGTACGCTTAAGTATTAATAATGTTTAACCGTAACAAAATAACTAGGAACGGCACTATACAAAATTAAAAAAGAATAAGCACATATTTAGTTGTGCACATAAGCAATTAAATCACCAATTTTTTTTTTGTTTCAAGTTACCATGCAGAAAAATATTACATACCGTTGTCCCGACAAAAATACTCATTGGCCGTAACGCCAAAAGGTTGAAAGTTAAAATATATTTTAATAGCATTCATTCCTTAAATGTCTTTTAAACAGTCCACTACGTTATGATTTAAGAGATCGGCATAGGGGACCAATATTATCTAAGCAAAAGGTAAATTGTAAATCAAGTGTACAATTGTTTTCAAAAATAATCAAATAAAGAAATTTTAAAATATATATCAAGGATCAACAGAGATAAACTTCTAGATTTTAAATCAAGAATTAAACTCGCTAAAAATAGATGTATTATCACAGAGCCAGCCATTTATTTTTTAATATTTTTTTCAAAAATTTGAATTGATTCCAGTCCCAATGATAGGAAAATAAAACTAGTACTTTACACTCGGTTGTATTTATGACGTTTAAAAAATATGGATAATATGCTTACTACAAAAAATAATTTGATAACTAATGAAAATAGAGTCTATTAACCCGTTCAGTCACTGTTTCCACATTTGTGTACACCATTTTTAATCAACCGTATACCTATCAAATTTCTGTATTATTGTTTATATTTTACCATGGACCCAAAATGGCATCCTTCATAAAGATCATTGTTGAGGTTTCGACATATATTGCTTAAACCAAGAAGTTTAGACATTTTATACATAGTGAAGGGTCTGATGTGTTAAAAGGTAACCAAAACATTTGAATTTGAATAGCAGATTTTTGACTGAATAATAACTATTATTTTGTGAAAAAGTGCTTGGTTTGTTAGGTAAGAATATAATTTAAGGAGGTCTTTTCGCCACCAATGTTAAATAAAAAATATTAGATTATGACTAAAATTAATTGTTTTCTAATAGTAGATGTCCTTATTTATCTAATAGTGAACTTTTAACTATATCTTACCGTGCAAATTTTTGGGAATTTTTTTTTTTTTAAAATGTGTGTGTTTGTACAGAAAGTAAGACTTCAACAACAATTTTCGAATTACAATTAATTTTACTATTATTCATTGATTAGATGGAGTAGAAAAAAACTAAAAATAAGGATTTTGAAATATTTAGGTTTTGTTTTTTACAATAAAATATATAGGTTACAATGGAATTTATTGAGAAATTATTATTAAAAAATCACAAAAAATGTTCATCTAGGTTACTTGAAAATTTTTTGTGATTTTTTAATATTAATTTCTCTATAAGTTCCACGGTTTACTATATATATTTTATTGTATAAAACAAAATCTAAATATTTCAAAAACCTTATTTTTAGTTTTTTTCTACTCCATCTAATCAATAAATAATAGTATAATTCGAGAATTGTTGTTGAGGACTTACTTTCTCGTGAGGCACTGTACAAATACTCACATTAAAAAAAAATTCTCAAAAATTTGCAAGGTAAGGTATAGTTAAAAGTTCAGTATTAGATAAATAAAGACTTCAACTATTAGAAAAAAATTAATTTTAGTCATAATCTACTAACTTTTTTTTTTAACAGTGGAGGCGAGAGGTGTGGCAAAAGGACCTCCTTAATATGTGATTCTGTTCTTCAAACAGTTTTGTATCTGAAAACGTAAATTTGACGTGTAAATTTAGATGTCCTTAATCGTGAATAAAGTTACTAAACGTCATCATGATTTTTGTATTTCCATATTTTATTTGCAGTTATAATCAATCAAATATGGGAGATACATACATATTTGGATTTACTATAAGGTCTTAACCGATGATAAAATATTGGATATGTTACTAGCAGATGATGAGTCTGTAATAGATAGTTTTTCTGAGGAGGGAGATGGTATAGCTGAATTCAGTACCAATATACAAAGTGACTCCGAAAACTCAGATAATCCCATAACGAAAATGAAGGTAAAATAAAAAAAACGGTATTTTGCAACAAGTAAAACCTGACTCAGAAAAAAAAATAAATGGAAATCTAATATGTAATTTATCAGTAGACCTAGGAATATATGCACACAAAAAGTAGTTAAATATGCGCATATATATGCCGCAAAATACTTTAAAATATGCGTAAAAAATTGAAAAATATGCAGAGCATATTATGCAATAAGAGTAATATGTTATTTGATCGAAATAGTTTATTAATATTTATTATTTGTTTTATTTTACAATACCTAATATAATACTTAATAATTATTTAATTATTAACTAATTTTATTTACAATTCAACATTATTATAAAACGAATGAACAATTATATGTTTTTCTAAATTATCTGTATTAAATAATTGTCTCCTATCAGTAAGTATGTTCTTGTACAAAGAAAAACTCCTTTCGACATCTATAAAAGTAATAGGTGCAAACTTAAATTTTCCTGAAATATCTGGATAAATAGTATTAATATCTTCAACGTTACCAGAATAAATATTAGCAAGGTTTCTTAAAACAATAAATCCTTTATTTTTTAAAATTACATTTGAAAATTTATGACTTTCCAATATCGCCCTGGACATTTTTACACTCTGATTCAAACGTCTTAATTAAATTTACGGAAGTCGCCAAAGGTAAATTTTTTTGTGCTAAATCTAATATAATTTTGGGTACAAATGCATAATTTTTTAAAAACACTAATTGCTTTGGTAATATGTGATTTTGAAACAACTTCTTCGTATTAGATATTCCCTTAGATAAATCATCAAAATCAAATATGATTTCTTTAATTTTTTCATAATTATCTGCTTAAAATAAGGCAGCTTCAAGCCAGGTACCCCACCGTGTAATCACAGGTTCCGGTGGCATCTGTTATTCAGGAAATATTTCTTTGTACAATTGAGTTCTTAGAGGAGCTTTGAGAAATATTTTTTTTACATTATTAATTAAATCATTTATTAAAGGAAAGTTAGACCTAATTTCTTCTGCAACTCTGTTAAGGCTATGAGCCAAACATGTAACATGGATTAAGTTTTCATAAAACATTTTTAAATTTTGTGCGGTTTTTACCATGTACGGGGCAGCATCGGATAACAGCAATAAACATTTTTCTGTTGGAACGGCTTCCGGAAGAAAAAAGGAAGACAATTCTATCTGGATAAAACGAGTTATTGTCAAGTTATTTGTTTTATCTAATTGCTTTGAAGCGATTTGATATGGACCAATTTGCTTTTCTTCGCGTAATGGACCTATCATTATATGGGCTATATATCGATCACAAGAGTCTGTTGTTTCATCCAAAATAATGTAGAAATGGTTAATAACGGTAATCTCACGAATTTTTTCACGAGTCTCAATGTACAAACTGTCAACACCACGTTTGCGTAATATACTTTGCTCTGGAATATTAAATTTACAGTATTTTTGCAAAAATGATCGGAGATTTGGATTATTTAATCGTATTAAAGGGATATTCGAAGTCACTAAAGCTTTGCATAAATCTTCATTAAAAATAGCTTGTTCACTTCTAGACGATCCAGATTCTAAATATTGTTTCAAGGGAAGTTGACTTTGTCTGCGAGTGTCTTTAGATTTCTGCTTTGCTATATGTGAGGGTGTTTTCGCGTGTTGGTCGATTTGAAACTTTTTTTTACATGGAATCTAAAACAAATAAATTCCTCTAGATGTTGAAGTTTTAATTAAATTAAATAAATGCCTACGTTGTAAAGTTGCCCTACTTTTTTTTTAACTGTGAGTTGAAATTATATTTTACTGTCGTTTGATTTACCATTGTGAAAGGTCAAAATAAAATATAAAATAAAAAAGTACTTACAATTTTAGAACATGTTTTACAAAACACCTTCTACAACAAAATCTGAATAAGATTTTACCCACGACTCAATTAATTTTGCAATTTTTCCCACTGTTTAACACAACACAATAATAAAGACTGAAATTAAGTTAAAAGTAAACTGAGTCATTTAGAAATTTGAAGATATTAATACAAATACCTGAAAGGATATTTAGCATAATTTGTTGATTTAAGGAGGGTGTTTATAATTTAAGCCTCTCAAGTACCTACACCATTAACCATAATTTATTACAGGGAAAATTTTAGGAAATCTACCTGTAAAGGCTTTTCACAAAATATTATTTTGGTACAAAACTTCTAATTTTAATATGTCCAGCCAATTAGTACGTCAGATATATGCCAAAAAATGAACTGTCAATATATGCATTTAAAATCAAAAATTGTATATATATGCAACATATGCAAAATATGGTGTTTTGCAAATATTCCTAGCTCTACTTATTAGTCTCGATCAATTCTATGGCATGAGGCTGAGGTCTGTGATGTACATGATGTGTCATCCCGGATAGAATATTACGAAAAGTATATAGTATTGAATTACAAAATCTTATCATAATGTGGACATTAAATCGTTTGGATGGGGTTAGAAATTTTTGATTTTTTTTTTCATCAAAAATTTTCGAAAAATTGTAATTTTAAAATGAAAAATGTAGATGGGCGACTGAAAGGGTTATGCATTAACAACGGCTAGAAGGTATTTACAGTATAAATTATTTACTAAGATGTGAAAGTTGCAGCGTTTTAAAATCCCATTATAGTTAATTATTATAATTAATTATTTTGCATAATATATATGGTACAAGAGCCTTGTAGGTATGTGACTTGTACTGTTGGTTTTCTTCATTTAATTCTATTCTGGGCTATTCTTTTCCAGTCCTCTACTCCAGCCGTTAGGGCCTTCCTTCTTACATATCTCTCTTCATATCTCTCTCTTCTAAGTCACCTTAAGAACTTTGGTATATTTTATTGTACTACAATTTTCGTCCTGATTAGTTTCTTTCTCCCAATTTCCTATTATTATTTTTAATTTTATTCCATCCAACAATTTTCTAGGTAAAATTTTCACTCCTCCAGTTAGGCTTAATTTTTCTTTGTTATTACCCAGTTTTTACACTTATACGGTACCGTGGGTTCTGCTCTTTACGACTCTTGATATATCTTTAAATCTAATGAGAATATTGAGGATCCCCTTGCTTTGCTTTTCTTCCCGATTCACTTTCGTCATATTATGAATCTAAATTTCGCCTCTTTCTTGTCCTTACTTATTACAACAGTACTTAGGTTTCCAAAACTGATTTACCATTTCGAAGAAATATTATAGGAATATATTTAATATAATTTATAAACAATAGATTCCTCATTAATAATAAAAAATAATATAGTCATTATTTCCTAATTCTCATGGTTATATTAATTTGCTATTTCCCATGCTAATTATTTACTGATAGATATTTGTTTCACAGCCATGGTAAACCAAGTAGCATAGCGATAATACAACAGTGTGCACTTGTTACGAATTAGTAGCTATACTCAGTCAACCCAATTGGTGTAAACAGATTCACGTGACAGTACAGTTAAAGGTAAAAATATTCGTTCTCTTTCGACACAACAAAGGAATTCGTGTATAGACATCTGTAACCGAAGCACAGGGACATATCTAATTAGTTCTATATTATACGCATTTAAAAATTATTAAATTATTTGTATTATTTTCTAACTTCGATAAAGTATTTAATAAATGTTACTTAATTTAGTTTTAAAGACCAAGTTAATCCGAAATAAAAATCACAATAAAAGTGTATTATCTTCATCTACTATTTATTTGATTTAATTGAATGTTTAAATATTACATTGAATATTAAAAATCAATGTAGAATGTTACGAAAAATGCAATTTGTATCCTTTTATCATAAAAACTTAAAATGATTTTGGAATTTATTAGTTTAGCTTTAATTTCTAAAGTGATTGAAGCACGCAAGTCTTCTCATCACGTCAAAGTTACATTCCTAGAGAAAAAACCAAAATAAGGTGAACCAACAGATATTTGGTTACGTTTGATAAGGTAAAAATAAAACCAAAATGGAAAATCAAATCTCATCAGAGCTATTATCTTAACTTGATGCGTCATTCAGATTTGTAATGCAAGAATGAGCCAGAAATACTCGATGGTTATTTTCAATTTTGGTAGCATGGAGAACACAATTGGACCATAACTCTTGAGATATACCTCCAACAACATGTAAAATGCTTTCAGAAAACGCAGGATTAACATTTTTTTTCTGACATATCTTTTGATGTTACTTCAAATTAACTCTATCGCATTAGATGTACAATAATATGGTGGTGAGCGTATTACGGTATGACTAAATGCCGTAGCCATCTCATCCACAACATAGCCAGGTTTGAGATTTAAGCCTTTTAGTATTGCAAGCAAATCTTTTTTAAAGCTGTAAGTGAATATGATAACAGCCATTCTGTCCAAAAAAGCGAAAATTACCTTTATTTGAGCGTTGACGAGAGTAGTAGGGGGCTTATCCATTACTATTATAGAATTTGGTGGCAAATTAGGAATCAATTGTTCACCAAACCATTTCTCGAACAAGGTAGATGTCATATCTTGGTGATAATCTGCTGATCAACTCAAAATATTTGACAATTTGGCACAAAATCGTTTTCATTACCGGCATGTAATATTATAATACGTTTTCCTCTATTTGAAGGAGCATTTACAGAACATTTAGCAGATTGATCACGCCATCCTTTTTTCACAATATCATTAGTGTCGTACCAAGTCTCATCGAGATACACTATGAATCTATTTTACCAACAAGCTTCCTCTATTTTAGTAAGGTATTCATCACGTAAAATAATAATTCTTTGAGATTCCATAATATGCTGTCTTCTATTTAAGTACGATATCTAAAACCCAAAGAACGGAGCACTTTTATAGTGGTTTTATCAGATTTGTTAGGGAAACCGGGACCTACTTGATTTCTTTTTAATTATTTTAAAAGATGGCAGAATGTTATTAGAATAAAAATTATAAACCTTTCTTTTAATATTTTCCATTACGTAGTGATCTAGACTTACTAGAGACCTTTGAGTCCGCTTTTTTCTTGGAAGACATTCTTGAATTGTAATAACTTTTCTAATCGAAGGTTTAGAAATTTTTGTCAAAACCTGTCTTCTTTCTATGACACTGTAATCAGATCCATTATTTTCCAATTTTAATTGGTGGTACATATTTGTGATATGCACATATCCACATATCATCCTCCTCCTCCTCCTCCTCATCCTTCTCCAATTTTTCTTCACTTTCAGAAGCAACTCTGATGGGTTCTGCATAGAATTGTGTAGGGTCAGTTGAGGTAAGAGCGCGTTTGGGGTAAATATTTTAATATAAATCTTATAATAATAATAATACTCTCCCTAATTCACCCCCTTACAAGTGAATTTTAACCCCAAAAGCTGAGCTTGTGCGGGGAAAGGGACGGCTATTACTATTATTTGGCGTGGCGTTCCGGGGCGACTTAAAGATGATTGATCGTGCCATTTGACTTACAGGTTAGGAAAACCCGGAAAACCTCACCCACCATCATCGAGACGGTAATGCATGGCGATTTAATAATCGGCATGTTATATCGACAGGAATTGAATTTCTATTAAATACGGCACACTTAATAACAATAGTCTAAATATTAACACCAAAAAATTCGATTTTAATGTAGCAAAATGCATTTACGGGATCAACAAAATTTTAAAAAATATACGAAAATTTATCATATATATAAATGCCAATTTTTTATTTTATTTAATAGTACCCTAAATATTGTAATGGTAATCTTAATAAAGTCTCTATTTACTATTAATTACCTCCTTAATTATTATGTGTTCTCGTATTGTTTTTACATTTATTACTTTTTCTCAATATCTATTAATTTTTGACCTCCAGTTAAAAAACCAAAAATTAACATTTTCCACTATAGAGTTTACAGGTAAAATATTATCTTTTCTTGGTGAATCGCCCTTTATAGGTAAACAATAACGTAAACTGCCTAAGTAGACTTTGAACTGATTAAAATTTACATGGTTATTTATATGGTTATTTAAATATCAATTTAATTGTTTTTGGGTTGCAACTGATTCTACCTATTCAAAAATGGTCAATCAGAGTTATAATTATTTACATAGCTTTAGGGATTACATTATTTCCATCACTTTCGAAAGGCCTCCAAAAAGCTATTTTTTATAAATCAAAAATCCAAACAAAAATACACTGGATAAACAAACACTGTCCACCTTTGCTCACTTAACAGAGCAATGACACAGCCAAGCGTAGCGAAGAACCAATTAGAACATTGAGCAAAACCACAATCCACGTGTAGCGGCATTTATTGCGAGCTAACGTGTGCTCTACAAATAAAAATTTGAGAAAGGCTCAGTTCATCTAATAGGAGGACGCTAAAATTAAGCTGTACAACATCAATCTCACCGAAAGGTGCTTGTCGTAAAACGATGCCAGGCATAAAATATTTATGCCATACTAGCTCCGAATATATTTGCTCGAAGGGTACTATGCACTAAATGTACACAGTCGTTTAGCTGTAATGGAATTGAACGCATCACTTTTTTTGCAGTTTAACAACTGTGTTTTCTAATAGCGTCTTCGAATCTACTGCACGGCTTGCATGAGTGCACACGAAATGTAGGAGATATGTCAAGGTGACCGGAAAAAAGCGCAAAGGAAATAAGCGTACAGGAAATATGCGCACAATAAAAAACTCACAGATATATAAGCGCACAGGAAATAACCGCACGAGGAAATATGCGCACACGGAAAAAACCGCACACGGAAAAAAGCTCACGGGTATAAAAGCGCACATGGAAAAAAGCGCACATGGAAAAAAGCGCACATTGAAAAAAGCGCAAAGTGCATGTAGTTTATATTTATATTTTGTTACAATTTTTTGTTGTTTGATTAAAACTTTAATTATCGTTTTTTACAGTAGTTACCATAATTTTTGCTGATAATTCAGGAATCTACTTATTCGGAATTATTATAAGTACGATACAAAGAATAGATATGTACCTTGGTTTGTTATATTCCAGGTGAAAAATATTAGACAAGTTTAAAAAAATTCTTAAAATACTTTCACAATAAAGTTAATACGGTTTATAATATTTATATCTCCATTATGGATTGTTGAGGACAGACTAATTCCACCAAATCCGCTTTTAAAAAATCATAACGATCAGTTTCTTATCTCATTATCTTAATTAAAACGAAATATTTGCAAGTGGTCATTTATTTTTACTGGAGATTATAAAATTAAGATAGGTACTTATTATTTCATTTATTAGTTGCTTTTTTGTTAATAATTTTTAATTCAGGATAAATCCCATGCCGTCAATCTCTTTCTTTATAAGTTGCCACATTGCAGTTTCAAGTAACTTGTATACTTTCGTCTTTTAACAAGCAGAAGGCAACGGAAACAGACATTTCATTTGCGTATGCATGGATGTTAAACAGTTTGGCAGCTCATTTTTCCTATTTAAGTTGGCGAAATTTACGAAATTTTTCGAAAATAATTAAAGGGTCACTAAACAGCATTTACAAGAATTGATAGTCGAACCGTTTTAAATAAAGACACGAATTAAACTCAAACTGTGCCTAATATTTTAACATTTAAAATCTTCTTAGAATAATGTTAGGTACTCATGGATTATATCATTAATATCTATTTATTATAGACCGTTACATTAATTAGACAAAAGTTTTGAAAATTTAACAATCTTCTTTGAATATTGTAAGGTAATTAGGGAATATATCATTAATATCTATTTATTATAGACCTTAACCTGAATTAAACTAAAATTTTTCAAAATTTAAGAATCTTCGTAGAATAACGTTAGGTTTTTGGATTTCTGTCATAATAACTTTATTTCATATTTTATAATAAATTACGTTCATAAGTAAGTTACTAGTAAGTTACTGAAGACTGGTTTTATTTTTGTTTTGCGCTAATTTTAAAATTCAGACAAGTGTACTATATATATTTTTTATTGATAAATAGAATTGGTTTTTGGTT
Organism: Psylliodes chrysocephalus; assembly: GCA_927349885.1. NCBI lineage: Eukaryota > Metazoa > Arthropoda > Insecta > Coleoptera > Chrysomelidae > Psylliodes > Psylliodes chrysocephalus. The sequence continues at coordinate 27,573,462 of OV651823.1, read as the reverse complement.
TGAAATATTTTTAGAGTTCTATTATAATTTTTGATCATTGTTTTCATTTATAATATTATAATCGTTAACGATTTGTAATAATTATATTTATGAAATTCCGGTTGTGATGATTTTGCATTTTTTGTAAAATAGCGAGTTTTATAGGTACATATTTTATCTTTAAAACCTAAATATTTTTGCAATTCCATGTTGATTTTATTTTAATTTTATAATCGCCAACTATTTGTACTAATATATTCATGGATTTGTGTTTATATTTTTTTTATATAATAATGTAGGTACAAACGTAAAATGCATATAGGTTTTTAGTGTAATATATTTTAAATCCATATTAATACATTAAAAACGAAAAAATGAATAATGTAACAAAAGATAAACGCACTTTAATAGACGTACTACTGTAAGTTGGCTATTCTTCTTAAGTAAGATACATTGTTAACTGTTTCTTGATACTTTTCTACAGAACTGGCTACAATCGCGTACAGTTATCTGTATTTCTTTTTGGTGGGCTCCAGTCTGTTAGCTTGGGAGTTCACCAATGTAAGTTTGTGGCATGCTAAATCTCTTCTCAATCCACCGAAAAGCATCCATATGCTCGGATGACTGCAATGAAATATGGAATTAAGGGCATTGTGAAACCCTTTACAACAGTTGGTCGTTCTTGGCGTTTCTTCAAGAGCGGCATCGTAATGGTTCCATATTCTCGGATGGAATTGTGGACTTCTTCCGGCGGCACCTTGTATATAAGTTGAAAAAAAATATGTAAGGACGTCGTTAAATCTCTCTTCATCAGGAAAAGTTTCTGCAAGGCTATTAAAATTATCTCGTACATCTTCTAACGGCACAAACGATAATGCTGCCAAGGATTTTAGTTTTAATTTTGTGTCGATGTTCGACTCGAATTCCGATTTTAAACCAACTGCTTTAACTTTTCTTATAAGGCTTTGACACAAATGGAAATAACATCCCTTAATTTCGGCTTCTGGAAAAGTTCGCCCTGCAGCATTCATGCAGGCTCTCTCGAAATCTAAAAGTATCTAAAGTATCTAAAATATCTAAAGAATCTAAAGTATCTAAAGTATCTAAAGTATCTAAAGTATCTAAAGTATCTAAAGTATCTAAAGTATCTAAAGTATCTAAAGTATCTAAAGTATCTAAAGTATCTAAAGTATCTAAAGTATCTAAAGTATCTAAAGTATCTAAAGTAAAGTATCTAAAGTATCTAAAGTATCTAAAGTATCTAAAGTATCTAAAGTATCTAAAGTATCTAAAGTATCTAAAGTATCTAAAGTATCTAAAGTATCTAAAGTATCTAAAGTATCTAAAGTATCTAAAGTATCTAAAGTATCTAAAGTATCTAAAGTATCTAAAGTATCTAAAGTATCTAAAGTATCTAAAGTATCTAAAGTATCTAAAGTATCTAAAGTATCTAAAGTATCTAAAGTATCTAAAGTATCTAAAGTATCTAAAGTATCTAAAGTAAAGTATCTAAAGTATCTAAAGTATCTAAAGTATCTAAAGTATCTAAAGTATCTAAAGTATCTAAAGTATCTAAAGTATCTAAAGTATCTAAAGTATCTAAAGTATCTAAAGTATCTAAAGTATCTAAAGTATCTAAAGTATCTAAAGTATCTAAAGTATCTAAAGTATCTAAAGTATCTAAAGTATCTAAAGTATCTAAAGTATCTAAAGTATCTAAAGTATCTAAAGTATCTAAAGTATCTAAAGTATCTAAAGTATCTAAAGTATCTAAAGTATCTAAAGTATCTAAAGTATCTAAAGTATCTAAAGTATCTAAAGTATCTAAAGTATCTAAAGTATCTAAAGTATCTAAAGTATCTAAAGTATCTAAAGTATCTAAAGTATCTAAAGTATCTAAAGTATCTAAAGTATCTAAAGTATCTAAAGTATCTAAAGTATCTAAAGTATCTAAAGTATCTAAAAGTATCTTCTGCTTGGAACTAACCCTTTTACAATTTGAAACATCTGTAGGTATGTTGCTTCATTCTTAGTTTGTAACAATATGTACACACATGGTGAATACGAATTTCCTACTTTGGCATGCAAAGTATAAAGTTGATAAAACATCGATGGTGCTTTATCAAATGTTCCGTCGCCGAATAGAGTGGCTTGGTTTAATTCGCACAATAACTCGCGATCTCCCAAAATTAAAATTCTGTTTGGATCTTCGACTCCAGAGTATTTGTCAGGAATTGCAAAATGCATCGTAGATGAATTTGGCAAGTGCTTCTCTGCTCGATAATTTCGAAGTGTTCTGGCAAGAGACGATTGTTTTGGAATATAAGCAAGTGCATCATTGCTTACTCCTGATAATTTATCTCTAATAACATTGCGAGATGTAGCATTCACCGCTGTCATGGCTTCTTGCATTTGGCTTCTGGCGATATTTGCTTCTGCTTTTTGGGGACATGAATCATGACAATGACTGCCTGGATCTTGTACAATGTCCTTGTCCTTTGTTTTTATTAAGAAATGGCACTTAGTTTGTCGATTTTCACGGCACCTCCATGTATATTTCCCATTTGTTGTACGAAAATGTATATATTCAAAACCATTGTAAATAAGAACTCGCTTGCCTTTTTGACTAGACGAAAACTCCATTTCGTTTATTACAAAAATTCAACTCAACTTGTTCAAGAATTAGAGCACAATAAATTAACTTTAAATTCCGTAGTCTATTTATAAGCGCCTTTACTTACCTGCCTTAATTCTGCAAATAATAAATTCCAAGAAATATAATAATGTCACAACGCCGAATAAATGAAATAATAAGTACCTATCTAAATTTTATAATCCCTAGTAAAAATAAATGACCACTTGCAAATAATCGATTATTAAAAAATCGTCACAAGGCTGATACCTGCTATAAGTACCCATTCAATTACGGCATAATCAAATCGATTAAAAGGATTAAAATGCTAAGAAATATTTCTAAGAATAAAAATATTTGTAAGATTTTATATATTCATTAGAATGATAAATACTAAAAATGCATAACTTTTACAAAAACATATTTAGATCAAATATTGTTCCCATAATCTAAAATTTTAAATTGTATAAAATTATTTTTTTATTGTGGTACTTTTTAAATTTTTTGTAAACAGTTTGTTGGGTTAATTTTAACATATGATTGAGCTTGACAATTTAATAAAATATGTACAAAATGGTATAAACTCGGTTGATAATTATAGAAGTTGGATTAAAATCAGAATGCCATTCCCATGCATTTGTTGTTCTGTGTACATAATATCTGTGATATAAGTCCGCATATTTGGTGGTTACTTTTCACACCGATATAATTTTTGACTATGTATTCATAGAACTTAATTTTTTAATTTTTATTCAGAGAATCTTCAGTTGTTCTGTATCCTATTCTTAACGAGATATAAACTACATGTACTTTGCGCTTTTTTCAATGTGCGCTTTTTTCCATGTGCGCTTTTTTCCTTGTGCGCTTTTATACTTGTGCGGTTTTTTCCGTGTGCGCATCTTTCCACGTGCGCTTATTTCCTGTGCGTTTATATGTCTGTGCGCTTTTTTCTGTGCGGATATTTCCTGTGCGCTTATTTCCTTTGCGCTTTTTTCAGGGATTCATATGTCAATACCAGTGGAATCGAAGACGCTATAAGTCTGAACATCGGTGGTATCTTTGTGAATTATAGGTAGATATATCAATAATACTAATATTTAATTGTGGAATAGTAAAATTTATCTGTGCCGTCTACTATAACTTATCGATACAAGTCTAGGTAAAATACTGTAGACATTTTACATGGAGAAAATGAATATTCAGGTTGATAGAATACTCTGATACATGTGATTTAAAATGAAGTATTTTAATTGGTATTTTAATTAAAACAAACATATTTACTTTAATTGAATATTGATAAACCCTTTGTAAAAAAACAATATATAATGTATTTGTGTAAATTATTACAAAAAAAAAATATACAATTTAAACAGTAAAATGTCCAGCTCAGTTTCCAATTTTTTGTTAGAATTAAAAGTTCATTAGCATACATAAACATAGCACAAAAAGTTTGTTTCAAATTACGTTTAATGCTAGGTTATACAATTAAAATTAACTAATTATTGTTAAAGCGAAACATTTTTACTGAATGGTTACATAAAATGATAAATTATTTTAAATTGCCAATTATGAACGTAAACATATGTTTTGATATCTGCAGTTAAACAGGGCCGACTACTTTTAGTACTAGGATACGATACACAAATACCATTATGCTACTATTTAGACTGAATTTTGCTCTTTCCGCGCATGACGTAACGTGGCATAAAGCAAACAGTATTTGATTGACGTTTAAATAAAAATTATTTTTTAATACAGTTTTATTTTGAATTATAAAGATAAAATGATACGAAATAATGTTACGTGTTTATTTTTCCAATTTTAAATAAGAATTGAAAGTATTTTGTGTTTCCCATTGTTTTTGGAAGTTTCCAAATGCTTAAATTTAGGTGTGGTGTTTTCTTCAGCAATTTTATTGTGACAATAAAAAAACTATAAAATGTCCAATGGTGCTGTGGCTAATTGTCAAAATTATAGCAAAATTACGAAGGGAAAGGATATTAAATATTTTCTATGACCGAAGAATGATGATATGGCTAAGCAGTGGATTGTACCTTGTTGTTAAAAAAGGACAATAAACCTAAAAATGGTAAGTGTGGGAGCCTTTATTTGAAAAATTTTACATGTACATATATTATAACAAGATCTTCTTTTTACAGATCGTATTTGCTCTGTACACTTTGAAGTCTCTGCCTCTCCAGAAGATATTGTTGGGATACATGCCCATAAATAGCCTACATTTGAAATCTGGTGCTATGCTTACACTAAGTATTCCCAAATTTTCCGTAGCAATCCAGAAAAGGCAATGCGAAGGATGTAAACTGCAATTAACTAAAAGAAGACAGAGTGGGATAAATAAATTGGAATTTTAAAAGCAATTGAGCTTAGCTACACAGAACCTTCTTCCGAAGACCCCCAAAAAAACTGTTACTTGTTTCACAAAATCAATATTTGCATGTTGTCAAAAAAATTAACTTCCAAAATATTATGGTTGCTAACACCCCCTTAAATAGTGCAGTGGTTTTACTCAAATCTTGTTTGTTCAAATCACATTATTGTTTGACTTTGCTTGCAATGAACTTTTGGAAGATACATTTCTTACAAATAAATTTCTTAGCTTATTGTGCTTTATCACATATCTTTTTCTTGTTTAATTTGCAATATTAAATTAATTAAATGTTCTTCAAATTTGCGCAATATCCGCGAATATTTCTCTATTTGGTCTAGTGAAATAGTCGTCCCAAATATAACACGAACTTGATTAATATTATGGTATTTTTGTTGTAATAATCAGTTGATTAAAGCCCTCGAGCAGAAGCTCTCGGACTCTAATCAGATTATTATTGCCAAAAAAATATATTTCAACAAATTGATATTAAAATATTCTCGAGATTAAGATTCAACAAAATGGCTATTATCAAGGTGTTGGTATATTAACCTTAAAAACGTCTCATTACTTGTGTTTATCCATGTAGGTGCGTCGGTTTTTTATACCACGTCATATCATGTGACAAGAATAGAGTTAACATACGCTGGAAGATACTAGTATTTGTGTATCCTGATACTAGGATGGTTATGTTGTGTTATATTGTTATGGGGTGGTAAATACATTTATTGTAATTCCTTCTGTTGCTAAAGCGACTCAGCCAGTCTTTTATTCCTAAAGGAGTTTACGATTTTGAGTTTTAAACTGAGCAAATAATTCACTTTTCTGATATTCACTCAACTGTGGTGCTCTTGATCTTGAATTCTGTAGTTTGCTCGGGTATTTACCCAAACTTTCAGTGCCTTTTATGGCTTTTAAATTATTAAGGCTATTGATTTATGGCACCATTCTTTCTTGCAGCTCAGACATGTGTTGTTGAAGTTTTTCACAAACTGTATTTCTCACTTATTTTATCTTGGGGCAAGTCTAAGGTATCGTCGATCCTAAAACCAGTAGACATACGTCTGATTTCTTTGTTTCTTCATATTTCTTATCTTGTCCTCTTTTCCACATTCTCTACCAATAAATACAGAGATAAGAGGTTGACGATCACCTTTATTGCGATGTAGGACAGGTGCTAATGGCATACTAGTGATGCAAATGAAGGCTAGTCTCTGTACCTTTGAGATATTAGCTCTCTTAGTAGCTAGAATAATTTTTGTACCGCGGTCGTGATTTGTCTCAATATTATTATGTATATTTACGAAAAAGAAATAGGATCATCGTCAGCTGTATTGTGTAGTGTATGTCGATCTGCGTGCTCAGTATACTTGCTGGCTTAAGTAAAGTGATACCCTTTCTATCATTCCTTTTCTGAAATAATTATCAACAATTTACAAGAATGTAGGGCTAATTGGTCGGAACGATTTAGGTTGTGTAATATTATATTGCCTACTTTTGGAATAAAGGTGATTCTGGCCCTTTTTCTTGGTTCTGTTAGACTTATTCGAGATATTTGAATTATGTGGTAGTAATTCCTCCTGTGCCCCGTAAAGCAAGGCAAGAGATATTAAAGAGACTTAAATGTTTTAAAATTGTTTGCAGCCCGCTTCAATCGATTATTGCTGCATATTTGTTTGATAATTGCTGCAGCCTTTCTGTAAGACCCGCTTTTGTGTTCCTTATGAGAAAAGCTGTGCTCCTAGAGAAATGAGTTTTACATAAGATGGAAGCTCTTTCCCCCTTACTTTCCATGAAGCTTTCAGAGTAGAATACTTAGAGCGACAAACCAAGAAGAATAACATCCTAGTTTTCGGTTTGAATGAAGAACAATCAAATATTAAAAATATTTGTAAAATAGTTAAGGATCTCTTAGATGTAGATATTACTCCATCCCATTTGAACAACTTATGAATAATTTCGTAAAGATTGAATTCTTATCATATTTGAAAAATATTGAATTACTAAAACAGTGCAGAATTCTAAGAGAGACTATAATGACTGTTGCCTCTGACTTAACTTATCAACAGAGATCAGAAAATAAAATATTAAGAACACATCTACAAAAGGCCCGGGAAAACAAAGAAAATAAATCGTTTATTAAAGGAAACAAGTTATATATCAACAATAACTCCTATACCGTCCACGAATTAGAACAAGTAGAAGTAATTTTCGGAGAAAGAAAAGTAAGTAGTGCTCCAGCAACGCCATCTCTTACAAATATAAGTGATGATACATCAAATGAAGAAAATAACGGTGGAAAAAACCTAAGAAAAACAAATGAAAACGAGAAGAAAGAACAACAAACTACGAAACAACAACCAATAATAAACAACACGACTCCTAAGGCTAAAATAAGTATTAATCCAAGTCCTCTAGTAAACAAGAACCTTCAAACTTCTAGCAATAGACATTTAAGATCACAATCTCAATCTAGCGTAGATGGTAAACAAATCCAAAAGTAGAAGGTAAAAGTGTCTTTGATTTAATTTCTTTACTACAATTAATAACATTATTAAATGGATCCCTTTATAAGAAACTATAATATTCAAACAATTCCTAGCAATGTGATACAAAATCCTTCGGAAATATCATCAATGCTAAACAAAGAAAATCAAGATTTTACATAGAAATATCCGAAGTATCCATAGACACTTTGATAATTTTCTGTTATTAATGAACCAATTAGATTTTGATGTGCTGATCCTTACTGAAACACATGTTATATATGATATTGATTTATACAAAATAAGGAGGTATAACATAATTTATAATTCCGTCAACTTCAACTCATATGATGGAGTTGTTGTATATATCTGCGACAAATTTACTTATAACTATAATTTGATTAAATTGGGTGTTTCAAATGTAGTTGAATTACAAATACTAAATATATCAGATCCAATCTTAATAACGGCAGTCTACAGATCTCCCAGTTCTTGTCCGAAATTATAATTTAGATTTATTAAACTATCTTTCAAGTTGTAAGGTCAAAAACCACATAATTACTGGTGATATCAACATAAATTTGTTAAAATATGATGACTATATTGAGGAATATAAAACGATTCTAAACTCTTTTGATTATACTTCGTATATAAATCAAGTAACTCGAAGAGCAAGTGGTACATGCTTAGATCATTACTTTGTCCAAAAATATTACAGATATTAAATCTTTTATTCTGCTACACGACACAACAGATCACGATCATATCGGTTTGATAATGAATTACCACTATTTAAAAATACCAGATATTTCTAATTTTAAAAAATTCGTTAATTACACAAAATTGAGAATTTACTTGAGCGTGCAATCTTGAAAATTTTTAGAAACATCAAACGATGTAGATTTTATGATGGACACATTTATCACAATTCTTAAGAGTCACGTCACCAATTGCACAAATTCTGTTAAAATTGTATCTAATAAAAAACCAAAAAACCTTGGATAAATAATAATTAAATAAAATCTATTTCACATAAAAATAAACTTCATGAAAAACTTTGCACAGATTCAAATAATCAAGAGTTGATCTCAGAATACAACAAATGCAAAAATAATCTAAATCGTGTAATAAAAAAAAGTAAAACTATTTGTGCATTAACATCTTTAATTTATGAAACAATTGATAAAAAAATTCCTGCCTTAAGTATCTTCGTTGATCTCTCTAAAGTCTTTGATATGGTCTGTCACAAAAATCTTTTGAAAAAGCTTTATGCGTATGGTATTAGGGGGGAGCCATATGAACTGTTAAAAATTCCTAGGGCCAATTCTCTTTATTATCTATATAAATAGCTTACTAAATCTTGACGTCAAAAGTGTGGTCCTTAGTTTTGCTGATGATACCACGATTTTTTATCAGGCAGACTCTTGGGTCGAATTAAAGCGAACTGCAGAAACAGATTTCAAACAAATTAAGAAATGGTTACAATACAGTAAACTTACACTAAATGTTGAAAAAACCTGTTATCTACCATTTACTTCATACGTAAATAACTTACCTCGGTTCGGCAATCTCCTTATTGATAACAATACAGAGATCCCAGAAGAGAAAGCAGTTAAATATATAACTAATATAAATAACCATTGATAGACATTTGCGATGGGATTCACAAATCGATAATTTGATTAATAAAATACGAGGCTTAACAGGTCGATTTCGATATTTGACAGATTTTTTTAGATATTAATCATTTACGTATTCTTTACTTTGCCTTAGTTCAATCACAGTTGTCTTATGGTGTGCTGGGATGGGGAGGAGTTCATGATTGCCATCTTAATAAAGTGATCATATTACAAAAATGGATAGTAAGAATAATATATAGAAAAAACATTAGGTTTTCTAGTAACGCATTATATCAAATTAGTAATGTACTTGACGTAAGGCAACTGTATTGTGAAAAAATTATTATAAACATTCATAAAAAAAGTAATAATAGAACCTCTGTCACACTCGTATTCTACAAGAAACAAAAACCTTAAAGTAAAGGTACCTAAATGTGAAAAAACAATTAAACAACGAAGCATTAATTACCTTGCACCTAAAATTTATAACAGCATTCCAGCAGAACTTAAAAATATCCAAAATAAAATTACATTTAAACTTTGGATTAAAGATACACCCAGAGTAACATTTCATAATATAATAAATAACATATCGTAGGGTACACCTTGAGTACACCAAACTAAATTAAATAATATAAATTATTAATAAACTAATCTAACTAATATAAATTCTTGTATCAAATTATGTTATACCTTTTATGTGTACCTACATATACATCATACATAATATTAATTTTAATTGCATTATATTTCAACTGTCATACCGATTAAAACATTATTTTATATATACCCTATTTGTCGCTTTACCCTATTGTGATGCTTTACCCTAATTGTGACTCATATTAACCCTATTGTGACGCTTTACCTTATTGTGATACTTTACTGAGTTACTTTTATTAATGTTAATAATATTTTATTTATATATAGTTTTTTTCATACCAAAGTTTCCACATACAAACTGACACTGCCTGCAGGTCGGTTTCAGTGGATTTATGTTTATTTATTATGTTTCTTATATTTATTATGTTTCTTTTAACTTTTTAAAAATTTAACTTCCCCTTTCGTCAGATCCAAGCTCGCTACCGCTGGTGTAAACTTAATTTCTTCGTAGAATTTCCTGAAGCTGTTACGGTTTCTCATCTCGGAGCTTAGACTTGACAGATGACTGTTTCACCAAGGATCATTTCTTCTAGTTGTTTGTGTAACAACCAGTTAATCCTAAAGACCATTTACAACTACTGATAGGTCTTTAGCTACTGTTACTATACTATTAAGGGATAAAGGCAGCGCTTGTCACCAGCCCTAGGGTCCTGGAGTCCTGAAGGAACATCCATTCGCCAGTGGCAAAATAAAAAATAAAAAAAAATAATAAAAATACAAAAAAAAACATCCCTTAATAGCATATGTCGAGCGGTTTTGGCAACTGACTTAAGACTCTCAAGTCCTTAAGGGTAGGAACGCCGAGGCTTAACATGCTCGGAATATTTCTTACTGGTTTTTGGAAAGAGGTGAGAATAAAATAGGTTAATAAACAATAACACGTATATTTAAATATAAGTAAAAAATGAATAACAAATTTCAATAAATCAAAACAATCTCTATTTTTGAAATAAGACATAGCAAAAATTACTACCCACAATTGTAAATCTTTGTTATGATAAACCATGCTAATATAATATAATCTATGATGAAACTTTGATATAAAGAAACCTTTTACATCACAAAAACATTTTAATATAAAAAAACTCTTTATATGATAAAACCCTTAAAACTGATAAAAACATTTAATAAGTAAACTTGGGACGAAAATGAAAGAATTGGCATTTGAAGAAAGACTAATGAATTGTTTTAAAATACATAACCCAAACAAGAGATTTAAACATGTTAAAATAAAATAGATATTACCTTTGAAACTAAAACACTACACACACACACTTTACTATATATAATAAATACTAATAATTACTAAGTTACGTTTTTGGGCATAGGTTTGGCCCAACGGCCGCCCCTTGAGTCCTTTTGTGTCAACGATTGACTCTCAATTTATATCAACCTTAATGTGATTATTTTAAAAAGAAACTCGACTTATTTATTTTTAATGATTATTCGCACGATTTGTCCTTTAATTTTCTAGTACAATGAACTATTTCTAATTGTTTGGTTTTAATAAATATGTTGTGTTAATTTAATAGATATTAAAAATATTAGATATTTTTGGGATTTTTGTTAAATTCTTTATATTTTAAAAATAATAATGCCAATTATTACATTTGTTTGAATGGGGCAGCTTAATAAGTATTTATAGAGAATCGACTTATTTGCTTCTTTAAGAACCATTTCCAGAGCTGGTGGTTTCCTGAGCCACTTTTTTATTCTGGATATGCTCTAAATTTTGTTTTAAAGTGTTGTACATTAATTTGTAGGATGGGTAATCTGTTTGAACCATGCTAGGCGTCCAAGTATTATTTTCTCTGAAATTATAGTAGAACTCAATAAAGGGCCAATATATGTTATTATCAAAGACTAAAGTCAGATGAGCTTAGAAGAACAAATACTTGTGGAAAAAATTATTCCATGGATCGCTGACACTGAATTTTAAAAACGACGTCTATATCATAAACTAGTTGCACAATGTGCAGATTTGCCTTCAAATCTGCATCGACACTCTCTGCCATCATCCGGAGAGCTCCAAGCTCCATTGTGCCTCCGAAAGGTGCGTCGCATCGCATGGCATTAAGCGTCCCGACGTCGCTCGCCTACATCCACAGCATCACCGTTCTCCCGTTTTCTCAATCTCTGCAGTGTTCCGACATCCGTGAAGCGGATACCGTGTCGCGTTTTGCATCCCTTGCGGATTCTTGTGATTACGATCGCGATCGGTTCGCGAAGTTACGATTTTTCGAAAAATTTTGTGCCGGACTAAAAGACAATTCTTAGACTTGGTATTAATTTTGTGTGTTTTATATTCTCTTTGAAGTGTGTATTCATAATAGTGCGTGGTAAGTTGTTAAAAAATTTATATTAATTTTCTATTTTAAATTATTTGTAGTAGGTCAGTGTTTTAAGTACATTAATTATTATTACTGTGTTTAAATGGACAGCATTTTTTTAGATTTATACTGCCATCATCAGGTATATTTTTAAATAATAATTAGTTTTTGGTTTTATATAGCAATCGATTTGACACATAAAAATTAATTAATCATTAAAAAAAATACAGAAATTTAACAATCAAATAATTTGAAATTGTTAAAAAAACAATAAAAAATAAAAATCCTAAAATACGTCCAAGATGTAAATAAATTCAAAATATTTTGTCTTTTGTTATATTTTTTGAATTTCCCCGAAATTGAGTGCTCCTTTTATTCTGTTGAAACAACTGTTTTGAGGGATTTCCTTTTAAAATTAGAAGCTTAGAAACTTAACATAAGTTTAACAAGTAAAATATTCAAACGAAAATTAAAACAAAATAATAATTGTTAAAACAATAAAAAAATAAAAAATATTAAGGAGGTTACAGTAAAATTTTTTATTGAATTTCTCATCTAAAAATTATCATAATTTTCGAAAAACTTTGGTGCCGAAAAGAAGACTATTAATTTTATGTATCGTATAGTATCTTTGAGGGGCGTGTATAATAATTATTTAAACTTTGAACAAATTAACTAGTTTAAATAGTATCTGTGTTAGATTTATGCTATCATCATCAAAGCGATTTTAAATAAATTTTCTTTCTACACAGAATTAGTAATTTTTATTATATCATTTAAAAATTAAAAAACGTTTATTTTATAAGATCAGTCCCATTACAATACATAATATTACACAGATACATAATATTACACAGATACAAAATAGAATGAAGGTATTATATAATGCTTTGCATTATAAATTTTACTCCTCACAGTTTAACAGACCCCCTTTTCAATCAAATTTTTTTCAGAATCAATAGGCTTCATCCCCTTGTATAGCTTGATTTTTACTAAAAATTTCAAAATATCATTTTCGTTTTTGACGTATCGTGCAGACAAAAAACATGACATTGGACAGATAGACAAAGTAAAACTATTATACTTTTTACAAACTACTTGTGAAAAGTAGAAAAATTGTATTAGGTAAAATAAACAGTTTAAAGAGGCAAACAATAATATTTATCTTCTTTTATCAAAGGATTCTATAGTATATTGTGTCACTAGGGCAGAAAATGAGCTTTAGTAGCCCACAGCGAGCGAAGCGAAGCGAGGGCAGCTGATAGCTAAGGGCTGCTAAAGTGTTTTCTGCATGTGTGACACACAATTGTTTTTCGCCTACCAAAAAGAACAAATAAAAGGAAAATATAACGAAAATCTTTAATTTTACAAATACAGAAACTTAAGCAGTAAAATTTACGAATTTATTTATTGTAGTAATTAATATGAATTATCCCTTGAGCACAATAAAATTATGGATGGTTATACCAGAATCTATAGGCATTTGGTAGGTGTTTGAAGTGCTAGCACTATGGTGACTTATTTCTATGGATGAAGTTGATGGTGCATTGGAATTATCTAGATTAACTGGCAATTAATTTATTTGGTCGGAACTATTTAACACTTCAGTTGTGTTTTTTTCTGCTAATAGGGTGTTGTTGTTCTTCGTTTCCCAGAATTTTTTGAGATATATTAATCTTATTTGATGAGCAGTCATCGATATATCCTTCTGCAACTGCAGAAGAACGCCATCCTCCATGCTTTTGAAGTGTTACCAAATCAGTCCCACAGTTAGCAAGAAGGGTTGCGGAGCTACGGCGAAAGCAATGTCCTGTGTATGTACTGGGCTCAGGCAGTTTCAAAAAAGTGTTTTTTTTTGGAATTTTGCTTATTGTGTTTTTTCCGACCTGTTGTACTGTACATTTATGATTGTAACAAATGTATAAGCGATTGTGAGGAGTGTGGGTAGGTCTAAGAGTAATATATTTAATAATTGTATACTGTAATTAGATTCAATCCATCCACTGTTTTGTTTGTAATTATAAACGTCCTTGTTATTTATTTATTTATTAAATACACTGCTCTACAGGCTAAATGCCTAGTTATAGAGCAGGAAAAAAAATTGTAATTACAAAAGTAAATATAACATATTGCACAATAAGACATAATTTGGATATAACATAAATTACACAACATAACAAAAATTACACAATATAACAAAAATTACATAATATGACAAAAATTAAATAAATTAGTGACTATACACAAGCAAATAGTACCGAAACAGCTTTACAATTTTTTAAGCTGCGAAAGCTTACAAGAAAATAAATCAATTCTACCTTGCAGGTTGTTGCAGTTTTCACACATAAAATACAACGGCGAGTTTTTTAATAAATTTGTCCCTGATAGCGGGAGTAAAACATTAAGTTGTTTCGAGATTCAATTCTTGGTACTTTAAATACAAGTTGTAATTTGGTAGTTAATAAGTTTATAGAGGAATATTAACGACTGATTTTTTCGTCTGCATTCTAAGCTTTGCATTTGAAATCTATTTAAAAGTAACGTGTGATTTATCTCAATTAAAGGATATGTTCTGTCTATCTTAAATGTCAATAATTTTAGATATCGTCTTTGAACCTTTTTTAAGAGCGCTTATGTGAATATCATAAAATGGTTTCCATATTATTGAAGCATATTCTAATTTTGATTTGACGAACGCCTTGTACAACATATTCATGGTTTCGAAAAAATTGAGGTCAACTACATGCCTAATGGTAAATCCCAAATTTCTGAATGATGCTTTTACCACGTCATTTAGATGTTCATCGAACTTTACCCGAAGATCTATGACAAAATCAGGCCTATTTAGTATAACACCATTCAAACAGTAGTTATAGAGAATTGGAAAATCGTTTTTGCTATATGACGGTATATTAAATTTTTTTTAATTTAATTGAAGATTATTTATTAAACACCAATTATTTATTTAATTAATATTACTTTGTAATTTAAGACAATCATTTAAGATATCTACCTGATAAAAAATTTTGACATCGTCTGCATAAATTAAATATTTTACGTTAACGTCATTAATGATGTCATTTACGAATAGTATAAATAAAAGCGGTCCCAGGATCGAGCCTTGAGGTACGCCAGATGTTACTAAGATATCGACAGACTCAAATCCGCGCACTTAAACAAACTGGGTTCTATTTGTTAAGTAAGATTGAAAAAAATGTATGACAGGCTTGGTCAATCCAAACTTGCTAAGCTTTTGAAGTAATATTTTATGATTGAGTTTGTCGAAAGCCTTAGAAAAATTTGTATATATTACGTCTAGTTGACCGCCGCCATAAACTATTGTAGAACTGTATTGTGTAAATGAGAATAGATTTGTTATTGTTGACCTGTTCTTACAAAAACCATGTTGTTCGTCCACTATCTGATGTTTGACGTGTTGTATTATATTATCGTATAGTAAAATTTCAAAAACTTTAGCAAAATTACATATAATAGTGATGGGTCGATAGTTCTTGATACATTTTTTTTTACTTTTTTTAAAAACAGGACCGATTCTTGATCTCTTCCATGCATTAGGAAATGTACCAATACGCAGTGACAAGTTAAATATTTTATTTAAGGGAATAGCTAGCGCATGGGAACAATCGCGAACCATTAAGGATGGTATATTATCTGGTCCCTTAGTAAATTTTGATTTTAACTTTAATATTGCCTTCGACACATCAGATTCCTTAAATTCAGCTATATGCACATGTAAATTATTTGATAAATCACTCTCAAAGTCAACAGGAATTTTTAAAGTAGGTAGCAAATCCATTTACAATATCCTGCATGTTTAAAAGATTTAAATCATCATAAGTCATAAATTCAGGTATTCCACCATCTTTCCTTTTATAATTAACGTATGACCAAAAGTTCCCACTATTTATTTTTGTATTCTCTTGTAATGTGTAAACGTAGTTTTTATGTGCTTTTTCTACGTCCTTTTTAATTTTGGATCTTAGCCGTTTAAATTCTTCGAAGGCATTTAAATTATTATTGCGCCCAAACTTTTTTCGTGCTTTCTCTTTTTTTTAATATCTCTAATAATAGATCCGTTGAACCATGTAGGGTATTTTCTTGCAGTTGGAACTATTTGGGAATTCTTATATCTATCATACCATGTAGTTGTTAATAAAATAACTTACATGCAGTTTCAATATTATTTACATTATTGAGAAAAGACCAGTCACATGAAGCTATTAGTTGATATAACATCATATAAGTAGCTTTAAGAAAGTTATACTGTAAATTTTTATTTACTGGATTAGATTTACTACGAGGATTAGATATTTGAAAATTAATATTCAAAGCAGGATGCGAGACATCTTCAGGAACCATCAAATCATATACCCTTTCAACAGTGCATGGTTCATTACAAAAAACTAAGTCTAATAATCGATTGTTTATGTTATATTATGTTATATTATTTTTTGTTTCTGGAACTGTAATAATCAATATATTTGAGAAAATAAAACAACTCCAAATCAATCCCACATATATTTCCTCTATTATCTATGTTTTAAAGCTTCATATTCAACAATTCATTTCTGCGACAAGCTTCGTATAACCCCATCATAAGAGAAATCTACAATTTAACGTTAGTAAAAAAAAAAGAAATTAGTTTATATGTATTAATATGTTTGTTTACCTTCATCATAAGATATTCAGAATCATGTACTTCTTAAAAAAACTTAATGCATTATTCTTGATTCAAGGTTTTGAATTTTTTGGGCAGGTAATTTACATAAATGTGTTTCAAAAATGCTCGAACTTTATCGAAATTATCAAAATTAATATTTTCTTTGACTTTAAAAGTGCTTTTCAACATCGAAAATTCAGACCATAATGTACCTGCATTTACAATCTTTAATCTTTTAGAAATATAAGCAAGTACTACACTTTCAGTTAGGTTTTTTGGTTTTTTACTCTTTTTCTAGTTGTTAAACTTTTCGTACCGTTCTCTTGACTTATTAGGTAGAAAATTTACAGAAACATTGTTGGCTTCCTCTTGCAAGTTTAGTGGAGTATTTGTAAATTTTTCGTTACTGTCTAAATGACTATTCATGTTCACTAATAGACTTACACTTAATCAAAATTTATGTGAAACGTCAAAGTACGCAAGTGACAGTCAAAAGTATCTAGATATCTAGTGAAAAACTACAAAATCGAGATGTTATGAGTTTGGCAGCCCATGGGACAATATACGTCATATTTTTGGGGTTGATATGATTCATTTTCACATATGGCGAAAAAAAGTTTAAAATAGCAGCACATAATTAAAAATTAACAGAAATCTGTGAACTGTAATAGTAAGATGCACATTGGAAAATGTTATCACCCTTAATTCTCCATATGACCCTTTCTTTATGTATTTCACAGCACATTCCAAAGTATTCTTACTCTGGCTATTGTTCTACCCTAACTGCTGACTTTTGCACAACTGAGTCTATGTTTACTAAAAAATTATGTGTTTTATTAATCAAACAGAATGAAAAAACAAACTTTTAATATTTTTTCTAAATAGGTAACTCTGCTTCAGCTGTATTTTCAAATTATTGTTTAATTGTAGATAGAATATCAATGTTTTGATATGTACTTGTAGGATTGATTGCTCAGAGCATGTAGATATGTGGGAAGTACTATTGTTAACTGCCTTTCATAATCACAATTAATGTTTGATAGTTATTGCTGTTCTCTAGACATACTTTATTACCAACTATAAACTAATTTACCAAGAGCCTTACTTTTATTTAATACCTGCAGGGATCCAAATTACCAATACACCTAATATTTTTGAAAATACTAAATTATAAAAACTAGGCAATAACAAAATGTCATTAGAATAAAAGATTTTATATTTGTACGCAACACACAATCTACGCTAGGGGTAACATAATTGGTAATTACATGCAGACATACCTTTATATAAACTATTTAAATATACATACTTTTTCTTTTTACGTAAAGTTTACTTATTATGAGTATATTAAATTCAAATGGTTGATCCATTTTTCCGATTCACATTTGTCAAGTAAAAAATTTCGGATTTTATATCAGATTATTTCATAGAGAAAAGATATATATTTTGGTTTGGAACAGTGTTGCCAGAATATGTTTTTGTTATGTATTAGATTTGTCTGAAAAATGTACCAATGTTCCTTAATGTACCAGATTTTTCGAATTCTACTTGCAGTGACGTCTAATTCATTGAAAACCAAAAAAGGGTATCTTTATAGATAAAGAACACAAACAAGGAGAACAATATTATATTTTACGCTGCACGCCGAGGAAGAAAATGTACTAGATTTTTCTTCGAGTGTCCTAGAGTACCAGATTCTTCGAGAATGTAATACATCCAGTACAATTTAAATTGTACTAGACTGGCAACATTGATTTGGCAAGGTTCCTATGTCCTGCACTATTTTGTGACGTCATATTTTGGTTTTGTGCGGCGCGGAAATTAATGTATTTTTATGCAGTTTCACGGACGTGTTGAACTTCCTTTTTAGTTATATACATTCGCGAAAACCTCTAGATCGTCTGGGCTCACTCATCATAGTGCGCCACAAACACAGTATTCTTAGGTATATTGCGCCACGGAGATGCCAGATCAGCTAGAACGCAATGGTGTACCAAAAAAATAGAGATTAACACGTTTGAAAATAAAAATATTAAAATTAAATTTTTAGTTTTATGTTATTTATGTAATTTCAAAATAATGTGTTTTAATTAAATTTAACTGCACAAATGAAGTAGTGGAGAAACCTTTTCTTATTTTAAGTGCCAGAGTTTCATCAGAATTAGAGTTGTCAGAGGTTTAAAATAAATATTCATTGGTTAAATAATCATGGCTAATAACCTTTATAAAAATAGACATTGAATAGTTAAATAATTTGAATTCATAAAAAAAAATAAAAATGTCTTAGAGGAAAATTTACATTACAAACTGAAAGACCTACCGAGCAACGGTAGTTTAGTAGGTATAAAAATAACAACTTAAGGGTGGAGCCTAAATAGTACAAAATTACTTCCGAAACTAAACAAAATCAGCATTCATTTATAATTTTACCAATTGCATGTAGATACGAAGGATACATATTCAAAACTCTAACGAGCGAAGTTGAGACAAAGGAACCGTAAAATATTCCACAATAGCACAAAATAATATGTATTTTACAATATAGTATAACGTAGATTAAAACTTATTTTGACTTTGTCTCCAAACTTTGGTGACTTAGTGGCTGTCCTGCTATTACCATAGCTACTGCTTTCCTCATTACTTGTGCGTCATGTTTATTTAATTTTCTTTTTGCTTTGTCCATATTCTTTGCTCTGAAACAAAAATTAAATCTTCAAATCCAGATTTTAATAAGCACGATATTTATTTATCCTGAATTTGACTTGCGTCCTACAGTGAGACATGTCTCACTGTAGGGCATTCAACTTTGTCCCACTGTTGGACAATGTAATATCCTAATAAAAACTTACCAGCATATAAACAGAGGCGAAAGATTATATTATTATACTCGATTTTTTCACCAGTTATTCACTCACTGATATTGAACGTAACTATCGCCTTCAAGGTTACCATTCGACTGAAGAGATGGGTAAATGCATTGAGGTGGTTCGTTTGTTGTACAGCGTTGCCAACAATTACAGTTTTTCAGAGAGATATAGTAAATGTCTCACTGTGGGACCTGTCTCACTGTAGGGCACTCTCCCCTAGTTATCGGGACGGACACTTGAGCACACTTTTTAAACTGCGCATGCGTGGCTATAGCTACGAAGTTGGCTAACCTAACCTAATGACAGATATAAAAATCGATCTAATCATACATACGTCAACTGTCATCTGTCAACAGTGTTGCCAACCTAACCTGAAAATTGGTAGCTACGAAGGTGCTTAACCTAACACTTCAAGTTAACCTAACGCCATTTTCTATCTGCGCCATTTTTATCCTAAGGTAAGTATTTCACATAGGTTGGCAGCACTGTTGACATGTAAGGTTAAATCGCTACCACGGTAGCCAAATGTGGATAAAAATAGCGCGGATAGAAAATGACGTTAGCTTAACTTGACATGTTAGGTTAGGCAACTTCGTAGCTATCAATTCTCAGGTTGGGTTGGCAACACTGTTGACCAAAGCTATGACGAATCTTTAAAAAATTAATTTTAATCGCGAATCCAAATTACGAGATGTGACTCGAATCACGGATCCTATATCCGAATCCTTTTTGCAATAAAAAAAGGATTCGATTCACTTGATTCGAATCCATTTTTTTGAATACGAATCACTGTCAGTGTCATACCCTGGTATTATGTAAACCGCCGAATCTAATATCAGGTGATGGTTGATACAAGAAGAAACTGAAAAAATAAACTTATTTTTTTTTTATAAATATGAACCATAAATAAATTAGAATCTACAAAAAATATTTTAAGGACCTAAAAATAACAAAAAATAAATGTGCTTTTTGTTCCAACAGAGCACCCTGTATTATTAAAAAAAAAATTTAATAAAGTTTTAGACTATTTCAAGAGCCTTAAAGTAGCCTAAAAATGCAGTGTGGTTGTTTATACAAAAAATCTTTAAAAAACCGAGGTGCTCTGCTGGCTTCGTTCGAAGCTAGCAAAGAATCTTGATTTTTGCAAAAAACGAGGAGCATACAATTTTTGAATAGGATATAAAAATAGCCTAAAAGTGTGCCATAGGTTTTAACTCAAAATTGTTGATCTAGGTGCACAACTGCCTTTTTTGACATTAATTTGTAGATTGTCATATATTCTTCTAAATATTAACAATCGGTCTTCAGTCTCAGTCTATTTCAGTTTACACTTCGCGACAAGTTAAAGCATGAGTCGACCGTTCGTGCTGGCGTAGTCTGATCTCTAAAAGGATCCAAGACTAATATAGGTGACTCGAATACGAATCCTTAAGAATTTCCTCGACGAATACGGATCACGGATCCTTTTTTTAATAGGTATTCGAATACGGCTCGCGAATCCTCCAAAAGGTTTCGAATCCCTGGATTCGAATCGTCCCCAGCTCTGCTGTTGACAGATGACAGTTGACGTATGTAAGGTTGGATCGATTTTTGACAACTCTCATTAGGTTAGGTTAGCCAACTTCGTAGCTATGGCCGCGCATGCGCATTTTTAAAATTGTGCTCAAGTGTTCCATTGACTACTTGTTCACTTCTTTTCCATACAAGTCAAATCAAAATATTGTTAAGTAAGGGCGTTAGTCGGTTCGAAGATGTCTTTTAAACGCGGTTAAGCAATACTTTATTTCACAACAGACAGTTTCGCCTCCCTCGCTTTTCCTAGACAGACTGAATCGCGGTCTTTTTACGCTAGTCTTTTTACACTCCAATTAATGCCATCTCGAAGTGAATGGAATACACCAGAACTTTCTCGATTCACTGAAGTTATTCACGAATGTTTAATTGTAACTGCGTTTTCGAAAATACTACTAGCGCCATATGTTAGTGGTAGAGGATACTACTACTACCTATTTCCGTTTTTCACCACCAAATTTTGTCAAGTGTCACGATCGTAACAATACACAATAGCGAATTTAGCAAGCATATGCTCGCTCAGATCGCGTAATGGGTGACTAGTCTAGAAATTGCAGATAATTTTAATAAAATTAAAACGGTTTTGGCCCTTGGAACTTACTGGAGTAATCAGTATGTCCTTAAGACTGGAAAGTTTGGAGACCCTATGTTAGAGTATTTGTTCCTACAGATAACAACGCTTGAAAATCCATTGTGATTATTAGAAATTTGTCATATTACCCATAGAAAAACTATTAAATATCGGAGGTAAACGGCAATATACAGACCAATCTCTTTCAACTGAAAATAAATTTGGTCACATTTGGTTTCACTCTGACCGTAATATTAGCAATATACAGGGTGTTTCCTCATCGAAAAAACGATAGGATCTTGCATATAAAGAAACTTCATTGGAGCATCCCTTGTTAATATTCAGCCCCTTAAAGGGGGTACATAAAATTTGTTTAACAATTTTGTTCACAAGCACTAAAGAAGTTACAATATTGAAATTAACTTGTCATTTTCTACTACCAAAAAGACAGCCAGTAATTTATTTGGTTTACCCCATGGTTGTAAGGGGTGAAAAACTCAACCCCTAAAATTTCGTTCCAACGTAACTTTTTGTCTTATTATTTGTTTACCATTTAAAATTTTATTTCCGATAGCCTGTTTCATTCTAAATAAAAAATGTCTCTTAAATTTTTTGCCCAAAATAAACCAGTTCGCAGCAAAAAATTATTTTACGAACAACTACAGAGATACATCGTCATAAATGCGAACTGGATTTTTTGTAGTTACTACCTGCATTAATTGATTAAAAAGGGCAATAATCAAAACTAATTTATTAATAACAAAACATACAACATGTAGAAATCATAGTAAATATTCAATATGTCTACCTTCAGACATTACGCATGCGTCTAGACGTCGGCCCATTGTGCCACGTATTCGCTCAAATAATCCTGGAGTCTCTCTAATTACCCTGCACCGCGAACAGGAGTACGATAAACCAAATGCTGCAAATGGCCCCAAGTAGAGAAATTGAGAGGATTGAGATCCGGGGATCGAGCGGGCCAATTCTGTGGTCCTCCTCGACCTATCCACTGATTTGCATATGTTTCAGTTAAATGCTACTTGACTAAAATGGGCGGGAGCCTCATCATGCATAAAAAACATATCCCTTCTGACGCCCAAAAGAACTTCCTCCAGCAGTACGGGATGCACTTCTCTTAAAAATTGAACACCATTTAATCGAGGAGGTAGAAAATGAGGCCCAATTAAATAATCACCAATAACTCCGGCCTACACGTTAAGAGAAAAGTGTTCTTGATGGTGAGTTTTGACAATAGCGTGAGGGTTTTCATCAGCCCATATGTGGTAATTATGAAAATTAATAATCTTGTCCAGAGAAAAACTACATTCGTCTGTGAATTCGATCGTCTTCAGAAAGTCACGATTTCTTCTAATCATTTACAGCATCCAATTGCAAAATTCAAGACGGTTCGGAAAGTCTCGCGGTAACAGTGCCTGTACTCGTTGCAGATGGTGAGGGTAGAAGAGATGTTGCTTTAAAATTCGAAATACCGTCATATGATTAACATTTAGCTGGAAAGCAATCTTTCAAGTACTGGTAGTAGGTTGTTCTTCAATAAAATTAAGTAGTGCTTCCTCAAGCTGTGGTGTTCTTACTTCTCGATAACGACCACAATCGTGCATTCTTTTGTTGAATGAACCATATTCTCGTAATCGTTGATGAAGTCGGGCAAATATTCTCCATGTGAAGGATGCTGCCGTTGAGGATACATTTCAGTATATCTTTTAGAAGCTTCTAACCCATTCCCCTGCGACAGGCCGTAAAAGTAATGCATATCAACCATTTCCTCATTTGTGTATGCCATTTTAATAACAAGTGAATTATTAAAGTAACAAATTACGAACAGAACAACAATACACAATTAGTATTACTTCAATTTTAAAAATTTACAAACTGACAGCTTGATTTCAATGTAATTGTCAGTATCGCTAATAGCGGCCTACTAGATAAATTAGTTTCGTATTTTCGTTTTATGGCGATATCTATCTTGTTCGTAAAATAATTTTTTTGCTGCAAACTGATTTATTTTGGGCAAAAAATTCAAGAGACATTTTTTGTTTAGAATGAAACAGGCTATCGGAAATAAATTTTTAAATGGTAAACAAATAATAAGACAAAAAGTTACGTTGGAACGAAATTTTAGGGGTTGCATTTTCCACTACTTACAACCATGGGGTAAACCAAATAAATTACTGGCTAAGTGTCTTTTTGGTAGTAGAAAATGTCAGGTTAATTGCAATATTGTAACTTGTTTAGTGCTTGTGAAAAAAATTGTTAAACAAATTTTATGTACCCCCTTTAAGGGGCTGCATCTTAACAAGGGATGCTCCAATGAAGTTTCTTTATATGAAAAATCCTATCTTTTTTTAGATGAGGAATCACCCCCTTAAATGTTTTACACTTATTTATTTACACCCTGTATAATATTCCTTTTCCTATAAAGGTTTTATTATTTAATTATTTAATATTTAACTAGGTATATTTAAAAAAAGAATTAAATTCGATCGATTTCGAGATGAAAATCTACGATTAGGTACTCTGACTTCTAAAGTGCTGTTGAGATTTCTGGCACGCTGCCTTAAAAAATGGGATTTTAATATTAAATGGTAAACTCGTTCGTTTCATTTCTACTTTGAATACAAAATTTAACGGCATTTTACGGGATATATTTAAAACCTTCACGAAATTTCTACCGGATACAAGGTTCATATTTTATGAATGAACTTCTGAATAAATAAAATCGGTTTTAGGCGGCTGAAGTAAGTCGTCTTTGTTGAACATTCCATTTTCTGCTTATTTCGGGTTTATTCCGACTAATAAAAAAACTAAAACGAAACTGATCTATCCGACTGGGAAATCTTGTAATCCGTCCGGTCATTTAATAAGAGATAGATGGAGATTGCGACAAATTGTTCCGGTGTACGTCAGATATATCGTATACAAACCGGATAATCTGAATAGTATATTTAATACAACAAAGGACGAAACCATCTCTATATAATTTAAGTTGACCGAAGAAGAGAAAGATTACTAAAAAGTTCAGGTTAGGAGTTTGTCAATATACAATTTAGAGAATAAGAATTAACAATAGTTGTTTTTGTTTATATTTAAAATATGCGATTGCATTACATACTTTGGCATTGATGTTATTTTTGTTATTCTTGTTTCAATACTGGCTAGGATATTATGTATTGGTAAATTGTCAGAGGATATCTTTATGGCATAATTTGGTCCTAATGATCTTTCTTGGATTTCTGTGGGAGTTGTAATGTTTTGTTAAGTTTGTAATTCAATTTGTGTTATTATCAATTCGTAGTATTTTAGGGTTTTATTTAATATATTAAAAAAATAACTAGCCCATTCGCCAAATAGGCACTGTGTTTGGTAGATTTGTTATCCATACTTACTCTGTTTATTTGAAAATAACCAATAACATATTAGTAAAAACTTTAATATCTACTAGTTTTCTGATTATTATTTAACTGCTTTAATGGTGCCTATTAAACTCTAATAGCAGTTTTCTAAAAATAACTAAATGTTCAATAACCATAAGTAAATTTTATCCCCTCCATTCTCTATGTGATGTAAATTTACAAGCTCACTATTCATTCTCGCCATAGCATATAATGAGAAAACAACTCTATCGAATTCAGTGTACTTGTGTAGTATGAGTAAATCGTATTTCAGTTAGTTTTAAAGATCTAAAATAATGGATTATATGGAATTACTAAAGAATTGGAGATTGAAGATGCCGGTCGTTGTTTTGATATGTGTCTTTTCTAACTAATACGAATTCTATTCGTTCAAACTGTTAGCAGTACCCCACTTTTAATGATTAATATTTGTAGGTGTTAAATCTGTGTTTTTTTAACCAGATTTTTTCTAAAAAAAATTAAGAAAATCTTTAAGAAAAGTGGAAATTTTGTAATTTTTTTCTATAAAGTTTTGAAAAAATGGACCCACAGTAGTCCACTAATAACCTTTATCTAAAAATAAAAGAGTGGGGTACTAACATATGGTTTTTATGTGGTTATATTTCATTCATTTTTATTTTAAAAATACTTTAATATGTTCAATTTTTTTTACAATAACAGTCGAAAAACAATATTACAATAGGATTTTTTCGCAGAGCGTCCAATACTGTTATGAGTTTTAAGTGACTTCTACTTGTTAAATCAACATTATAAGTAAATTAGGGTTGCTAACTAGATCGATAATTGACGTGTATGAAGTTTTTGTCGGATTTTAATTGTCTTCCCTGAAACCAGATGAAACCAGAAGAAAAAACAGGGTTGTCCTTGTGTGTGTGTTTATCATGTGGTTTTTTACGTGCATGGAATAGTCAAAATACAGGACTTCACAGTAATAGCCCCGTCCAACACAAAAATCGTGGCAAGCCTCAATTTTTTTTTTATACATATATTCTTAATAATTTACAATATATACAGTTTTATTAATTACAGATAACACTTCTAGTAAGTTATTTCTTGAGATAATCCAGGAAGATCCAACCTACTTCACCTAAAAACGAATATAGGCCATGGCCGATGTCAAATCCGTGTGATTATTTGCATTAATTTATAATTTATTAGTGGTTTAGATACCTCCTTGCTAAGCATTATGAATCTATTAGGTTTGCTAGCTAGATAGACAGTGGTGTATGTCTATAGTTTTTGTTTAAGTTTAATTTTGTGTGTGTCTTCTCTGAAAAACCAGTTGCAAAAAACAGGGTTGTACTTGTCGATGTGTGTATCACGTTGTAGTTTGTCAGGTGTAATTCCAGATCACAAGACTACACAGTTTCACCCTAAATTTGGCCTGCAATCGCAGCAAGACGATTTCAGGATAAATCTCTGACGTAACCGTGCGGTCTTCCGTCCGACCACTAGTGGTCGTAGTGATTTGGTATTTTAGTGTAATGCTCGCTGCTGAGAGCTCGTTAATAGCATCGTTTCTTTTGTAGATGAGTAAGTTCTGATGCAAGCACCCGTGGATTCTTGTTACTCCATCACCCTCATTTTGAGATAATATAACTTCCTTTAATGAACTAGAAAAACAATTTTTGCGCCGGGCGATGACGTCACCGTGCAGTCTTCCATCCGACGATAGTTAGTAACTGGTTAACATTTGGAAATTCAGTGGGATCTAGGTTGCTGTGAAGGATGTATGTCTATTTTTTCTGGTTTCTATCTCGTACGTACATATTGAGTGCTATATGCATGCATCCATGCCACCTCTCACACCAATTTCCCGGAAGATCGACGAAAATCCGAGAAAAACTGCTGCTGCAGTCACATGGGTGCCTGCATATTTGAATTTACCGTCAATTTACTGTCAAAAGTAGATTATGAATATGTAAGTTAATTTCTAAGATTAAAGTTAATGTCAATATTGCTCATAAAATTATTGTATGTTTCAAAAACTTTCTGTTCATTTTTACAGTGTCTAAGTTCTGAGTTAAGAGATCGTACCGCTCTAGTTAGCTCACCTATATTGATCATGCTATTAAGCTGTGCAAATTCGATATTTAGCACTGAGATATCGTTCATAACCGAACCTGAGTTCATTCTTTTCGGTATTTCAATTCTAGGGAATTGTAAAGGGATTGAATCTTTGTTTTTTGTGATGGCAGGGCTGAGAAATCATCGTTTTTTCTGGAATTTATACTTCTGGCCTCCCATTGATTCACCACCGTTTGGTACCAATTTGCATGAAATAGGACGTCTCTCCACTAATCTTTCTAGTCTTTTCCAAGTAGCGCTTCTATATTTTGTGTAATTTGCGGGGTAATCACCCCAACAATTGGCAGATGTTGCCGGTGTTTTTCGAGTTTTTATACAAGTACGCGTGTGGTGATCACCTGCGCATTTGAAACATTTGGACTGCCTTTCACAGTTAGACGTTGCGTGCCCTTACTGCTGGCAGTTATGGCACTAGATTATTAATTTGGCGAATTTACGAAGTTTCACGAGAACAGGGTCCGCTTCTTAGTTTGCATCTGATAAATGGCTCGAGCCTTAATGTTGTGTTCCTCCTCTAGATTTTCTTCTATATCGGATATTTTGGTTCTTCCTGCTAAGCATCTTAGCACGAAGGCGTGTGATTTGTTATCCCTGTGTGTATACGTGTGGTCTGGTATATTCTCTGATTTTATATTTGAGAGAACTTTCTCATAATATTCTTTATTTTCAACGAATACAATGGTCGTCTAATTAGTGTGCTTAAGGCTAAATTTCCCCTTAATCTCCGCCTGTAGATCAGTAATAAGGTCCTTGTGGTTTCTGGTTTTGCCATTTATAACAATAGGTGGCACCATATTTTTATTCTTCTTTGGGTTCTAGTTATTACTTGTGTTTGGTTTCATGTTTCACCTGGGTTCGGGTTTGTTTACTCTAGTGCTTTGGTCTGTGGTGTCATTTAGTTCGTTTGCATTTTTTGTAACACTTTCTGAAAATTGGAACTGAATTTTGGTGATAAAATAAATGTTTCGTCCTTGTCTGTGTTTTTGTGTTTTTGCTGAGCTGGTTATCATCATTTTCAGTTTCCATCTCGTATTGGGCCCATTCTAGTGGTGATCGATACTCGAAAAGGCTGTTAAGAGAGTGAGGTACGTTGCTGCATTTGTTTACTGAGAGTGTAGCTTCGTTTCGTTGTTCATCTTTCGATGTGTGACTGTTTGGGTCGTATTTTAGGATTTTATGGACTATATTACTGGGGATATCTTGAGTAGTGACATTTACCCTTATGCGTGGGTCACTGTTTAATCTGGTTTTGGATTGCGTATCTTTCATTATAGTACGGCGAGGTTTCATGACGAAATTGGCTGCTGGGTTTACAACTGGGGGTACCGCTGGGGTGCGGGGATATACCCAAACGAGAAGCCACTCAAGTCACCTCCCGTATGGGCAATTTCCATACCTCCAGTTGAGTTTGCAGGTGAGTTAGTGGTGACATTTCCACTGATGTCGAGTGATAACATTTGAGGGTAGGGACAGCGTTTTATAAGCTAGGGTTTGTTTAGAGGGTACTTTTTCAGCATTGTCTACTGGCTTCTTCTAAACTTTTGTTTCATCAACTACAGTGGTATCCATTACACTGTTCGAGAAACGAGTTACTAGTATATGAGTCTTCTAAAATATCTAATAGATTTAAACTGTTTTATACTCATTTTTGTCGTCTTGACTATCGTTAAATCTCTCTTGGCTGTCCTGATACTCAAGATCTTTAGAGTCAGCACTTGATGGCTTCTAGAGGCAGCATCCCTGTAAATTTTTTATGACATATCGAAAAAGTTCTTCTAATTTGAAAAACATTGATATTTCTAAATAGTACAAAGGACCAAAAAGTTTTACTATGAATGTGTTAAGCCAGTGTTTAATAAATTACATAGGCTATGTTTTGAAAATTATGTTTTTTGAGTTTATTGAGAAAATTTTATTATTCTTTATTTTAAAATACTTTTGAATCCATTTTTCATTTAATAATTTAAATTTATTAAAAATATATTAAAAAAAAAATGAACTAGTTTAGGATTATTTCCGCGAACAAAGCTAAAATATAAAATACAGTGAAATAGCGGTCTTAAACTGAATTATATTTTGTTAATATTTTTTATACAAGGTATTGGATCTGTAACAAATTGGTCCATAGAAACTAATTTTTAAAAAATGTATAGAAAGACAACGATAATCAAAAACTTTGTAATGAGATTAGTAACTGCATAAGTAGAGGAAACAGGAAACTGCCTAAAAATAAACCGAAACAAAGTCCAAGAACAGATTGGAAAAGATGTAGGGTAGGTACAAGCATATTTATATGCCAAACAAGAAATACCTGCCTGATAAACTTCATGAAGAGAAAATAAGTAACCCTGTTTTCATTTGTGTTTGCAAACATCGTCACATATAAAACTGATGAAGAGATAAACTGAAAAGTTTTCCAATTTTTCTCTGGTTTGTTTTCACCCCGAAAATTTATTCCTGAACTTCCTTCATACATATAAAATTGTTCATAATAACAGACAAATCTGTTTATTTGAAGACATGTATATTTACTAGAGCTATAATTCACAAATATAAACAAATAATAAAATTTTATTTATTATAATAATTGTACTTTCCAACATGGAGAACATGCGTGGAACGTGTATAATTGGCAATTTAAAATTATTTACCAATTCTGCTGAATATGGGAGGATGCACTCTCTCTTAAATTAAAATAGATTTATTGAACAATGCAACAAAAAAATATATGTAAATATTTCAATCTATTTTTTTGTAAATTTAATATGCAAAAATAATTTATTCCGGCAATTTTCGATAAAAAGCTGTAGGTACACCAAAATAGCTCCAACAGAAAAATATAATATTCTGTTTTTTAAAGTTAATTTATTGCTAAAGAATTTTTTTGTATTATAAATTTCCAAATGATTGGCTTTAAATAACTTCATACATTTTATTAAGTGCAAATTTTGTATTTTAATTTGACTTACCTGTTAAAATTATTGAAGCAAATAATTTTTACTGGCAGTAATAAATTAGTGAGTATTAAATAACTACCTAACAGTATTTAAAAAATTATTTTGCGTAATTAAATTAGCTTTAAAGAATTACATATACAGGGTATACCAATAAATATTTTTTCAGCACTCATTATCGATACCTTATGTAACTTTCGGAAAACTAATAAAACTTCATTGAGAAATGCCAAAAATATTTGTTTCACAGCTACCTGCGATTATATATTTGTTCGAAATATTGTTAACTCTATTTTCCTATTTCAAGTCATGTGAAGTGTTTTTTTTTCAAGTGTCCTTCAAAGGAAATACCATTGAAAAGGCAATATTGTTTCCAATACACTACAAAAATATGAGTATTTAATTGTATGGAAAAAGCAATGTTTGGATATTAGAGAGTGGGCCACTCAAAACAGTCCACTCTGATATTTAGAAGTAATTATTACTGATGCTCTTCCTATGGGGCCTCAGTATTGCATTTGTGCAGACAAAAAAAATTGATCTTAATCCCATTTTTTAAAACTTTTTTTCATGTTTCCGAAAATGGTCGTCTGTGTATGAATGCCGGCACGATAGCTCTAGAACGAAAGTTTTAATTGACTTGCGGTTTTGATTCTCTTGAATAATTACTTCTAACTTAGAACCCTATTGATTTTCAGAATTTTCGGTTCATCATAACTAATTTAATATCAATTTTCTTAAAATCCGCCTATGCATTTCTTATGTGACAATTTTAGGAATTCTAATTATTTCTAACGTCAATATTCCTAACATTCTTAACATTCCATAAATTGCAAACATTCTCTAACGACCTGTCAAACAACAGCTGTTGATAGTAAAGGTGAAATTTCTAAGGCGCGTTGCGACCTTCATACTTGCAACCTTAGTCATTTTGGCTATTTTTATTCGAAATTAGTCGCCAAGCCTGCCAATTTATGAAAAATATTTAAGCAGTTTCTTAAAAATGTCTTTTTATTGTCTTGGTAACTTAAGCGTACTACTATTTCAACCCTAGCCACAAAAACACCTTCATCAAATTTACTGGCTCTCTGTCGCAACCTCATAGAATAATTAAATGGCCATTTTATTTGGCAAAAATTAGAATAATGCTTGGCTGTGCCTGTCAAGTATTAAGATCTCAACTGTGATGTGTGATTGACTCTTAAATGTCAAATTATTTAAAAATGTATGCTTCTTTTGATATTTATTGAAAATAATTTGTAGTGTATCTTAATTCAGGCTTTCAATAAATAAAGGTACAGTAAGACAGATAATAGATATAATGTTCTTATACAAAGCACTTTTTTATTATATAAAAGAGAGGTAGGATATAATGCCAATTTTTTGTAGATAATTAAAGACACAAGTGGATGAAGGGCCTAAGTAGCAAAATAATTTTTACGAGATATTTCGTGTTAAAGTTTATTGTTTGGCAATTATTCCCTAGGACATGGGTCCTTTATCTACTGGTAACTTCTATATTTGATGATATATTGTCACGGAAGACATTTTAAACGAATTTTTGGTACATAGGCCCCCTTCATTCACAGAGAAACACGATTTAAAAAAAAATGTTACATAGGCCCTTCATCCACTTGTGTCTTAAATTTCAATTATACGATTTTGGATTACATATTCAACCAGCGAATTGTAAATATTAATTAGTAAACTCCTAGTTATAAATTTCCCCAATTCATAAAATATAAAAATAAATCTTCTTACCTTGGGATTTTAATGACGTAACGTGATCAACCCATTTCAAATTTTGATCAAGTATGATACCGACGTATTTTGTTGTGTTTTTCATTTTAATTATAAAGATGTCATTTATTTGTATGTTGAAAGAAGGCCTTTGTAAACTACATTGCTCTCTATGGATCTACTTTAACAAAAATAGTACGCTACGAGTTTACCCTTGTGGGCCTCGATAAGGTGGAAACCACCATTTTAGCGTCTCTCAAATTGGGTTTTAAAAAAATGCTGAAACAGGTCGATTTTTATTCCAAAGGGAACACATTTTTACAATATAGACGTTTGTCATGTGCCAACCCTTCTACTTCTCTAAACCCTTAATTTTTAATAGAGACTATGTATACCATGTGTAGTAAATCATTGAAAAGGTAATTTTATGAGGAATTCAGATATATGAGTATTTGTTGCGAGATTTTTAATTTTAGCACCTTCTATAGTGATAGAAAACTGAATTATAAAGTGTGACACTTCATTTTGAAAGCGAATTTAATTTCTAATTCATGCACCACATAATACACCACCTGTATTATGTGTTATTTTTAAGACGATTGCTAACTTTATTTTACTGCATGTACAGTATGGAGATATTCAGACTATTGTTATGCGGTGCAATGAATTAGCAATAAAAGTAGTTTTCAAAGGAAGTGTCACACTTTTAACATGCAATAGTTTTATCTCGCTAAAAAAGCTAAAATTAAATGTAACGCAATGAACAGTCATATTTCTGAATCTCCCATAAAATTTCAATTACAATGATGTGCCATACATGGTACATTCCCTATTTAAAATTAAGGGGTTGGAGAAGTGGAAGGGATAGTGTTGACATATGACAGATGTCTGTATTGTATAATTGTGTTTAATTTGGAATAAAAATCGACTTATTTTGCTTAAAAAATGCATGCTTACAAGAAAGAGCCGCTCTTTAAAAAATATATA
This sequence comes from Psylliodes chrysocephalus, assembly GCA_927349885.1. Lineage (NCBI taxonomy): Eukaryota > Metazoa > Arthropoda > Insecta > Coleoptera > Chrysomelidae > Psylliodes > Psylliodes chrysocephalus. The sequence goes on along the minus strand of OV651823.1, from coordinate 27,540,473 downwards.
AAAAATATTGAGCGCAGCGCCATCTACATATCGACCTATCTAAAACCATTTTTTATCTTAAAACTGAAATTATCTTAGTGCTCTCTGAACTGGCTTTTATAGAATTAAAATATCTCTATTTTTTAACAAAATATCCGGTCTGGGAGGTTTTAATTGGTACACTCTGTATATTTATTTATTTTTGTTAGATATTACTTAAGGAAATTTAAGGTGCTTGCTCTAACCAGACGACGCGACGTTCAGGAATCTCGACAGTCAATGTCGTTGATAGTCTCTTACGGTAAGGTCTAGGTTCGACTCCCTACAATCACAGGTTTTTTCAAATATTTTATAAGCATGTTTCTAGCCTTTCGTAAATTGATTATTTGAACCACCAATGTTTTCTACACAAAAAAGGTACTCTTGGTCATACGCTCTAAAGTCGACCGTTTTCGAGAAAAATCAAATTTTGTTTCATCAAGTTTTATTTCCAAAAATTAACCATGTATTTCAACATTAAAATTTGATTTTTCTCGAAAACAGTCGACTTTAGAGCGTATGACCAAAAGTTCCTTTTTTGTGTAGAAAACATTGGCGGTTCAAATGGGCGTCTCAAAACCGTACTTTTTCCAGTGGCGTAGAAAAAATTTTTTCAATTTTAACACCCTGTATCTCGAAAATGGTGCATTTTAGAGGGTAAGTTAATAAAAACGTTTTTTTATATTTTTGGACGAGCTATCACGTCCTGAAGTCCTGCGCATATATTATGAAACACCCTGGATATTTAAAAATAATCTCAAATTATGAAAAAAAGTCAGTTTACAAACTAATAATGTTTATACCTAGATGGTTTTCAACGTATTAAAAACAAAACAAATATCACACTAACTAAAATATTCATTTATTAATAGTTTTAGTACTTGAAAACAGTATGATGTTGATAATAACAACTACACTTAATACAAACTCAAATAATAATAATAAAAAAAGCGATATTGGCTCTTGTACAAAGTTTTGATCCGAACTTACATATAATGAAATTATTTGAAAAAGTGAACACCCATTTTAAATTACCACAAGCCGCCACTGATTATGAACTCTGTACATCAAATTATTTTTTCATTTTTAGATATGATGTAAATGTATCACAATTTATAAAATAATTTAATTTTGTTTTTGTGAAGAGCAGGGCGTTTGACAAAACAGCTCGATATTATTTTTTACAAAGTAGGCATACGAAATGTATTTAAAATGATCGGTTATTATTTTTTGGTAACTTGATTGGACCCAGTACTACAAATAAATTAGTTACAGAAGACCTGCAAATAAATATATCTATTATAGCGTTTTAACAGTACCTAGATTAAAATCAAAAATAATAAAGAAAATACTTTTAGAATAAATAGCGGCTTTGAAGAAACATCTTACTATTAATGTTATTTGACTTTTTGGAGGTAATTATTTTTGTTTTTTATTTTTTAATTTTTGAATAGCTTCTAAGATGTAATCAGGTTCTCTTAATGACATTCCCCGATTATGCCTTGGATCTACCATTTCTGGCAACATACAGTTTATATAAAACCTTTTTAACTTCTCCTCCATATTTTTACACTAGAAATCGTCTTTTTTTATTATATATTTCACTTAAAGTAGATAATTGGGACCTGTCCATACACCAAAAATACATCCTTTTCGTACTGTATATGTAATTGACCTTGTATTTAATAATACCCATTGATGGTGGATATTAATGTCAAAATTATCTTTATTAAAAATCCAAAAGGGTATTTTTTCAATTTAATCGCCTCTTGAACCTGCATTTGATATGCAGCGTATGGACATTTTATTTCAACCACTAATTCATCTCCTACAATGCCGTCTGGAGTAGCATCTACAAATTTAAAAATTATTATTTTGATTTAAAATGAACTAAATTGCAATATGTTATAGTTGAGATGTGAGTAAAAATGTGAACTGATCGTTACGTACCTAAATATGGATATTTTTTGTCAATAAAAATTCCACAATCTCTAATCACTATATTTTCCTACTCTTGAAGCTGCAAAAGTGCCGTTTCTTCATACTTTTGACCATGAGAAATAGCAGCATTGACTGGTAGTTGGTCTAAAGGCTCACATAAAGTAGTAATTCGTCTAGGACACACTGCTTTAAAGTGTGCGGCCGTAATCATTTTTCTACGAATTTCAAGCCAAACCCTGTTATCCGCCTGTGATATAGTTTGTTCCTAAATTACATTTCTCTTAACGTCAGAAGGGGATTCATTTAAAAATTGAAGTTTTCTTACTTCATAAATATCTTGATCTAAATCCTTTTTGGTACAATTTTCTCCATAATCTAAATCAGTTTTATTGGTTTTTGCAGAATAACTTTTTTTTAATTTGCGATTAGATTTTGATTTTATTGCTAATTGTCGCCTTTTTTCAATTCAGTTACTAACACGGATTGGTTAGTACGATTTAAAGTTTTTTTCAATTCTGAATTCCCCGATTTCGAATTATATGATACAACTGCTGCAAAACATCTACTTTGATAAGAGCGCCCTCTGGAATAATTGATTCTTTTGTCACCTACAAACTTAACGACTGTCGCATGAAATTGTTCCACAATGTTACTATCAACATCATGTAATAGACTTCTGCTGTGATCTGTCAAAGCATGTATAATTTGTAGAAGTCTTGTAAAACATTCAGGTTTAGATCTGAAATTGGTTATTTCGTTTTTGGTTTCATCTGTATGCTTCTGACAAAAATAAATATCGCAGTTTTTATGATCACCAAAAACGTGAAAACTTGCATTGTCTATGTCTTCGTAACAGATGTTCTTAAACGAAGAATGTTTTGACTAATTTTCTTAGTTTTATTGGAAAATTGACAAATAACTTTCTCTTTTGGGCTCAAAATTTTACTAAATACGTTCAAATCTTCAATTTACCGGTATAACTAAATAAATCGCCGATCCATTTCCTATGATAGGGGAAATGTGGCTGGACGATCCGTTCTTGGAATTTTGAAGGTAGGGGTATAATAGGAGTAATATGCCGACAAATTAGTTCTCATGAACGGAGCAATAACTCTTAAATATGTTATTTCTTAGCTCGACCGTTAGATGCCTGTTAAGTTTTTTCGCTTGCCGTTTTTATTTCTCTTTTGTTGAATTATTTTTTTCAACCAGATAATATATTTTTATTTATATTATAACAGCCTCTTTTAGATAAACAAAACCCTTGCCTTCTAGAGCGTCTTGGCAGCGCATATATAAAATAAATTTTGTGATTTTTCCCATAAAATAATAATATCAAGTGCCTCTCGTCCTCGTGCTAACACTATCAATGAAAGCATCAACCCGTTTCTTGCCGTACCTTTAGAATCCGACACAAAAGAAAATGGGGAACGGAACACAAAGAGTACAGGACACAAAAGCAACAGACAAAACTTTCAAAGCTTTAGGCGTCGGCAGTGATAACCTAATGAGGGGCTTATTTTCCAAATTGAGTGATAGACGCTTTTCATGTTATTAAAATTTCGGCTTCAACAGCTATTTAATTTTGTTTTGGGTCAGTAGTGGAAAGTAAACGTTTATGTTGCTTATTAGAGGAAATGTTCGTAGCGTAATGTACTTTCTAGAAATTAAATTTTCTTTTATGTAATAGTCTTGATAAAAATAAAATAGTATTTTCTGAGAGTACTTTTCTTACTTAATTTTGAGGTCGAAAGTGGCTATTTACTTGCCAATAGGGATAGTTTACACCTAACTCTTTCTTTATTATAACTGTTCGGAACAGATAAATCTTGGAAAATATCGTGAGTGGTTAAAAGATCTTCGATGGTTGTTAATAAATGGGTCAAAATTATCAACTCACCATATTTTCGAAATATCATTGTATCCTTATATTTATTAGAGATGCCCATAGCCCTCAGAAAGTCTAGATACCGCTTGGCGTATGCTGTCAATACAAAAAAATGACCCCATTCAAGCTTGTCGCCATGTTAGGTAAATTTATGTTTTGGCTACACTGATTTTTAGTTTGTGTGTTCTGTAATACGTGAACACCGATAATCTGCACTTTGTTATTAGTTATAAGTGAGTGAGACGCACAATTTCTAATTTCAAATTAAGAACAAAACTTTGACAGACCTATTTGATTTTCCTAGATCTGTTCAGACAGGACCGGTTTTATAAATTTTCTCGTTCTTGAAATGTTATTTTTACATGGTTATATATATTATTGGATAAGTGTTTTGTGTACATATTGCTGAGAATTATAGAGAAATTCAGTGAGATTTATATAATATAATTCAAATTACAAGTAAACCATCTGTTCCTGTTTGGCAATATGGAGAAAATACCTACTTCAATGTCAAATGTACCATTTAAAAGAATGTGATTGTTAACCGGTCATTTATTTATATTATGAAAATAAAAACTCGAATTTTTTAACTAGGGAAAGATATACTTTCATCGGTAACAAGGTATTTTTAGAAAAACTAATAGATTACTCCTATTCCTATAGTTTATTTGAAAATGAATAATAGCAAAATTATATAAAAATATGGACCTTTGCCATAAAAACTGTGCTACCAAGAGCATTTTCAAATAAACTATAATGATAATTTGATTTAATAGAGCGAGTATAAGATCTCACCTGTTAGAGAAATTGGGGCATAGGGAAGAGATTATGAAGCAAGTAAGCAAAGTCGTTGCAGAAGATAAATATATAGAAGTTATTTTAAAAATTTGATAAAAAACTAGTGGAACAACAAATGGAGTTGTCGCTATCGGAGATCCAATCAGCAGAAAGTAAAAAAAAAACTTTGGGAATGTTGGAAAAGGGCACAGCAATAGGCTCAAAACAATTCCTTGGTTTTTTTAATAAATATAATCTTGTGAGATGCAAAAAATACTGCTAGAGTGGAGAAGCAGTATTGTTCTAATGTAGAAACCTAGGGACATACAGCAGTGCACTAACCATAGGCGAATAGTCACTAAATTATACAAGAGTCCCATCTCGATTTTATTTTTAAATATTTTTGAGAATACCTATTATTATTTGTTACATTGACTTTAATAAAACCACAGATTTCGAATGTATTGAAAGTTATTTAAAAAGTACCTCTATAAATATATAGAAAATGTGTATATGACTAACTGGTTTTATTAATCTTTTTTTGGGGTAGGTAAATATATTTTGAAAAATTTACAATCTTCTTTTGAATAAAAGACAAAATATTTCTGTTTTTATTAACTGAACAATATTTTATACAAACATAATATATACCTATTTAAAAGAAAATATTACATTTTACAAGTATCGCATATTTATATGAAATAACTTACTCAATAAGAAAGAATTAAATGAAACAAATTAATAAACAATGGATATGAAAAATTGCTTTAACAATTTAATCCTTAGATAAACTTATTCTTACATATTGCTTTAATCAATTTATTTACTATAAAAGTATATTTCCTATCATTTATTACATGTAATAAAATAAAGCATAAAACATACAAACTATAATATGTACCTACTTAGAACGGAACTAATATTATTGTATCAAGGTAGTAATAGTGGACATTTTCCGAAAAAAAAAAGCAAAAAAGAAGTAAGGGTCGACACGTTTTTCTGACTATTGGTCTTCATCAGTACGGTGCAGCCAAGTTCAAAGGATCATGGAACGTGTGTTGGAAAAATTGTACAATAGGTCACTAACAAGGAGCCAATAACACATTTGCCGTTTCAGCTAGTATCCCCAAATTTTCTGGGCTTATACTAAAGTCACAAAATGATTCAATGGTCTTCCTATGGCTATCAGTTATTCTTTCCTAAAATTTTTTGGTATGCTACAACAAAACACAAATTATTTGATTTTGAAAATATACAAATATTTTTGAAAACTTACACATGAAATGTTATTCCTTCCTTGTATCTTCTACCGTTGGATGCATTGTTACATTCACGTACAAAACAACAAGAGATTTTGAAAATCCTGTAAAAATTTAACACCAAACCACAAATGTTTTTTATTAAAATAAAACACTAAACGACTAAACTAAAAAATAATGTTTTAAATAAAACCTTTACTAGAAGAACAAAATAAACAACACAACAGATAATAAAATCGATTATATACGTCTAACGCCGATCTTACGCTTATTACTAAACTTGTGCCGATTCTGTCTTGTCAGAAGTGCCAACTTAAAATTTATTGACATTTATTTATCATGGCGCCAATCATATGGGGGGTCAAAATGTTTTTACGATGCGGTATCTAGACCTTCTGAGGGCTATGGAGATGCCCGTCTTGTAAATGAGTTTGTTAAGTATTCATTAGCATGGATAAGGTCTCCTCTTTTTTTCTGTTAGAGTAGCAAACTGGAGTGTGTCAAGTCTGTCGTGGTATGATAGTGGACGAAGAACAGAATAGCAATTGCAATTTTTTTTTCACTTATTTTTAATTTGGTTGATGTCCCTGTAATAACAAGTTCGCTTAGAGTATTAATAGAAAAATGCTTTCAAAATTCCAACAATTAACTTTGTTTTCTTTTTACAAGACCAAAAGAGTAAAAGCGAGGCTTACAAACTGACACCTGATATTGACAAGGCCAATTGCCAACCGTCATCTTGACAGAAATAACTTGACATCATAGTCTATTTTTTGTGATACCACAATTCCTCCCTCTCAAATATCTAAGCGTTCGGGGGCTTTAAGAACTCGTTAAGGCCGATTAGACACGACACTGACAATAGGAAGCACTTCTGGCTCCATAACCACTGCATTATTGTTTTTTTTTCTTCCCAGAATTAGTTGTGCCAATATCATTTACTATATTTTTACCATCAATAATATTAAGCATAATATTAGATACATAAGGTTCAGTGGAAAGGTACACATTTATTCAAAAGACGTCATATAATCAGATTGGGGAATTAACTTTTTAAATTCGTCAACTTCAGTATTTACTTTTAAATTATCAAATTTTCGTTTTAATATCTGATCCCTATGACTTTTCCAAATCAAGTCCTCTTCTAAAACTTAATAAATAGGTAATAAAGAGATCACCTATAACGCTGCTGAAAATCTTGTTCCATTCTGACACCAACGATATTCGACCAAAGGTGTAACATGTTGGAAATAAAAACAAGAACCTTTATTTATATTTAGTACTTTATTGATCTTTTTAGGTACAGTCTGTTCGCTATACTTACGCGGGTTTCGGATTAAAAATTTTATGAGTATTTCCAGGTAAGTAATTGAAAGTTTGACCTGTTCTTTGGGGAAATATCATCTGGTTAAATGAGATGAAAAATAATGTACAACTTTTTTATTAAATATTAATGGAGAATCTTTTGTATAATTGAGAGCAGAATTAAACTTCTTCATTAATGGAGTCTAATGTGGCTATTAAAAACTGAAAATTCCACAAAAAAAATCTAATTGTCATATTATTAAACATAAACAGCGGCAACGTTGCGGTGAGCGATCTGCCGCTAACGCCATCAAGCTAGAATCGGCTAGAACGGACCAGCCGAACCCGCGCGTTAGTGTTCGAGAACGATCAGGATTGCTTTGAACGGGATAAATATGCACGGCGCGGCGACATTGCGCTTAGTTTAAAACTGAACGCGTAACCAACGTCCAGCGGTTGGGTTAGTAGAGAACAACAAAAAATAATATTATGGCAAGCAGTTGTAAGAAGGTAAAGACATACCACTTTCATTCGGAATGGGAAGAACAATACTTTTTTACAGAAGTTAAAGATAAAAATGTGTGTTTATTATGTAATACTTCGGTCTCCGTTGCTAAAAAAGGAAATATTGAAAGACATCATAAAACTGTACATTCTAATTTTGAAAAATCATTCCCACTACATTCTGCCGCCAGAAAGGAGAAACTGAAACAGTTAAAAAAGCAGTTAATTGGACAATAATCAATATTTTTAAGAACAGTCAACAAAAATAAGGCTGCAACTGAAGCATCGTACCCTGTGTTTCAGATAATTGCACAAAAAAAGAAACCTTATGAAGACGGGGAAATGATAAAACAGGCGTTTTTAGAAGTTGCTGATTCGTTATTTGCCAACTTTAGAAATAAAGACGAGATAGTTTCAGCTATAAAATCTATGCAAGTTTCTGCTAATACAGTGATGAGACGTGTAGAAGTAATGATCAATGATATTTTTTTACAGTTAAGATCTTCAACTGGATGAATCAACAGATGTCTTTGACACTGCCCAGATGGCTGTGTTCGTCAGGATGGTTTTTAGTGATTTTAGGATTAAAGAAGATCTTTTGAAGTTTATTCCACTGAAAGGACACACTACTGGACAGGAGTTGTTTTCTCATTTAAAAAATATTATTTCTTCCGAGAAAATTCCAATATCGAAAATGGTAGGCTTGACAACCGATGGCGCTCCAGCTATGGTGGGTTGTGATAGAGGTCTGGTGGCGTTATGTCGTAAAGATGAAACTTTTTCGCAATTTCTCTGTTACCAATGCATTATCCATCAGCAAGCATTATGTGGAAATTTCCTGAAACTAAACAACGTTATGAAACTGGTGGTAAAAATTGTGAACAAGATTAGAGCTCAAGCGTTACGAAGAAAACCTTGGCCGATGAAGTTGACTGTCAATACGGGGACCTACTCATTCACTCTGAAGTCCGATGGTTAAGTCGAGGACGGGTGCTGAAACGTTTTAATGATATCCTATCTGGCATAGTTCAATTTTTCAAACAACGCGATGAACCGACTCCAGAACTAGAAAATTCAATCTGGCTTAGAGATTTTGGTTTTCTCGTGGACATTACAGAGAAATTAAACGAACTTAATTTGCAGGTTCAGGGGAGAGACAAAGAACTAGCGGAAATGATTTCTGATATTAAACCATTTATCAAAAAGCTGGAGTTTTGGGAATAAAACCTAATTAACAGCGATGCCAAGCATTTTCCTATTCTTTGGCAAAGACATCGCTGCAACAGAAATGGAAGTAATTGAGTTTCAAAATGATTTTGCCTTAAAATCGTTAGTCTCAACTACTAAATATATCTGGCCTATTGTAAGTAAAGACAAATATTCAGTTCTATGCCGTGTTGCCTTGAAAGTGAAAGCATTATTCAGTTCAACCTATTTGTGTGAATCTTCTTTTTCCAATATGAAGTTTATTAAGAACAAATATCGCAATCGAATTACAGATGAACATTTGGATAATTGTATTCGAATGGCTGTATTAAATTATACTGCAAACATTAAAAAAACATATCGATGAGTCTGAGTGTAAGCCTTCTCATTGAACGTGCTTTTTTATTTTTTAATGTTTATGTGCATGATAGTGCGTTACTTTTTTATTGTTATTATTAACTATTTTTAAATCTTACGTGACATGCCGTTGTGGGTGGATAAAAGTTTGTGTTTATTTTTCAAACACCTTCGTTTGGTAGGTAGGAATGTAGCTATGAACAAGTACGTACTAGTAATATTAATTATTTTGTTATTAGTTTATTATTAGTACCTATGTATTATGTATTACCAGTTAAATAGTAAAATAAATACATATAATGATAAATTAACTATGAATTATTTCATTTACGTTGCGTTACGTGGCTTCCGTGTGGGTAGCTCGCTGTTTATTCCAAAATTAACAAAGTAGCTCAGCACATTGAGAGGTTGGCGACCTCTGGTGTAGGATATATGTAATATGTTGGAAAGGAGTTTAACTGAAATAGTGCACTTGCACATATTTTTCACTTTTATCTTGTTTTTAACTTATTGGTATTGGGGAATTTATTCCTAAATTTACTTCTGCATTTTTTTAGAGTGGAGATTCGTTTTATAAAGTATTCGCATTTTTTTTTTTTCGATTAGTCTGGCTGATCAGGTTAAACTAATTACAAATTACAACGTGCCGATTGATATCTACCTCAATTTAAAAGTTTAAAAGCAGAGAAAATATCAATCGATAAGATGGCCCGAGGCTTTATTTTTTCAATCCGCATGTTCGACAATGTTTGTGCCGAATCAAACATTATTTGTTCAGTATTCCCTCATTCTCTTTTTACATATTATATATCTCAGTTTTTTTTTGGCAATCTCTATCTAGTGCTATTCCGTTTATATTAAACAAATATACTGATTGGGATGTTGTTCTTGTAAACATACTTAATGTATTGTCTTACCTAGCTTAAAAGCACTCTACTTGCTTTTAATGTCTTTTGAGTATTAACTACTGGGAAATATTACACTATTGTTTTAATACATTTTTGGACACTACGAGGAGTTGCAATAGTGATGGCGACTTACAACTTAGAAAAAATACGGTTTCGCTAACAAATATCTAGTGATTTCCTAAGACAGTGGTCGCCAACCTGTAGATCGCGAGCTACCGGTAGCTCGCGGAGGCAATTCTGGTAGCTCTCACAACGATTTTAATTTAAAAAATACAAACTGGAAAAATCAGAAAAGCTTCCGAAAATTCCACAAAGAAATCTAATTGTCATAATATTAAACATAAACAGCGGCAACGCTGCAGTGAGCGATCTGCCGCTGACGCCATCAAGCTAGAATCGGCTAGAACCGACCAGCCGGACCAGCGCGTTAGTGTTCGAGAACGACCAGGATTGCTTTTAACGAGATAAATACGCACGGCGCGGCGACATTGCGCTTAGTTTAAAACTGAACGCGTAACCAACGTCCAGCGGTTGGGTTAGTAGAGAACAACAAAAAATAATATTATGGCAAGCAGTTGTAAGAAGGTAAAGACATACCACTTTCTTTCGGAATGAGAAGAACAATACTTTTTTACAGAAGTTAAAGATAAAAATGTGTGTTTGTTATGTAATACTTCGGTCTCCGTTGCTAAAAAAGGAAATATTGAGAGACATCATAAAACTGTACATAAAAATTTTGAAAAATAATTCCCACTACATTCTGCCGCCAGAAAGGAGAAACTGAAACAGTTAAAAAAGCAGTTAATTGAACAACAATCAATATTTTTAAAAACAGTCGACAAAAATAAGGCTGCAACTGAAGCATCGTACCGTGTGTCCCAGATAATTGCACAAAAAAAGAAACCCTATGAAGACAGGGAAATGATAGAACAGGCGTTTTTAGAAGCTGCTGATTCGTTATTTGCCAACTTTAGAAATAAAGACGAGATAGTTTCAGCTATAAAATCTATGCAACTTTCTGCTAATACAGTGATGAGGTGTGTAGAAGTAATGAGCAGTGATATTTTTTACAGTTAAGAACTGACTTAGATAACTGTGTTTATTTTTCACTTCAACTGGATGAATCAACAGATGTCGTTGACACTGCCCAGATGGCCGTGTTCGTCAGGATGGTTTTTAGTGATTTTACGATTAAAGAAGATATTTTGAAGTTTATTCCACTGAAAGGACACACTACTGGACAGGAGTTGTTTTCTCATTTAAAAGATATTATTTCTTCCGAGAAAATTCCAATATCGAAAATGGTAGGCTTGACAACCGATTGCCCTTCAGCTATGTTGGGTTGTCATAAGGGTCTGGTGGCGTTATGTCGTAAAGATGAAACTTTTCCGCAATTTCTATGTTACCATTGCATTATCCATCAGCAAGCATTATGTGGAAATTTCCTAAAACTAAACAACGTTATGAAACTGGTGGTAAAAATTGTGAACAAGATTAGAGCTCAAGCGTTATAATGAAGATTATTCAAAACCCTGGCCGATGAAGTTGACTGTCAATACGGGTACCTACTCCTTTACTCTGAAGTCCGATGGTTAAATAAAGGACGGGTGCTGAAACGTTTAAATGATGTCCTATCTGGCATAGTTCAATTTTTCAAACAACGCGATGAACCGACTCCGGAACTAGAAAATTCAATCTGGCTTAGAGATTTTGGTTTTCTCGTGGACATTACAGAGAAATTAAACGAACTTAATTTGCAGCTTCAGGGGAGAGACAAAGAACTAGCAGAAATGATTTTTGATATAAAAGCATTTATCAAAAAGCTGGAGTTTTGGGAACAAAACCTAATTAACATCGATGTCAAGCATTTTCCTATTCTTTCAGAAAAAATATCTCAAAATCCATTAGAACCCTATGACAGCAAATATCATGTAGAAATAGTTTCTACCCAAAAATCGTTTTAAGGATTTTAACGAAATGGCTTTAGTAGCGCAGTTTGTTGTTTCACCCTTTATGGAAATTGATATCCAATAGTTTGCAACTTGTGTTATGCAGAATTTTGGCGAAGACATCGCTGCAACAGAAATGGAAGTAATTGAGTTTAAAAATGATTTAGCCTTAAAATCGTTAGTCCCAAGTACCAAATGTATCTGGCCTATTGTAAGTAAAGACAAATATTCAGTTCTATGCCGTGTTGCCTTGAAAGTGAAAGCATTATTCAGTTCAACCTATTTGTGTGAATCTTCTTTTTCCAATATGAAGTTTATTAAGAACAAATATCGCAATCGAATTACAGATGAACATTTGGATAATTGTATTCGAATGGCTGTATCAAATTATACTGCAAACATTAAAAAAAATATCGATGAGTCTGAGTGTCAACCTTCTCATTGAACGTGCTTTTTTATTTTTCAATGTTTATGTTCGTGATAGTGCGTTACTTTTTTGTTGTTATTATTAACTACTTTTAAATCTTACGAGACATGCCGTTGTGGCTGGATAAAAGTTTGTGTTTATTTTTCAAACACCTTTGTTTGGTAGGTAGGAATGTAGCTATAAACAAGTACGTACTAGTAATATTAGTTATTTTGTTATTAGTTTATTATTAGTACCTAATTATTATGTATTACCAGTTAAATAGTAAAATAAATACCTATAATGATAAATTAACTGTGGATTATTTCATTTACGTTGCGTTACGTGGCTTTCGTGTGGATAGCTCGCTGTTTATTCCAAAATTAACTAAGTAGGTCAACACATTGAGAGGTTGGCGACCACTGTCCTAAGATAAACAAATGAAATATAAATAACTGAGGGGCGCCATTTAACATAGGCTTTGTTTAAAGCCAGTATCTACGAACTTTGGACAGTTTTGGTCTCAAATAGTTCTTTTAACAGTTGTTCAATAATAAATCAATAATGAAGCATAAAATTTGTAAAATATTTAGTGGTATACAGGCAAAATAAAAAATGCATTTAAATTTAAATACAGAATGTAATTTAAAATATTGATAGGAATTAAAAAGTATTCTCTTCTAATAATCAATAAATTTAAAGTTAAAAAAATACTTAAATAATACTTTATCATAGTAAATAAGATAAATCAAAAATTAAATTAAAAATAAATATACTTACACGCATCACACATAAATTAGTAATCAAGAATAAAATAAAAAATATTGATTTACGCTGAAGAGTCTTCAGAACTGAAATCTAAATAAAAACTTGATAATTTAACATTTATTAAAAAACAGTTGAAAAAGAAAGTAAAATAAGAAGAGAAAAATGACAGTCTCAACTATATTGCTACATACGGAATACAAGTGAATCTATTTGTTTCGATTGGCCAATTGACACTTACAACAACTAAGATTTATTTTATGTAGGTAGACTCATTTACTGTAAATGTCTATTCAAAAATGCCCACAAAAGGACGGACACATATGTTGCCTTAGCTTGTCGGCTTGACTCGGTTCTTGAGACTCAAGTTGGCCGATGACTATCGCGCCAAGGATAGGGACGAGAGAAGAATCTGAATTGGTAGCTCATAAGTTTCCTCAGACTCTCGGGGTTGACTATAGCACCAAGGATAGAGATAAGGGACGAATAGGAACTGGTAGCACGCCTATTCAAGTCTCCTCAGCTCAAAGATTGCATTTGGTTTACACAGGGCTGCCGAGAGCCAGGCCGGGCTCCAGGACAATTATCCAGATCATCGGGCCCCGTGACAATTTTATAAAAAAATCAAAAAATAAATAACAGAAGGCAATAAAAAGTTCTCCTCCTCTACTTGAATTTCTCTAAACAAAAAAAAAAGGTTTTCAACACTTATTAGAAAAGCTAAAGATATGTACTATCATACAAGAATCGAGAGCTCAAAAAATACGGCAAGGGAAACTTGGTCTATTATTAATGAATTGAGAGGCAAAAGTACCCATAAATCATGCAATGCAAATATAAATCCAAACGATTTCAATACATTTTATTGCAATATCGCTGAAAATTTAACAAAAAATCTAAATAGAACAACTGACCCATTAGAATTTGTAAAATCGTCACCAATTGAATATTCATTTTTCTTGAGAGAAACCAATTCCTTAGAAATATTAAAAGTTTGTAATGACATACACAACAAAACTGCATCAGGACATGATGGAATGTCAGTAAAAATATTTCAAAACTTACCTACCTCTGCATTAGACGTTTTATCCATTTTAATAAATAAATGTTTTATTGAAGGTACTTTTCCTCCTTTTCTTAAAACAAGCGTTGTGGTTTCATTATATAAGGGAGGAGACTTGACTGAGCCTTCTAATTTCAGGTCCATATCTCTAATTCCGTCACTCGGAAAAATTATTGAGAAACTTGTAAAAACTCGACTAGTTAGGTATCTAGACCAAAATAATATATTGGACATAAATCAATTCGGTTTTCAACACAACAAAAACGTATCAGACGCTGTTTCTTCTTGTTTGGAGTTAGCTTATACAAGTTTAAATTTCAACAAGGCCCTAGCTGCTGTATTTTGTGATCTGACTAAAGCTTTTGACTGTGTCAACCATGGAGTACTGCTGCAAAAGCTTGAAATTTATGGCATAAGAGATGTGGCCTTGAGTTGGATGAAATCCTACCTTTTAGGTCGCAAATAGTTAGTCCGAACTGTTTCAGACTCGAACACAAGTGACATAAAATGGGGTGTCCCTCAAGGTTCTGTTCTTGGGCCCACCCTGTTTTTAATTTATATCAATGATTTAGGTAAGTTAAATATCTCAGGAAGCTTCACTCTATTTGCTGACGATACTACGATCTTGTGGCACAATAAAGACGTCAATGTTCTTTATGAAAATATTAGTAATGACCTAAAATCCTTTAAAACATGGTGCGCTGCAAATTTTCTGTCATAAATTTTAAAAAAACAAAAATACTAACCTTTAAATGTAATGTTCCTGATATTTTAATAGATATGGATACTGTAGAAGCCACAAACTGTACAAACTTTTTGGGTTTAAATATCGACATGGATTTGAAATTCAAATCTCATGTGGATTCAATTTTAAAAAAACTCGCATCGAGTTGTTATGCCATTAGAACCACCTCTCATGAATTGGAAGTTTGTGCAGCAAAAACTGCATATTATGCGTTAGTTGACCCCCATTTAGGTTATGCTGTTCAGTTTTGGGGAGTCTGTTCTGCCAAGTTATTTGACAGAGTCTTTATAATGCAGAAACGGGCAATAAGGTTCTTATGTGGAGCAGACAGATTAGTTTCATGCAGACCGCTGTTCTTAAAACAAGAAATATTAACATTAACATCTTTATTTATCTTAGAAACTTGTTGCATGATCGATAAGAACAAGTCGAAATATAAATCGAATACATCCGTGTAACTCGCCAAACGGGTAACTTGAAGTTGTCTATTCCCAAAACTGAATTAATAAGAGACTCTTTTATATACAATGGTATTAATATGTACAATAGGCTATCACATACGTTAACAGATGTTGAGTCACAGAATTGTTTTAGAAAGGTGCTCAAGAGATTTCTGTTAACTAAGCCTTATTATAATATTATAGAATTTTATAATGACGAGACATTGTGATATGTATTTTATTTTGTTTTGTTTTATTTTATTTTATTTCAGATGTATGTATTAATGTTAATTTATAATAATGTTTGTTTATATTTTAATGACTATTTATTTATTTGCAATTTGTATACTATTTGTACAATATTGTGTTTGTCAATAAGTATTTTAACTTGGACAATAAACATATATTCTCTCTCTCTCTCTCTCATTTCTCTAAAAAAAGGTCTTCAAACAAAAAATTTCTCTTCCTCTCTCTATTAATTAAAAGATCTTAAGCTAATTACTACAAAACAAAAATAATAAAAGATTCAAATTCTACTAAAGCTATCTGGCAAACAATCGCAGATCTGATATCCAAAACCAAAAAATCTAAAAACAATATCAAACAAATAAAAAATAAACAACAAAGTGTAACTGATCAACAATCAATAGCAACTATCTTCAGTGAACATTATGTAACTGTTGGTATAAAACTAGCGGATAAAATAACACCCGATCCAAATTATTTAAAACCGAAAGATAGATTTACACAGCCACATTCAAATTCTTTATTTCTTAGACCGAAAACCCCATTAGAAATGAAAAAAATTATAAACGATCTGAACAACAAAAAATCGCCAGGTGAAGATGGTATTACCGGGAAAGTCATCAAATGTATAGCACCATTTATATCGGATCCTTTTTTATATTTAATAAATAGATGTATCGAAAGTGGGTACTTTCCTACTGCGTTTAAGACGTCTGTTGTAACTACTATCTTTAAATCATGCACTTCCTCAAATGTCATTAATTATAGGCAAATTTCCCTAACAACCACTTCTGCTAAGATATTTGAACAATTTTTAAAAGACCGACTCTCTTCGTACCTTGATAAAAATAACACACTCGCCTCAAAACAATACGGATTCCGCACAAGCATATCAGCACAGGATGCAATACTTCATCTAACCTCAAATATGTACTCGGCTATGGATAGGAATAACAAAGCATTGTGTGTCTTTATTGATCTGTCCAAGGCTTTTGACACGGTCACTCATACCTTGCTGATGAATTATCTGGAAGAAGTTGGTGTTAGAGGTGACCCAATAAACCTTTTTAAAACTTACCTTACTAATCGTCAACAGTTTGTCCAAATCGATAATCAGCGGAGTGAAGTCCGACAAATAACCTTTGAAGTGTCACAAGGATCAGTTCTCGGTCCGGTACTTTTCAATATTTATTTAAATAATTTATTTTCTTTGGAAAGTGAAAGGGATATTACTGTCTACGCTGATGACACTTGCATTTTCTATGAAGCCAGGAACTGGGAAGATCTCAAAAGAAAAGCTGAAAAAGATCTTCAAAATATTAACAAATGGTTAAATTATAAGCTACTTACCGTTAACTTCAAAACTGCATTTTTGTCCATCCATGTTGATGTTAGAATAGCTCCTACTTTTAACACACTCAATGTCACAAATGAAATAACAATAGACTCTGTAAGTAAATTCAACTATTAAGGAGTTATTTTAGATCAAAATGTAAAATGGCATAAACACATACATACATTAAAGAAATTGAATTTCTTATCCATAAATTTAAAATATTAAAAAACATCTTAGATTCCAAAACATTAAAAATTGTATACACATGTTTGGCACAATCACATCTAACTTACGGTATTTTAGCATGGAGAAGCGTAGGAAAGACTGTTTTAAGCAATTTGGAAATCGTGCAAAAACAAATACTTAAAATAATTTTCAAAAAAGACTTTCGCTATCCTACCGACACGTTATATAAGGAAAACAATGTAATGGACATTCCACAACTATACTTTTACTTTAGTAATATCTATCAACACAAAAACAAGGGATTATTTCAGTTCAACAACCACGTATACAGCACTCGAAATAAACACAAAAATATTGTTTTAACAGAAACAAAAAAAACTACCGGACAAAAGTGGCCCTAAAATGCATAACTAGCTTCCATATACATTTAAACAAATCAACACCCTAAACAAATTTAAGAGAGATTTAAAACAATTTATTTCTCAAACTTCGAGAGAAACAATCCACAATTTTTTTACTTAATTGTTAATAACATAGGTACTGTCATTGTCTTGGTTCTTCTTTCCTTTTACCGCATCACTATTTTTCTGAATTTCTATTTTTCTGAATTTCTATTTTTCTGAATTTCTATTTTTTATTTAAATATATTTTTTATATTAGACTTTTTATTAATTATTTCAGAACTCTGCATATATAAATACTAGAGCTAGGAATATATGCAAAACGCCATATTTTGCATATGTTGCATATATATATATATATATATACAATTTTTTATTTTGAATGCATATATTGACATTTTGTTAATTTTTTGGTATATATCTGACGTACTAATTGGCTGGACATATTAAAATTATGAGTTTTGTACCAAAATAATATTTTGTGAAATGCCTTTACAGGTCGATTTCCTAAAATTTTGAAGGATTAACTATTCTCTGTAATAAATTACGGTTAATGGTGTAGGTACTTGAGAGGATTAAATTATAAACACCCTCCTTAAACCAACAAATTTTGCTAAATATCCTTTCAGGTAGTTGTATTAATATCTTCAAATTTCTAAATGACTCAGTTTACTTTCAACTTCATTTCAGTCTTTAGTGTTGTATTGTGTTGCATTGTGTTAACCAGTGGGAAAATGGCAAAATTAATTGAGTCGTGGGTGAAATCTTATTCAGATTTTGTTGTAGAAGGTGATAACCAGGTGTTTTGTAAAACATATTCTAAAATTGTAAGTACTTTTTTATTTTATATTTTATTTTGACCTTTCACAATGGTAAATCAAACTACAGTAAAATATTATTTCAACTCACAGTTAAAAAAAAAGTAGGGCAACTTTACAACGTACGCATTTATTTAATTTAATTAAAACTTCAACATCTACAGGAATTTATTTGTTTTAGATTCCATGTAAAAAAAGTTTCAACTCGACCAACACGCGAAAACACCCTCACATATAGCAAAGCAGAAATCTAAAGACACTCGCAGACAAAGTCAACTTCCCTTGAAACAATATTTAGAATCTGGATCGTCTAGAACTGAACAAGCTATTTTTAATGAAGATTTATGCAAAGCTTTAGTGATTTCGAATATTTAATATGATTAAATAATCCAAATCTCCGATCATTTTTGCAAAAATACTGTAGATTTAATATTCCAGAGCAAAGTATATTACGCAAACGTGGTGTTAACAGTTTGTACATTGAGACTCGTAAAAAAATTCGTAAGATTACCGTTGGAAACCATTTCTACATTATTGTGGATGAAACAACAGGCTCTTGTGGTCGATATATAGCCCATTTAATGATAGTTTCATTACGCGAAGAAATGCAAATTGGTCCATATCTAATCGCTTCAAAGCAGTTAGATAAAACAAATAACTTGACAATAACTCGTTTTATCCAGACATAATTGTCTTCCTTTTTTCTTCCGGAAGCCGTTCCAACAGAAAAATGTTTATTGCTGTTATCCGATGCTGCCCCGTACATGGTAAAAGCCGCACAAAATTTAAAAATGTTTTATGAAAACTTAATCCATGGGTCATGTTTGTCTAATGGCCTTAACAGAGTTGCAGAAGAAATTAGGTCTAACTTTCCTTTAATAAATAATTTAATTAGTAATGTAAAAAAAATATTTCTTATAGCTCCTCTAAGAACTCAATTGTACAAAGAAATATTTCCTGAATTACAGATGCCACGGCAATCTATGATTACTCGGTGGGGTACCTGGCTTAAAGCTGCCTTTATTTACGCAGATAATTATGAAAAAATTAAAGAAATCATATTTGATTTTGATGATTCATCTAAGGGAATATCTAATACAAAGAAGTTGTTTCAAAATCACATATTACCAAAGCAATTAGTGTTTTTAAAAAATTATGCATTTGTACCCAAAATTATATTAGATTTTAGAACAAAAAAATGTACGTTTGGTGACTTCCATAAATTTAATTAAGACGTTTGAATCAGAGTGTAAAAATGTCCAGGGCGATATTGGAAAGACGATTTTTCATAAATTTTCTAATGTAATTTTAAAAAATGAAGGATTTATTGTTTTAAGAAACCTTGCTTATATTTATTCTGGTAACTTAAAGATATTAATACTATTCATCCAGATATTTCAGGAAAATTTAAGTTCGCACGTATTACTTCTGTAGATGTCGAAAGGAGTTTTTCTTTGTACAAGTACATACTTACTAATGGGAGACAATCATTTAATACAGATAATTTAGAAAAACATCTAATTGTTCATTCGTTTTATAATAATGTTGATTTGTAAATAAAATTAGTTAATAAATTAATAATTATTAAGTATTATATTAGGTATTGTAAAATAAAACAATTAATAAATATTAATAAACTACTTCGATCAAATAACAAATTACTCTTATTGCATATGCTCTGCATATTTGTCAATTTTTTACGCATATATTGAAGTATTTTGCGGCATATATATGCGCATATTTAACTACTTTTTGGGTGCATATATTTCTAGGTCTAATAATTACCTATAAATTTTAATTCTTATCATTACTATTTTACGCACCTCTTTATACATGTATTTATTTATTGTTTCCTGCCTATAGTGAAGTATTT
Source organism: Psylliodes chrysocephalus (assembly GCA_927349885.1). Classification (NCBI taxonomy): domain Eukaryota; kingdom Metazoa; phylum Arthropoda; class Insecta; order Coleoptera; family Chrysomelidae; genus Psylliodes; species Psylliodes chrysocephalus. Next base: position 27,520,082 of record OV651823.1, on the reverse strand, counting down.
TTTTATTTTGTGCTGAATTTATCTCATAATTATATACACACTTATACATTTTTAATTAGTAAATAAAATGTATTATTATTATTAATTTCGATAGTCAAAACTAATGACGGTATCCATAGCGCTATCGATAGTTCTCCACCTCTACCGTGTAAGTCCATGCCACGACTCTAGGGGAGAATTTTTTTTTATCAGTTTCTATATGATAATTTAAAATAAAATTTGCTTCATATTTAAATATATTAATTCATATACACATAATTGACTTTTTCCTAAATCCTCAATTCGTGACAAATCCAATCTATCACCGACAAAATATCGCGTTGATGTTCATTTGTAGGGTAACGTTAAGAGATCGAAAACAAACGTTAATGTGAATTCGGGCGCTCTATGGCCTTGGCTAAAAATATCCACGGTATCCAATACTTAACTTTCACCTTCGCGTGAGTTAATCCAAAAAAAAAACAATCCCGATTTAATCCTTTGTCCTTAACCGAGAACTAATTATTGAGATAGACCGTCGCAGGAAACTTAATCCCGAAAAAAACTCCAAAGAAGGATCATTAACTTTTTACAAGAGATTTGGTAAATATTGAGTTAGTTTGTTTAGCCGTCCTTTCGGTTAGTTCATTTTCGGAAAAGTTGTTGACTCGAACAACACTCCTGGCTTCTAAATAAATAGTCGTTCTATTTGTTCTTGCTACATTATCCTTTTAGATATATCAGTTCGATTCGGAAGATGTAATTAGTAGAAGAAAAATGTGGATTTTAGATGGAAGTATTACATCATTATTTGTTGAAAAATAGTATTTTCAGATGTTTACTTCGTAATTCAATAGTTTTGTATCTTTTTTATTAACATCATGATGACGCAGTGGGTCGCAAAGAAGATGTAATTTGTTCTGTTTAAGTTTATAATAACTTTCTGCAAACTGGGGTACTTATAGATCTTAACTTATTTCTAAGAGAAGCTAAACATAATTTTCCTGTAAACGTTCTAGTTTTCAGGCTACAGGGTGATAAAATACATTTCATAAATACATAATTTTCTCAATACCTTTCCCACTTTTAATACAATATATTGGTGGAATAGTACTTACTCCAACCTAGTCACATATTTAAGTGATTCGTGTATACCAGTTCATTTTACTTGGAAAAAAGTTTATGTAAATTTTAAAAGGTGTGTTAGTGATTTCCTTAGTACTTTGTTATGACGATCAATTAATGGCAAGTATGTTCTTCAACTTGTAAAATCGTTTCTGAACGTTTTTGGAGATTTATCATTATTAGTTTTTATTGTTCTGATAAAATCCTGCTTCTGATGGAGTCTTATTTCGCCAGTGGCTGCATATTCATTTAATTTAAATATTTAACATCAATAGGCGCTTTCCTATTCTTTTTCATCAAATGGAGGACAAAAATGTCATTTTAAATCAGATGTTTTTGTACATGAACTCTAATGTTTGTTCAAGAATAGACAGAATTGAAAAAACTAATTGATCTCTACAAACGACAAATGAAAACAAAATAATTGATTTCAAATTAAGAGTGTCAACACTCGAAGAAAAAAATAAAAAACTTGTGGAGAAAGTACAGAGAACTGAATTTAAAATTTTATGGAATCCCTGAAGAAAAATCTGCAAACGAAAACTTTTAAACGATAAATTTTTCATTACTATTAATATTGTTGGAATAAATAATCTATACAGATTGAGAAAAAAGGAAATAGGAATAGACCAACTTTAGTATCCTTCACTTTATTTTTAAGAAAACAGGAAATCTTACGTAAGGGAAAAAAACTAAAGGGTTCTGGCAGGAAAAAACTAAAAGGTTCTGGCATAATTGTTACTGAAGACTTCACTAAGAAGACTCTAGAGGAAAGAAAAATATTAGTTCCATATTATAGGGAAGCTCGTTTGAGGAATAAATGAACTATCTTAAAAGGCAGTCAATTGATTATTAAAGGCAGAGCTTTTACTTGTCAAGATATTTTCCAGTCTCAACCTAAACGAGACGTCCTAAGCGAACCTTTAACTCCTACAGCAAATTATCTATCAGAAAAAACTCATATTGATGTAGTCACTGACAACTTAGAAGCAAATTGTTCCAACGGTAACGAAGTCAAGGCCCAATCACCCATCAAGGCAGTTGTTATAAAAAAGAATACTTTACTTATCACTAGAGCATCGTCAGTGTCAGAAACGCCTAAGAAGTTAATAAGAGAAGGGGGTCCTATTACCAGGGGTATCCATGTAACCGTATGCTTGTCCATTTATTTTAAAATATATTTGTCACATTTTTAATACTTGCATTACCCATACTGTTTTTTCGTCAACCTGGAAAAAATCTCTTATTCATCCACTGCCCAAAGTTGATAAACCGTTATATTATAAATCACTTCGCCGTATTTGTATATTATGTGCTCTTAAGAAGTGCTTCGAAAAAATTGTTCATGTTCAAATAAGTTCACCCATTAATAATTATACTATCATATCGCAACAGCAATTAGGATTTAGACCTAATCATAGTTGCACTACCGCTTTATTAAATATTACTAATAATATTCTTAGGGCAATTGATTGTAATGAATTAACAGTATTTGTACTATTAGATTTTACCGAAACTCTTGATAGAATAAAACATGCTGGCCATATTTCATTACATTGGTTTCTCTGATAATGCAATTGAGTTGTTGAGCAGCTATCTTTAGGAAAGGGAGCTATTATTGTGGACAAACTAGTATCGCAATATTTGATAGTTGAGAATAGTGTTCCCCAGGGCTCTGTCTCGGTACCGACCTTTTTCAATATTTACACTTTTGAATTTTACAAATCACTGAGATACCTCACTAGGTATTTTTAGGCCGACGATGCTCAATTTTATATTTCTTTCCCTGAAAATAATACTCAATTTAACATTTAAATGGGGATCTCCAATCATTAGCGGATACTGCCAGACATTTTTGTCTCAGTCTCAATCCATCGAAATCCTAAGTTCTCTTATTTGGGAGAAAAAATCCGCGAAATCGAACTTTAGGCTCTCTTATCTTCAACATAAATGATACACCTATACCATTATTTGAAAGTTCAAAAAATTTTGGTTTGGTTCCGGATACCTATTTGAATTATAAGCAACATGTTGACCCAATTATTAAGGCCTGCAGAGCACTACTTTTCGGTCTTGTAACGTAAATTACTAATAAAATGTAAAAAAAAGATTTACAACAGTTAATTTGGACAACGTTCTACACTATAAACAATTTGGATAATAAAACCACTTATTAAACACATACGCTAAGGTATTTAATTGAAGTAAACACTAGAAAATACAAAAAAACAAAGGATTCTTAAACATAAAAAAGGATAACACAACATTTGTAAACACCATTAATGAAAGAAATAAACTACCTGTTGAATATAAAAAGGAGTCGGACAATATCAATGAAAAACAAATGTATCTTAAATATAGAACTTATACACAAAATAAAATAAAAAAAAAACAAAAGGAATTACTGCAATAAAATAAAGTTATAATAAAAATAATTTAAAATCACCTTGGTATATTATTAATAAAATTCATGGTAAAAATGATAAAAAAAACTATAGAAGAAATAATTAGCGAACCAGGTGAATTACTTGTAAACGATAATAAAATTGCAGATGAATTTAACGACTTTTTTTGTAAATCTTGGTGAAAAACTATAAAATCGCTTATCATCTCCACTTAACTATAATTCCTTTCCTAATGTACAGACAGTTACTTCAGTTTTTTTAGAACCCCTAACTAAAAATTTAATTAAAAATATAAAAACATTAAAAAAATAAGAGAGGTGAAATAACGGCCAAGACATTAATTAAAAAAAATCTCGTTTGCTGTAAAATTTTATAAATGTTATATTTCAAATGGGATACTGCCCAATAGAATTCAAAAAGGCTGTAGTAATGCCTGTTTATAGAAAAGGTGACAACAAACAAATGACAAATTATCGACCCACTTCTCTAATCTCTTTATCGCCAAAAGTTTTAAAAACACAAATGATGAAAAACATATTTAACGCAATAGACGAAAGAAAACCAAATCTTTGCGTATTCCTAGATCTTGCTAAGGCCCTAGACACTGAACCACATAGTCAGTTATTGGAAATCCTGGAAGACACAGAAATAAGAGGCATATATCTGAATATGTTTTAAAAGTTACCTATCTAAGAGGTTACAATATGTTAAAATATCAAATGCACTAAATGATCCTAAGCAAATAAGGTATAGAGTATTAAAGTAATTAAAAGGAAACTGGATAAATGGACAAAATGTATAACACTCGTGAACTGGGTAAATCATTTGCATTTATATACAATTCTGCCATGAACTTGTCTGTTCAGATCTGGCAATGGAGTAAGAAATATTTACCCATTATCACAAGACTGATGACAGAACATTGTCGACTCATGAGAAGATCAGGTTGTCACGGAGGTGAGATTGTCGATTCTGCAGCATGGAAGATGTACCAGCAGAGAATATTTTATGTATCTGCTCCTAGGTTTTAGATGTTCGGATTTACTGGATGCTACTCACTTTAAACACGTCTCACCTAACTCAACAAGGATCTTCATCAAAAAAGGTGTGACATGTACGGTGAACTTTAAGTTAAACATAAGTTAAAATAGATTAATTTGGGTCCCAGAGGAAGGCAGTCAAATCATCCTGATTAATTTTCAACCTAACCTAACCTTACTTATCAATAATTTACTAACAGTTTGTGAAATATATCCATAATAAATTCATTGTTTACTGACCTTTAACTTACAGATACAATGATAGATCGTTAATGAATTAGGTTGTTGGGCTATTAATCCGAAATGGCTTGAAGTCTCTTACCCGTCACTAATACTCACATTAATCAAAAACTTATGCACTTTCTAACGACCTTTACAAGAAATATGTCATTTCATTTTTCAGTTAAATCCCACCGTCGCTTTTAACCCTTTTGACTGGCCGCTGTTCTGTTTCCCGTTTGCCGAATCCGAAATGATCAATCTCAATATATTGCGAACTGTTTCTGCCGGCTTCCGTTGCGAGTCATGTCAGTGTCCGGTAGTTGAAAGATGAAAACGTAATTTTTCATTTCAAATAATATTATTTCTGCACGGTCTTTGAAGTTATGAAACCCGTAGACAAGTTTTGCAGTAAATAAATGTGGCTTGACTTGTCGTGAAATTTTATTTTTATAGATATAATCCATTTACTTTTTTTGGCGATAATTTCATCAGCCTTTGTATAAACATGTAAAATACAAAAATAATATAATAAGTAATAAGGTTTAATACAGCCATACTCAACCTTTTTTTTAAGGCATCCATTTAAAATTAGTTAGTGAGGACCTCTAGTAAATAAGACATAAAACATAAATATATCCCGTCTGGTTACTGCAAAAACAAGATAACTGACATTTTTTAGAGTTTAGAGAAAACGCTGTTCAAAATGTTAAAATTTATTACAAATCAGTAAAATCTTCAAACTGTTTAATAAACATTAACTCAAATGAAAAAAAGGTATTCAAAACATACACTCACCGGCACGAAAAACGGAGCAGTTGAATTTTTTTAAACAAACTTAAAATTTTAATGCTTTGTGATGTTTTATTAATATAATATCTTAAACATAAACAAAACAACATGTTTTAAGTATTTTCTAACAACAATTGAACCTTTATTTGAAGAAAAAAAGGGTTTTGTAACAATTTAAAAAACGAAGACGAAAAAGCACAAATTGGTGTTGTTGCTAAATGACCTTAAATTAATCAAAACTGAAATGACTTGCTAGCAGAAACTGGGGAGCCGCATTTTTAATAACGTGTGTTGCCCCCACGTGCTCGAATAATAGCCTGCATCCTCCTTGGCATGCCTAAAATTAAGCGGCGAATGTCCTCTTGAGGAATATGTTCCCATTCCTCTAAAAGAGCTTATTGCAACTGATTTAAAGTTAAAGGAGCAGGAACACGACTTCGCATCCTTCGCCCAAGCATGTCCCAAACATGTTCAATTGGGTTTGCATCCGGGCTTAACGCTGGCCACTCCATAACACGAATGTTTACATCGTTTAAGTACTGTTGAGTGATTCTCGCGATGTGAGGTCTGGCATTATCATGCATTAGAAGAAAGTCATTTCCAATAAAATCAACATAAGGGACAACAAAATCTTGGAGAATTTCATCAATGTACCTGGCAGCAGTTAAGGAGCCTCTCGGAAGGATGTACAATTCTGTGTGTGCCTCCATAGAAATTCCGGCCCACACCATAACTGAGCCTCCTTGGTAGCCTACCCTAGGACTGAAGGTACATTCTGCGAAACGCTCTTGTGGTCTTCGCCATACTCTCTCACGACCATCTGGAAACCGCAGGCTAAATCTGGACTCATCCGTAAACAAAACGCGCCCCCATTCATTTTCACCCCAGTGCTCATGATTTCTGGCAAACTGAAATCGCGCAATACGATGAAGCCTAAGAAGCTCTGGGCCTGTTGCAGGTCTACGACTGGTAAGATTGGCTTCTCCGAGTCTTCGCCTAACTGTCCGTTCGCTTATGTTGGTTTGCGGGACGTGATGAAGTCGATTTCTGATTTCAACAGCCGTAGCATGACGATTTCGCAGACTTTGTAAGATGATAAAGCGATCATCATGAGCGCTAGTTCTTCGTTGGGGACCAGTTCCAAGTCATCTGGTGTAAGCTCCAGTTTCCAAAAAACGTGTAAAAATACGGTGCACAGTGCTATTGGATATGTGATACTGTTGGGCAACATATCGCTCACTTCTTTCGTCTTGAAGCAACGCAACAATAGCAGCCGCTATTTCGGGATTAACAGCCATAATTTTGTAGATTAAATAAACGCAGCACAACTTTAAAACGTGTTTCGATCTGTCAAATTTCTCAAAACAATGAAAACAACAGCATTGTTGGTCATGGTTTCATAGCCAACTATGCACTTTGAAGTGATAAGTCCGTTCAATTTTTGATTTTTATTCAAAAACGCTTTTTTTTCTTCAAATAAAGGTTCAATTGTTGTTAGAAAATGCTTAAAATACGTTGTTTTGTTTATGTTTAAGATATTATAATAATAAAACATCACAAAGCATTAAAATTTTAAGTTTGTTTAAAAAAATTCAACTGCTCCGTTTTTCGTGCCGGTGAGTTTAGTTAGTCTTCAGAAAGTAACAAAGAAAAAAAAATCTAACGTCACTTAGCTTATTTTAGCTGTGTAACACCTGATTTGCAAATTTTGAGTAAATCTTTCTTTTTGCACTTTTTTTGTTAGTATTTTGATAGCCCCTTTTAGCCATCCCTCCATTGGTTTTTGAAGGTTAGCTGTATGAAACAATTGAGAATGGCCAGAGACGGCTCTAGGCAAAAACAAAAAAATGGCTTGGATAAAATATTTTAACAATATTAGGAATTGGACTGAATACATTTAGCAAAAATAAGTATTTTATCTGATTTTGGCAGACAGTGTTATTTTTCGGTATAAATGTAAATCATCTTGTTTGTGCATATATTGTGAATGTATTAATATGGAGTTAGTTTTTATTGGTCATCTGTTTACTTATTGTAACGGGTAATTTTAGCCTCTCAAATAACCAGGAAAAAATTCGACTCACCTTATTTAAATATACGAAAAACGATAAAATGTTATTTTGTGTTGATAAGCTTTTAAATCCAATATTTCTGTCTTAAACTAGCTGCAGATATCATTATTATAATTTAATTCATCTCTGGACAGGAGTATAGTATTTTGTTCTTAATACCTGAAATTGTACGTTTTATTGTATGTTTTACCCAACTGGTTTGTCTTAATGTGTTAGATTCTCCTAAAAATAAACAGTCTCGTTGCGAATTTACTTTATATTATGTATTATAAACTTACCTCTAGGGAATTAATTATTAACGATGCCAATTTCATCAAATTTGTTTACTTTTTGTTCAATGTATTTATTTTATTTCAATATTATTGTTTTGGAGATTTTGACAGCTCGAGAACGATTTGACGTTAAATTTCAGTCGACGACAGAATACGATAGCTGACAGTGTCATGTGTTGCATGTCGTTCAGTCTGGTTCCAACTTCCAGGTAATGGGAACAGCGACTTGCTCTACGAGGCGCGTTCGTTTAACTGTAGATTTGTACCCACTTAGGAGATTTTTCGCGATCGGTTTTGTATCGATTTTTGTCAGGAGCAATTTCCAAATGTTGTTATTATATATTAGATGTAGTTTGTTAGGGTAATCTTTCGCATAGTCTTTAAGATATATGCTAATAAATTCTTAAGGATACATTTCTGAACTCACTTGGCTTGTCATGGTTTCAAGGCGGAAGTTAAAACATCGTGCCATTTTTGTTGGTGAGGGGCTGGTTGACAGGTGAATAAGGTAGAGAACGCCAAATTTTGTCAAGGAGTAAAATCCATATTTTCTATAAACATTGAGTTATACCATTAAAAGGGTTTTTAGATTTTACTCCAGTATTAATTGTGGGAAAACAGGTTTATGATATTTTTTGGGGAATTGTAGTGTTTAGTTGAATTCCCATGGTTTTTTACCTATTTACCTGGGATCGTCTGACTACGTCTCCGAATAACAGTGAAGCCTATTGGCTTATTTTGTTTAACCCCATGTTAATTCATAGCACCCACTTTGTCACTTTTATACCTTGTGCAAGTTTGTATAGATCCTTGGGTGAGTGGGTTCTATACGTTGTTGGATCAACTTGTCTTTTGCGATCTAGAGCTTCGCATTCGCACAGTATGTGTTTGGCCGTTTTTGGTTTCTTGTGATATAAATATCCCACAACATCTGGATATACCAAACAAAACCACCAGTAGGCGAGCGTAGATGGCGGATAAAGACAATATATACGTCGATGGCCTCACTAGGTTCTAATGATCTATTGGTGGTATTAGTAAAAGGCAACTCACCTATGCGGGTGATTATTAACGGTAACGCTAATAACGGTAGCGATGATAAAAATTGAAAAATTAATGAAGGACGACAATTTAGAGCTCGTCTAAAAAAAACCTAAGCGGTAATATTTAAAGAAATTACCAGTAGTAAACACATCGTATTCTGGTCAGGAGGTGACTTCATGCAACCCGTGAAAGACCTTAAGTATCTATAACTTTCAGTAAACCTAAAGACGCAACGTTAAAGGTCCAAACTATTTGAATAGAAAAATTCCCTTACGGGTTCTACGGTGCTACATAAAGCTCCTGTATGGCACAGGGTTTGCCAATGAACAAGTACAAATGAGGGTAATAAGCGAATATAGCACTGTATCAACGGCAGCTGCACAACTCATCGCTCTAGAGTTATTCCATTTAATCTATTGACCCAGGAAAGACATTACGGAATATAAAAATGTGCTGCTTTTTTTTCCCACTGTGTCTAAAAGATTTTCTTCCAGAAAAGATATTTTTTCCTCCTATTTTGCTTCTTGCTACTGACGTTGGTTAAATAGGAATTTTATTTCCTTTGCGGCGAGTTGTTATGGCAGAAGTCCTATTTTTTGAAGAAATGTCTTTATATTTGAATGCAGTAATGCAGTAGCCAATCTCAGGTTTTAGAACGATAACCCTGCATATTTTACATGGCAACATCGCATTTTTTGTGATAAATCAATTTCTGTTCTCAGTTTAATTAATGATGTGTCTATCAATAATTATTACTTTGTACGAGCCTGATGAATTTTTAAATCATCGCTGCCCTTATGGCTAAACCTTTCACTATACGCTTTTAGATATAAATATACTTATCAACCAAAAAAATAATATAAATTACAGTTTAAAACCCAAGGAACACGAAAAAATATAAAATAATCTCCATCCTCCTCAAAAAAACGTTACCAAAAAGAGTCCTCGGCAGGCTTTTATACATATCCGAGCGTTAAGCGCCCAAAAACATAACCTAGAAATTTTGTTCACATACCTCTACATCTTATTTTGTTTTAATTCTTAATTTGTAGGTGGATTTATTAATTACCTTCCAATCATACAGCTTCGGAAACCAAATCTCACTTATTTCATTCATATTATTTTCTTTAGACAGATATAAATAAAAACGTGTTTGGTTAAATTGGCACGAACGACCACAAAATACGAATTTACAAACAGAGCAGTGCTTTGTTTTGCGCTATAATAATCAATTACGCGTATGTAGAAGACGTGTTAGCAGTTTTGGTTGTACTACGTCTGTTACATACAAATTGCAATCACGCGTATGTAGGAGACGTGTTAGCAGTTTTGGTTGTACTAAGTCTATTACATACAAATTGCAGTTCGCCATTTCACGATTTTATGTTGCGTCTGCTACTTACAAATATGCAACCGGGTATCTAGCCCGAGGTAAAACATGCCTACAGGCTTACCACTACAATACATAAATACCGGTATGTTCCTGCGCATGTTTGCTCTATTGTCACATGATATATTCGATAATAAAATAAATAAAAAACTGTTAACATTTCTTCATTGTTAAAATGACTATTTGACTGGACGTCGGATTGCCAAAATGCCTTCACCAAGTTGAAAAAGCGATTGACCACGGCACTCATCCTAGCCTGACCTCGGGAAAAGGACAATTCATTTTGGACTGCAACGTATACCAACACGGCGTGGGTGCCGTGCTATCCCAAGAACAAGAAAAGAAAGAGAAAGTAACTGCGTATTTTTAGTAAGACCTTGGAAAAAGCTGAGAAGAATTATTCCGTCATCAGGAAAGAACTTTTATTGCTAAAGCCCTTGAACACTTTCATACTTACCTTTTTAATAAAAGTTTTATCGTTAGAAATGATCATAGTGCCTTGCAGTGGCTGATGAATTTTAAAAAACCTGAAGGACAAGTTGCTAGATGGATAGAAAGACTGCAACAATTTAACTTCGAGATAGTACATTGAAGAGGCCATCTCCATAGCAACGCAGATATTGTTTTCAAGAGAACGAAATGAGCCGGTTAAAGAAGTTAGTCTTCAGACGACCACCATCAAGACAAAGGATTATGAAGACGGAATCACCCTTGAAATCCTGCGAAAAACTCAAAAGAAAGACAATGGCTTGTCCGAGAATGGCTCAAAAATGGAGTCAGACCTACTTGGCATAGCCAGATATAGTGGAACTGATAAATTTTAACAATTTTTTTATTGGATTGTGAAAACACGTGCTCCGTATGTACCAAGAAATACAAGCCGTTAAAGAAAGAGACAGAAAAGGAAGTAATTGATTTTAAATTAGTGGCAGTCCACTTTGGGCAACTACCGAAGTTTGGAAGAAAGTTGTATTTGTATTGTATTTGCCGTAGTTTTTTAAGCAATGAAATAATAGGATCCAATGACCCTAGAAGAAAAAAAGTCTGGGATAATTCATAGATGATTGTTCAAATAAAATGTTTACATTTTCTGTAGGTTAACTTTTAACAATTAAGTTATTAATTTTTAATTTGTTTGGTTTCTTTTCATAGACTAGGTTTCTTTGAATATTAATTTCAATTATTTATATGTTTTTTATTACAATATAATGCAAGTAAAAATATTGTATCAAATTACATTTTCTGATAACTTTTTCAAACGTTACAAATAAATAACTACTGTTAGTGATTTATTCGAGTCGAGAATAAAAACGACATGTACATCCGATCTATTTAATTTTTTTTATAAAAGATCAGAAAAATATATCAGATATCAACGCTTCCATGGTTGTTAAACGTCGTACAGATCCATTTATCACATGGATATTGTTCTGAAACTGACGTTACTTTAACATTCTTTTCAACTCGATTGGAATAAAACGTAAACTAAAAGATTTTATGTCACAACAGATTTTCTAGGAAATTTTATAAATCGACGGTCTCAAATAACCTAGTAAACACGTAGATATTTAAAATGCATTATTTATAGATACATAGACTCGACAATAATTGAAGCACACATGATATCATCGAAAAACTAACAAGCTCATCTACATTCCTTGACGTGGCCCAAGTATAATACTCTGGCATAAAACAGAAATGTTGAAAAATTCTTCTTAGAGATATTATGCAGACTTTCTTTAATCATATTTTACGAGAAGAATGTTTAGCGGGAAACAACACAAAGCATAATCCGAAATTAAATAAATTAAAGCAGATATTCCGCAGTAGTACAAGACCGGCTCTTTACTTATTATACACCTGCGATATCCCTCAATAATAATGTGTTAAAATAGCAACGACATTTGGACAGGTAGCCGAAATAATTAAGTGGTACTAGAAAAAGTCCATAAAACTGTAGCAGAGGACAAAAAGCGGAAAATAAAAAAAATCAAACTGAATGTTGATTTTACCCTTCGGGAAACTGAATAAAAGAAATAAGAATAAACAATACCTAATGTTCTATATCACAATTTAGTCAAATACCTAGGGATGAAAATAGATAGACAAAACTTTTATGAGCGCACTGCTCCCAAAACTCACCGCTAGATGGCGCCACTTATCAGTGGTAGACAATTCAAACTCGGCTAAGCGATCCAAGATGGCGGCCATCGTTTACGTAAACGTTGATGACCTTTGTAGTTCTCAACTCAAACGGCTTTCAAAAGGCGATCGCATTACCTGACAAACGCACGTATTCCTATCTTATTTCGTTCCCATGTTAATTTTTGCATAAACATTATCTCGGTATTAATTAGACAGTTCCAAATGGTTTTTTAAAACCTTTTCAAAAATGTAACTTGATGAAGACGACCATTTTGGGTAGCAGACTGGCAATTACTATTTCATAGCGTATTATATATACCTTTAATAGCAAAGTTTCGATATCTATGAGGAAGGTAAATTTACTTCCTATCTCAGTTGAATGGGGATAGATCTATGGGATATATACATTTTCCAGCAGCAAATAATATAATAACTTCTGGCAGTAGAGTATCGTATACTGAGTGAGATACAAGAGCGCCGTCGTATCAATTAAAACATCCGCTAATTAATAGTATGCCACTATTATTTTCTGATATTAAAGTATCTACTTTAAAACGTTTCACTATAATATTTTTACGTTCTTACCAACTTTCCACGTCGAGGTAAATTTACATTTTAATCGTATTCTTTATCATTTTATATAGCTACTTAAAATATTCATTTAATAATTTTATAAAGTACTAATGCCTTCATCTCATAATCATATTACCTGGATCTTTAAAATGTTATGTTCCATTGTGTTTTTTACATATAGGTACTATGATGCAAATTAAATAAATCAATTCATTATTTCGTAAGTCAATAATTATTCTGGAGGAAAATCCTGAAACCCGTCGATTTTTATGTTGAGATAATTGTTTATACGGGATGTTATCTTTTTATGTTATGTTAATTTTATTTCGTTTAAAGTTTTTGTTTTTTGTTTACATATTGGTTTTACTTACTTATTATAAGATAAAAATTTTGGCATCTATTTTTGTATTTAAAAGTTAAAAAGAATATTTATTCACTACTAACTTACATATTTTCGGGATCTAATAAGAATTGTCCCTTTATTGTTAATAAATACTTACTTTTTGAAAGTGTGTTTAGCAAAATAATAATACACATTAATAATTATTTTCATTATGTTACAAATTGGCGCCCAATATGGGGCATACAAAATATTTTTAGATGGACATGCTTAAGGGGTAAATAATTTAAATATTTTTCATGGCAGGTTTAAATTGTAATTGGATAAAATATTTTTCTTGTAGATAGAAGCGCAAGTGGTAAAGGGATCAAATATTTTAATATTGTATTTACTGAATAACCAAATGTCCAAAGTTTAGTAAATTAAAAAAAATTGGTATGTAGTTTATATTTTATTTACAGCTCCTATTTTACGAACTGGAACAACCATTAATCTTTTTAGGTCAGTGGGAAAAATTCCTATTTTAAATATTTGATTAATTAAATGGCTAAAGGCAATGTATTCCTAAACCTTTTTCTGTATTTGTACATTATGTTTACCAATTGACCAACTGTTTACAGAATTAGCCTACAGTGTTTTCCCCAAAGTTTATGTAATTCGGTTTAGTAAAGAAGCGATTTATCCCTTACTGTTAATACAATTTACCACACATCGACAAATAAATTTAAACTTTAGGTTTTGTTTTTTATGCTATTAAATAAGTTAGCAAGTGTTTCGTTTAAAATAATTTATTTAATAATAAAGTAAATAAATATTCAAAAAAGAGGTAAATAAAACAAGGGTGGTCCTTAAGATCTCACAAGAGTAATTTAATACGACCGGTTTCGAGGAGATCAGATCCTCATCATCAGGTATGGTCTAAAATAGATAGGTAAAAACGAATGAGCTCATAACTAATAAAGTCGGTTTAAAAAATTATAAAAGGTATCAAATATCAAGAACTCACCCGTATTACTCATCTATTTAAGACTAAGCTTAGAGATTATCACAGGGTCGGTGTAAAAAACAAGTATGCGAGTATTTTTTAAGAAATGCATAGAAACAGTAGTTGCAAGAAAAAGTTAATGTCAAAACACAAGTAGGTCTAAAACTAATAATTAAAATTATTAAAATATTTCACGAACGGACAAACATTAAGACAAAACAAATTTAAAACTTTTTTAAACCCTACAAGTAATAAAATGGGCTCTTAGACAACATGAAGTGTTTATAATTCTGAAGGTATAATTTTTTATTTTAGATTAAAGATACTAATTAACGCCCTCTAGATATAAATAGACGAATTAACAATTCTAATATTTAAGAAAAACAGTTTAGAGGTTGTCAGATTTAAATATTTTGACATCGGCTAATAGATGGCGTTGGAGAAATAAATGTTTCTTAATTAATAATATAGGTTTTAAAATGAATTATTTGAATTTGTATGCAATAATAAACAAAATGAAATAAATTAATTATTATTGTTACACGTAGAGTCTAGCATTAGCGTCGGAAAATAAATTTTTAGGTGTAGATTAAGTACACCTAAAAATTTATTTTCCAACTTCTTAATTTAAACATTAAGTTCAAATTAAGAAGTTGGTAACATATCAACGGAAAAAGGAAGAAAAGTGGTATTAAAGGAAAGAAAGAAAGAGAAAACGAGAAAAAAAAAAGAGAAAACTATTGATTTGGTTAGTTAGGTGAAAAATGAAAATGGAAATGGAGGCAGAGTAAAAATAGGGAATAGATTAGATAAGTATAACTAATATTTAAAGTCAATAGAATTTCATAGGTAGATTTTAAAGTAAAAGGGGGGTAATTTAAGGGAAAACGTAGATTTTTAAAAAAGAACTGAGAAAGTGGGTGTGGATTCGGAAAAGACTTGTGAGTTTAGTGATAATGCATTGGTACTTTTTCTTAATCTAAATATTTCTAGGTTCTCTAAATTATTCAATATCAACTTGTTGTGGCAAATGTGGAGTACCCTAAAGCCATCCCCTGAGTCAAAATCGTGATTGGACTCTACTAGATGGGTGGCAAAATGTGAGAAGCCGGTTGTGGCAGTATTCAAACATCTTAAATGTTCTTTAAGTCTAGTCCTAAAATTACGAAAGGTTCTACCTACATATTTGGCTGGGCAAGACTTACAACTGAGTTCATATATGCCTGGTTGATCCATGATGTCCACTTTATCTTTATTCTTGATGAAAAAGTTACTAATTGAGTTGGAGGATTTAAAAGAAATTTTGAAGTGATTTTTGAGGATATTGGAGACTTTATAAGAAATATTTTCAATATAGGTAAGTGACATATACTTGCTAATGCTAGCCTCTACAGGTATAGGGTTAGTTATAAATGTTGTATTTTGAATAATTCTATTTTGTTTTTTTCCCAACATTTTATCGATTAAACTGTGATCATAATTGTGTAGATGAGCTATGTTTTTTATTGTGTTAAGTTCTCTATTGTAGTTTTCAATGGATAAAGGTACTCGTAATAGACGTTCTAAATAACAATTGAAGGAAGCTAATTTATGCGATATGGGGTGATTAGACAAATTATCTATTACTACTCCTGTATGAGTGGGTTTTCTATAGATATCAAAACTTAATTTAGAGTCATTGTTATGGGATATATTTAAATCTAAAAAGTTTATAGATTTATCTACTTCGGTTTCTAAAGTAAACTTAATGTTGGTATGTACAGTTTTAACATGAGACAAGAAATCATTCAATGAGTCTTTGTTACCAGTCCATAGTATTAAAATATCATCCACATATCTATAGTAAAATTTGATTGATTGGCAAAAATTATTGTTATCTAAGATATTGTCTTTTTCAAAGTTATGCATAAATATGTCTGCCAATATGGGACTCAAAGGGGAACCCATAGCTAAACCAGTTTTTTGTGAAAAAATGTCTCCATTGAACACAAAGAAATTTTGATCTAAGCATATTTTAAGTAGATTGGTGAATTCAATTAGTTCTAAATCTGATAAAGTAGAATTTGACAAAAAAGAATTAATCAAAGACAAAACTTCTGGAATAGGGATGTTAGTAAAAAGGTTCGACACATCTAATGAAATTAGCATATCGGTCTCGTTGATATGAGTATCCTTGATATTATCTATTAACACTAGGCTATTTTTTACTGTTTGTGTAAAATGATCTTTATAATAACCTTTGAGTGAATCATTAAGCCATTTAGCTGTGAGGTAAGTTGGCGAATTCACGAATGATACTACTGGACGTATGGGCATATCTTTAAAATCATCTGATTTATGTATTTTTAGAAGGCCATATAAACGTGGCATTAACTTATGATCTGGTTTAAATCTGTTAAATAAAGACTCTGTTACCAAGGATTTACTATTTTTGAGAACATTTTTAAATTTCAAATTATATTTATTGAGAGGGTTAGTAATTTTTTCAAAATCGTTATTATCAAGAAAGGTATATACTTTAGAAAGGTAATCAAATTTATTTAAAATTACTAAACAATTACCCTTATCTGCTTTAGTAAAGATTAGATCATTATCTTTGATCTTTTTAGAAATGTTTTTTATCAACTTGTCATTAGAAGTGTCTGTACCAAGTTTATTAGTTTTAAGTAATGATTCTTTTTCTTTTTTAAAAACGTTAATTAAACTGATTCTCAATTCTTCTTTGTTTTCTAAGGTAGTATTTTGAAGAATTGTTTCAGTTTCCACTGTTAATAGTTCAAGATCTTTTTTATTAGAGATTAGATCAGAAGTAGTAGGGTTGAATTTAATGCCTTCAACTTTAATTAAATAAATATTGTTTTTTACATTTTTACTGAAGCAGACGGTTTGAATGTATACAAAATTATTTTAAATAAAAGTACAATAACTTGAAAAAAATGTTATTGTGTACAGTAATGCTTAGAATATACAGGGTGTCCCAATAGTGTGTGGAAGTTTGATATATCCTATATTATAGAAAATATCAAACAATGATAGTTACAAAAGTTGTAGATAATATTAATCTGCACATTTAAAAATTATTTTCGATTATACAGAGTGATCCATAAATTCAGAATTGATCAAACCTATGTTTTTTTAAATGGACCACCCTGTATTTAATTGGAAATTTGAATTCCCCTGACTTTGTCCTTCAAGAACATATCAACATGTATGAGGTTATATTGGGTATTTTGGAAGTGTAAATCAATTTTATATAAAAATCGTACTAGGTTCAACCCTCTGTATATTTCAAAAGAAACAATCGAACATCAAAATTTTTTAATGAATAATTTTTATGATAGTCTACAACAGACGTGTACAGGGTGAGTCAAAACTCAGATACATGATTTTCTCAATTTTTTATCATATCACTACTAAAAAGTAATTTAATTATACGTTCGTTTGAGTTAAATATTGTCTATCCCTAAACACAACAGTTTAGAGAGATTTTTAGATGAAATGTTAAAAAGGGTTCATTATAACTAAATTCACAATGTAATTTAATTTAAACTCCTGTTAAAATATACTGTTTAATCAGTTTATATTTTTAAGGTACCTAGCTACAATTTATTATCAACTGCATTTACTTTCTTTACTTTTAAGGTTAGGTTCACCCTGTATTTTATATCTCTACTAAAAGTACTTTAGTTATACGTAAGTTTGTACCTATCCCTAAATACAACAGTTTAGAAGATATTTTATATTTGAATGAAAAAAATATGAGCCAAAAATAAGTAATATTAATTTTTTTAGAATGCAACATTGGTATATTAAAAAATGAAAAAAAAAACAACTAATATTCACTTGTAGTGCTTTACGCTTCACGCATGTATTTCAGTATTAAGGTATTGATAAAAACCGACTATTCGTTTAATTTTCACAAATTGATATTATTTATAACAAGTGTCCCAAATAATTATTGATATCATTAGAATATACTTTTGATAAAATAATTAAATTTATTAATGTGGAATTGGGGAATTTATTATTAAACATTATTATTATTAGTAGTACATTTCATAATTTCTATTGGATTTAACCTTGTTATGAGACATCTTACGAACAAATAGTATGAATGTATTAATATTCGACAAAAAAAAAAATGTGTCACACACACAAGAAAAAATTCGCAATAAAAAATATAAATATAAAAAATTTAAAAAAATTGTATGCGTAGAAACAAAAATTAAATTTAAAATTGTATAGAAAAATAATTTTAAGAATAACTTTTTGAAAAATTTAATATTCAAAATATGTTAAAAATTTGCAATTATTTAAGTCGATAAAAAACACACAAAAATTATATAAATTGATACCGTTTTCTTTCTTTGTGAAGTTGATGAAAAGGCTTATCAGCCTCTTTCTGCTTCTACACGGCTTTAGATGGATTTGTAAAATATCTACGATGAAACATATTTTTATCCGAGCTCGATAGGACCATGTTATCTGCGAATTCGATGTCTTGTAAATCTTAGTCACAGAAATAAGATTTTCTTCCCATCATCTGGGAGCAATGGACTGTAATTAGTGTATCTTGTAAACATTTGTAATTCCTGTTGTAGAATTGCCAGATACTTATTTCATAATGATGAAATTAAATATTTTCTTCAGTTAACAACTTTATTAAAGCTATAAACTTGCTTTAACCTATATAACAAGTTTGCATAGTGAAATAACATAAGTGCTTAACTTTATAATTGATAATAAACATGTTTAATTGCGTCTTTTGTTTTTTGTTTATTAAATACCATCGAGAACGCGAAGGAAGAAAGATTAGAATATATCTTATTGTCTGTCTGTCGAGTGTAAATAAAGAAAAGCTATAATGATGGTTCCGCGTGATTTTTTGCAGAATAAGATAGCATATTATTACTTGTACCTGTGCTT
Organism: Psylliodes chrysocephalus; assembly: GCA_927349885.1. Classification (NCBI taxonomy): domain Eukaryota; kingdom Metazoa; phylum Arthropoda; class Insecta; order Coleoptera; family Chrysomelidae; genus Psylliodes; species Psylliodes chrysocephalus. The sequence goes on along the minus strand of OV651823.1, from coordinate 27,500,775 downwards.
CTGCGTTTAAAGATCTCTTTTTACTATATTTATAAAAGCGAGAGTTAAACAAATTTACAAATGTGAAAGAGTTAGGACTAGTACTTAAATTACTAGAAATTTTCTGTGAAGCAAAATAGTGTATTTAAGTATTAAAAAAAAGTTCCAGGTGTGCAAAGTTGAACAATATAATTTTTTCTGGAACTCGAAAAACCGTAAAAGTGCATTTACTGTTGCCATGGGTCAGGGCCGGTTTCCATTTTGTAAAATATTTTTTAATTGGATGATACAATGTACTGCATGAATAATCAAATATATTTTCGTTCCTATGTTTATTATATACGGGGTGAAATATGTGAATTATATTAAGTGTCTATGAAAAAATTTTTAATGTAGGATATTTACGGAACAAATAAAATTATAACCATAATTTATAACAAAAAACTGTTTAAATTAAAGTGTCCAAAAATTACTTAATTATTATTATTCCCTAAAAACTATTAATATAATTTTGGAAAATAATGTATTTTTCTTTTTATAAAACAAAATATACAGTGCACATATAATTAAATGGAGACTATCCTCATTTCAGATGCCAATAAAAGTTATTTTGAAAAACCAGAAAACAAAACTCATAGTATTATTTTCACCATTTTATCAACCTGATTATTGGATTGCAAGGATAATCAATATTAAAAGCGTTTAATAAACCAGCATATAATTTTTTGCCACAAGGCTTTCAGTATTTACATAATTTATTTAAAATAAAACTACTCGTACATTGGCCAACACAACTATACAAACGTTTAAACATATCGCAGCATTTGAATTTGTAATGTACGCAATAAATTGACATTTCCATTTTAAATTATTAAAAATTGCATAACGAATTCACTCTTTTGTGAAGATAAAACATTTTTTATACACTGTACATTCGAATCATTTGATTCATTTTGGTACAAAATAAGCTTATACGGTTAATCATACCATTGCATAGCTGCACAAATTCAAATATGTATTACGTAATTTTCGATACATGGAATTCATCAAAAGAGCAAAAATTTACATACAACAAAATATTTTTGTATAGCGATACTGGAGTTCTCTGCAATGCGCTACATATGAATTTTAATTAACCAATTAGTGTGCGAAAAATCCTTGAAAAGTCGGCAAGTAATAATTGATGCAAGTTTTTTAAAATTATAACTAAATTTACAGATCGTAAGCATTAGAGGCATCTCTGATCTATGAAAGTCAAAGGATGTTTGTCTTTATTATGCTTTGATATGTAAATTGGCATCAAAATTGTCTTTGAAATACTAGGGTGAGTTGATATCTAGTTAGTCTTAGAATAAGACTGTTAAAATTATTATCTGTCAACAGCTGAACAAAAAATATTGCAAATTAAAATTAAAATTTATATAATATACAATAAACAAGCTGAAACTTCTGCAAAAGATTAAGAAGCGGCATAGCTGAATGTAGCTTTTGAGTTTGCTGAACAAATTTCTCATCTATAAAAGCTTATAAAGAGTGAATGGTCTTTGCACCACTATTCTTTAATATTGAGAGCTACTTGCATTCTTTCGCAGAGTATGGTCTCAAAATTCCCTGTTTGCAGAATAACTGTCATTAGTGAGGCGGCTGAGGAGGATGTCGAGGACTATGTTCCACAGTAGAGGTGATAGTACCCCTCCCTGTGGATATCCCTCACAACCGGCCTCTTTTAATCACATCTTGTACACTTATGTTTACTGCTCGCTTTGAGAGCATGTTATGTATCCATCCACTAAGCATCTGTGGAATATTCCTGTTGTTTAGTGAGTGTATTATCTTGGAAGAGGTCGTCTTATCAAAAGCAAGACGAACTCTTTAATGTGTAGTGATATCTCTGTACGGCTAGCAACTAAGCGAAGGACTGAATCAGTAGATCTGTTGTTGTTATCACCAAATCCCTTCTGCATAGCTTATGAAAAACGATGTCAGGGTAATTGGTCGGTAGGTTTTTGGGACAGTGTAATCCACCCTTTCAGGTTTGGATATAAAGACTACCTTTACCTCTCTCCATTTTTGGTGGATATACCTTAGAGCCAACGAGGATCTGAATATACCTACCAGGTGCGGTGTGAGTTTTTTCTGACCCTACTGAATTAGGGCTGAAAAGGTAACCGTCAGGTCTTGGCGATTTAAAGAAGCTAGATATTGCTCATCTAATTTTGTCATCGTGTACAATGTGTTTGGCAGTTTGTCAATCGTAGACTTTAGGGATAGAGGAATCAAATGTTTTTATAAGGAAAGTCTTAAGGTATTAATAAGCAAATATTTTTATATGGACATGGATAAATGGATCACATAATCTTACATGGACAAGCTTAATACGTTTACTGCGAAGCCGAATTAGATTAACAATTCAAATGTGCAATACTTGCCGTACCTAGCATGTCATAATTTTTATGTAAAACTACAGCTCGAGACTATATTTGCAATTTATGCTGTTACTAAAATATGTAGCTTAACTCAATCAATATTTCCTATTGTGACAGGCTTCTGTGAATCAGCGAGTCTGTGTGGCGCTATGACCCAGATAGCACACGACGTCCATTGGACGTCCATAATTTGTCCAAATAATGTCCTGGATGTCCATGAACTTCATATGGATATTCATTGGACATCCGTTTTCCGTTATCCAATGGATATACCCATTCAGAAGTCCAATGGATGTCCAAAAATGTCCATGATTTACACTATAAAAATGACTAACTTATAATAAATTATTATAATTCTTCTTGTATAATTTATTTACTACTAGGTTTTAATTAAAATAAATCAAATAATTTTCCTCTCCTCTCGCCTCTGTTGACAAGATAGAAAAGTAAAAGGCCACTCAGGTAAAGTCAAAGAAGAAAAGAAGAAAGAGGTTAAGAAGAAAACAGCCATCGAATACACAGCCTATATGTAGCACATAGATGTTTATCTGGTAAGAAAATAAGTATAATTATTAATTAAATCATTTAAAAATCTCAAAATTAAAAAGCAAATCATTTGTTTTAAACTAATATAACCTATCAATTATGTTTTAAACTTTATGTTTTCGATTTACATTCAAAGAATCCCTTTCTTTTAGACCTTTTGTCAAGTGATGTACCTACCTATTTAAGAAAATGGCTTTACTAAGAGCTAACTAATATGCTGCAAATTCGAGATGATGTCAACACAATTATTATTGTAACTAAGAGGTGAGAAAACATTCAAAGCAGAAGAAAATTTTCTATTTGTACTGCATGAGACGTTAGCAGAAGTAGAAGGCTATTTAGAAGATACAAATATTTTTAAAGAAGCTGTAAGTTTTACTTTTATTAAATAAAATAGAATCGTTTTGTAACGTTTAAGAAATAATGCATTGAAAGTGGTTTCATAAGTTATTTCTCTTTTATGTTCACAATTCACAAATACATATTTTTATTGCAATTTTAGATTCAGCCGTTACCAAAACCAGGGACAAGGACATGACGAACTTATAAAAAGATGGTTTGTTTCAATAATTTCTAATACCCTTACGAAAGAATTCACATAATATGATGGCATGAAAGTAAAATTGTAATTTAAAGAAACAATGAGCAGTTTTTTGTTTATATGTAAGTATAGGGGTAAAGTACATTAGTCAATGCATATTTTCATATTAGCTAATAATATTTTATCTAAAAATTTTACATTTTTAACTATCACTTTTGCCTGATATTAAACGATTGATTTAAGACTCAATATTCGTATAAAATGTAATGTCTTTTTTTAGCTGCTGCTGAGAGTGACAATGGTGCTGCTTAAAAAGTAAGCGAAATAACCTTAAGAAAATGGCTAAGAAGGTCAACAGAAAGGAGTGTGTATAAAACTAATACATGCTTGCTATTATTTATGACAATAAAAATAAGTAAATAGTTGCAATTATTTTATTTCATATTAATATAGGTGGTGATGTCCATCAGATGTCCATAAATTGTCCAAAAGCAATACAAAAAGAGTCCATATATGGACCTTTCATGGAGTCCAAATGGACGTCCATGAGTGGGACATTTGTATAGTCCAGTGGATGTCCATTGGATGTCCTTTGGTAAAATGCTGGACGTCCTTTGGACAGCCGATATGTCCATGAATGGACTTCCGATGGACATCCAATGGATTGAATTGTGCTGTCTGGGGATAGTGATTCCCGAATAGGGGTTGCTCAGACGCCAGTTTTAATATCGCATTTTGCTCTGCGACCCTGTATTACACCAGAGTGTACTCAAGGTAAACTCAGTGGAGGTAAAAATAATTCCAGGTGGTCACTGCTAGGTAGCCACTATACTAGAATAAATAAAAATAAAACACTTATCTCCTATACACCTCGTACCCCACAATACCCTGAAAGAGAACGGTTAAGAACCAGTAATAAGAGAAACACAGGAATAGGTACTAAAATATATATTTACAAATAAAATACAACAGTGGTAGTGCACGGTTCTGGCACGGCTGTAAATGGAAAATTAAGTAAAATGAATAATTACAATTAAACGAGATTACCAGAAAGTAATTACGGATCTCTATATACAGACTAAAAATAATTAAAAGTAAATTATTACAATTAAATAATAAGGGCTCCCGGTATTCGGAAAATTTATTAAAAATAAATTATTACACTTGAAAACTAATTAAATATTAATGGCTTCCTGTATTCGAAAAAATTATTAAAAATAAACTATTACCAATGAAAACTAATTAAATATTAACGCCTCCCTGTATTCGGAAAATGTATTAAAAATAAATTATTACACTTGAAAGCTAATTAAATATCGGTTTAAGGTGTCTCTTATGTAGACATCTGGTAGTTCATAGCTTCTACAAGAGAGAAACCCTTTCTACGAGCTATTATAAAGACTAGGGGCTGAAACAGCTTTGATTATCGACGGGGGGAAGCTTGTGTGTTTGACAATTAATACCACAGCCTACTAAATGTAATTTTTAAACTTTAAACTTACCTGTTGGGTTTTGTATAATCACAATAGCCATGAAGAATAAGTTTTCCTTCACTTTCTTTTAAATGCATTAACCAGTAATCTTTATAACACTAATTTTAAAGTTTGAATTATCTTGTAGACACTAGTATGTATTTGAACACAAATCACAATAAACTTTAAATATTTTCAAACTAATAGACACCTACAGAAAGGTGTATTGTAAACAATAACATAAACATAACCTCACAAATTCACATTGTCGTATTTGAAACCGAAAATAGAAAAGAAGAAAAAAATTATTTTCTTTCCAGAGGTACCTTTATAATAAATTTTGTTTCAATATTGGATAAATAATAGTGAGTAAACATGTTTTATTATTATTTTATAATTTTAAAACCCTATATAAAAAACTTTATTGCTCATTTGATATTATATATAAATTTGTAATGACAATTATAATGATAACTTCGACGTACATGTCACAGGTCATAGGACGATATTTTTTTACTTTTCAATACATGTGTCTTTTGCTATTTTTCAATACGTGTGTGATATAATATATTTCAGTACGCGTATAATATAAGCTACTTTCTTAAGAACAAATAAGTGTGCAAACTATCATTTTCGTATGTGGTCGTAGGAAAAATACTTTTATTTAAATGACAGAAAATAAATTATTTGAGGAAATAGTAAACAGTACAGTACCCAATATAGAACCTTGCGGTATATCGTACACCTCTAGAATTCGACTTTTATTTATTGATAAACATGTATATTCTACTGTATACTAAAGTTTTCTGGGTCCTACCAACAACCTACAAAGTTTGAAATGCGTTATTAATACCTATTTGAGAAAACTTTATAAATATTAAAATTTTAATAATTTTATTTTCTTTCATTTTATATTTTTTTATTGGCAAAGTATACAAAGTTTTTACCTACCGCAAGAGTGATACGGCAAAAAATTCTAAACTTGTCTCAAAACCGTTATTCCACCCGTCTTATTGCCATCACCATTTTTTTTTCGCTTATACACCCAACTCATCCAAACTGACAAAAAAAAACATTCGTTATTTAAGGCGCGTTCTCACGTACAACAACTAATCTTTTTTATTGCAACATTAGCAAATTATCAAAAATGACTTCACCTTTTAATTTTTTATTCGACCCAGAGGCACTTAAATTCCGCTCGACCTTCACTAATACAATGAAAAATCTGTCTTATACGTGACAGCGATTCTTATTTTTTGTGTTCATCAAAATGGTTCGCCTTTACTGGAAAATCGACCCCGTTCTCTTCTCGTGTTTTAAATGCTATCTAAGAGAGTGAAGGTTCAATGCAACTACACCTTTTTTTATAGGCAACTACCTAGTACTGTGGTTCTGAAAAAAAAAATAAATAAATAAATAAAAAAAAACATGTAAGAAAACTGGATAATATATTTTTAAAACAATCTTATTTCAAAATTAAACTTGAACAAATAAAATTGACATTTCGTTCAAAAAGTCGAATCAAAAACAAGTTCCGTATTTCTCAGGACACATCTCCTCATAAAGCCACGGCCGTCGCTATGTTGATAGGCTAGTACGAATGTTGTAGCTAATCGTTAGTGATTAAAAAGGATAAACTATAATGTACACAAAGATTTTTAATAAAAACAGTTTTTCTCATTTTCGCGCTGGTACTGCATACGTTGTTCAAAATACATGGCTTCTTATGGAAATTATATATAATTTTATCAAAATAATAAAAATAAACTTGTTTATAGCAAAATAAAGCACAGAACATACTGTTGTATTTATTTCTAAATAAGTCTTGTATGTTTTAATTGATGAATTATTTAATTTTATCTATATAAAATACAAATTAGGTATGTATGAACAAATTAGAAAAGGTTTCTTAATTGCTGAAATTTGATAAGTACAATTTTGTGGCAAATTTTTTTTTGAATTGAACCAATATATGGTTTTAAGAGTAAAATAAAACACAGTTAACCCATTAGTGCCCACCAGCGCCCTATCAGAAAAAAAATATTAAATCAGGTTTTTTTTAACTAAAAATATCCTCCTCATACTTGTACTTATAATAAAAAATGTTTTTTCTTTTATATTTTTTAAAAAAATGTGTGTACCCAAATAAGTACAATGGGATAATAAGTTTTACCAAAAATACTTTACTTTATATTCATTATTTTGTATGTCACTTATTATAATACTGTAAAGCAACAACTAAGAATGAAATATTTTGAAACACTCTCGTTCAATGCACAGAGTCACATTACATTTTTCACATATCCATCTAGCCCTCATATGACATTGACGACATCTGAGCTGGTTCTCAATTTTTTTGGGGAAATGTCCAACCGGATCTTCCAATATACTTCTTGGTAATGAACCAGAAGGCCTACTAGATACAGACCTTCTTTGTACAGCCTTATTATAGGAGCGTAGATAGTGACGAGTATTGCTTCTAACAAATTGTAATAGATCCACTTTGCCATTGGGGTAAATAATTTTATGTAATCTCCAGGCATTTACAATAGTTACGTTTATCATGTGAGTAAAGAGAACCCACCACCATTTGTTTACCGTGGACAGCAATTCTATAATTATTGACCCCTTGATCTAACAGATCAACACCGCCCATACGGTGGTTATAGTTTTTAAAAAGTTGTTGGGGTACTGAAATTTTCTCTTTTCTTTTCGAAGACCATCTCTTGACTTGTGCTAAAGGTTCGACTGAATCATAGTTTGTAACCATCGTTACTGATTTCTTTTATCGTATTGAAAATCAAAGAATCCACGATCTTTTTTTTTATTTTCTTGGCAGGTACAAGAGGACATTTTTTTGTACGATTATCTAGTACAGTACCAGTAGCTCGTATTCCATGCTTTCGAAGTGTATTTAAAAGATCATGGCTTGCAAAATAATTGTCGAAAAATAGGACATAATCACTTGGGGTATCAATTACTTTTACAAAATCAAGAACCACTCGTGAACCTAGTGGAAGCGTGGTTTTAATTTTAGTTGGTCCTTTACTAGATGACGGTTTAGCTCCAAAATATGTATCGAATGAATAGCAATATCCATCCGAGCTACACAACATCCAGTCTTTGTACCCGAAACGAAAAGGTTTACCTCTTATAAATTGTTTCGCAGAGTAATGATCATAGTATTTAACCATAGCTTCGTCTATTGACAAGAATTTGTGAAAAATTTCCCATTGTTGAAACTTTGAATTGAGAATGTTCATAAGTGGTCGAATCTTGTACATTTTTTCCTCACTATCAAGTATTCTGTTATCTGCTAAATGTAAATATTTTTCTATTTCTGTAAATCTGTTTCGACTAATTGCATTCGAAATAAAAGGAACTCCAACATCCTCATCAAGATTCCAATAAAGGCGCTCACGAGGTAATGTATGGTACCCAGAGAAGAGAAGCACACCAACAAAAATTTTTAACTCTTCTTTAGTTGTTACAAAGTTATGATCGACAATATGTTGGACAACTTTGTCATCAAATAGTTTTTCGAAAATCTCTACAGCATTTAGCCCTCTTAGATCTTGGCGAAGTTGTTCTAACCGATAATCGGCTCCATATGTGCTAGGCAACTCTAATACCGTAGGTACTTGCGTCCAATTAGGGTTCCCCTTTAGAAGATGCCATCTCTCTAACAGTGAGGTATTATCCAAATTTTCAGTCGTATTGTCTGGTTGTATAATTTGAAGATCCGTCAGTGACAGGTCGTCTTCTTCTTCTTCAAAATCAATCCCATTGAGGTCAATTTCTACCTCACCTGGAATATCTTCTGGTAGGTTTGCAACTAATAAATCGTCTTCATCGAATTCTTCCTCGTCCGTTTGATAATCCACTTCTGGTACTCAGGTACTTTTTTTTCATTATTTTAATTCTTTTTATCAATTTTTTAAAAAATCACTTTATTTTACATTGACTTACATAGAAAATTTTATGACAACAATTTTCAGCCAATAAAATGCAATCATTTCAGAAGGTTGAAATGACAACCTTCGTATTTATTCGGAAATTGCCCTACCTAGCTGTAAGATTAATAAGTGGAAATTTACCTGCCTTGACAGCTGTCATAAAAATCAGTAGGGTAGAATAATTTCGAATTACTATTTATTTTAACATAAATATAAAAATCAGTAGGGTAGAATAATTTCGAATTACTATTTATTTTAACATCAATATACATATGTTTAAATACAGGCTATAATGTTTTATTTTTAACAATATCGTTAATAATTCCTAAATAAGTACGAAATTCTTTTTCCACTTCTTTCTTGGGCAATGGCGAGTAAAGCAAGGAACTATTGGATTTTTTGACTAAATACCTGTGTTTCATAAAATAAAAGTAGTATTTCGATACAATTTTGTTTTTTTCCATGCTGGATTTATGATTGAAATATGGTATTATTTCACGAAGAACATTGCTCATTTCCTTGAATAGATCTTCTTGTTCAGCATTGAGACCAGAATTGTTGACCAAATACGCTAGACATTTTAAATTTTTATGAAAAACTTTAATGTGGTCAGATTCTATGCAAAACGAACATATTTTGTATTTATTGCAACTCATTTTACTATTAAAATATTATAAATATTTTTTACACTTCGTTCTCTTTTACAAATTTTTAGGATAACCAAACGTCAAAAATACAAATAGAATTTGTCATTCCACAGCCAAATTTAATTGGGTCCTGATAAGTAAAATTATCATTTATTTTGAAGGTATTATTATTATTACTTTTCCCTTTGTTCTAGTGGATTAAAATTATAGAATATATAAAGAATAATGTTTATTTATAACTTGTATTGAAGGCTTGCTTTACTAGAGCACAGCTGGGGAATGTAAAAAAATGCAATTAAAAGTGTGTTTCGGATTCATCAAAATATTGTATCTCGATAGATATAGGCCCACAAATTTTCCCTTTTCTCTAGTACTTTGTAATTGTGTGATATTGACGAAATATTATCTACCTTATTTAGGTATATACAGGGTGTTATTGAAATACACGTACATATTAAAACTGGGTATTGCGCAGATCCCCACTGAATGTAGAAAAATATTATTTTTTAAAAATACCCCTTATTAAGGGAGTTATTAATTTTTGAAAATTAATTCTAAAACAAACGTACTTCACTGATATGTTGAGGATGACCTATATAAATTAGGTTTATTTACCTATTTTAAACATCAACAGTAATTAATATGCAAGTTTTTGTCAGATGATAAGAAAACTAGTCTTGTAAGAAATAACCAGGTTGCCAAGATTTTCGAATTAATTTCTATTTCCGAAGACTGGTTTTTACTACCCTCGTTATCAAAAAACTAGAATATTTGATAAATGATTGTTTTTAAACTATACATTTTTGAAACTATAGATTATTAAAATTTTAGTTGATTTACGAATCTGGCTAACACGAGCGCGTCATTTCCAAGTTGGTAAAAAGTGTTGTTACGATTACTTTTAAATATTTTTTTACGATGCCACTATTTACGAATATTGAACTAACGGATATAGTGCTGGTTTATGGGGCAGCTGGAGAAAATTCTCGGCAAGCACAAATCCTGTATCGCGAACGGTTTCCAAATCGGAGAATTCCGGACTGTCGTACGTTTATTTCAACTGTTCAGCATCTAAGAGACCATGGAAAATTTGAGAGTGTCAATGCAGATCGAGGGAGAACAAGAACACAAAGAACATTGGCGGCCGAAGAAGAAATATTGGAAGCTGTTGAAAACCGGCCTCAATTAAGTTGTAGAAGACTAGGTTTTGAAATTGGAGTGTCCTCATTTGTTGTGTGGCGGACACTTAAAGAACAAGGTTTACATCCTTATCACATCCAAAAAGTCCAGGCCTTATATCCAGGTGATGAAGAAATGAGAGTGGAGTTTTGTGAATGGATGATTCAAAAATGTGTTGATATTCCTGATTTTCTAAAAATATTATTGTATACTGACGAGGCTTCATTCACTCGTGATGGCGTGTTCAATATGCACAATACGCATATTTGTAGTGATGAAAATCCTCACGCCATTAGGGAAACTGGGCATCAAAGAAAATTTTCAATAAATGTTTGGGCTGGCATAATAGATCAGTATTTAATCGGGCCTTATGTTCTCCCGAACAGATTAAATGGGCCAGGATATCTCCACTTTTTAGAAGATATTTTGCCAGTACTCCTAGAAGAGATACCGTTACAATTAAGGCAACGGATGTGGTACCTACTAGATGGCGCTCCTCCTCACTTTGATTTAAACGTACGGCAGTTTTTGAACATTAGATTTCCTCAAAAGTGGATAGGCAGAAATGGACCTACTAAGTGGCCTCCGAGATCTCCGGACTTAAATCCATGCGATTTCTTTTTGTGGGGTCACATGAAACAACTGGTTTATAATGAACCTATTAATAGTGTTGAAGAATTAACCAATAAAGTTAATGCGGTAGCCGAGGAACTACGACAAAATCCAAGACTAATTTCTAATGTTCAAAGTTCTTTGGAAAGACGATTGCAAGTGTGTGTAAATAATAATGGACGGCATTTTGAACAATTACTGTAATAAACTTTATTTTGAATTAATTGGTTTTGCTACGGCAACAGTGCAATTTCTATGGGTAAGTTCAATTTCGATTTATTTTACTTCTTTAAATATGGAAACTAGTAGGTCGGAAAAGGGGACTCTTCCCCAATATTTAAATTTTAGAATTTGAAGTTAAAATTGGTGCCAATCGTTTTTGGTCATTACATACTATTCCCCATTTTAATATGTACGTGTATTTCAATAACACCCTGTATACCACAACTTACTGGAGCATAGGGATATTAAAATATGTAACATCAAATCATCGATTGTAATTCTTAAATAAATATGTTAGGTAAAAATATCATTTATCTTAAAGGCATTAGATTAATTTTTTTAATTATTACTTTTCTCTTTTTTCTAGTGGTATAAAATTATTGAAAATATAAAGAATAATATTATTCAAACTATTATTAAAGGCTTGCTTTACTAGAGCACAGGTAAAGTAAAAATAATGCAATTAAAATTGCGTGTATGATTTATGTCAATAAAAGTAAGCCCACAATTTTTCGCTTTTCTCTAGTACTATATAAGTGTGTGATATTGATAAAATATGATCTAACTTATTCATGTATATAAACCACATCTTACTAGAGCATAGGGAAACTAAAATTTATTTAATATGAAAACCGCGACTAATGAATGCCACCTATATGAACTTATTAGCTTCCGATAAAAATAGAGTTTCTTTTTACTACTGTAATGATCAGAAAATATGGCACAGTTTCACAAATTTCCTATCCACTTTTTTGAACACCATCGAACTTAACTCTATTACAGAAGCAAAAAGTAAAAACAAATGACATATTATTATTTTTACCTACTTTATTTACCAACACAAATAAGGAACAATAAACTTACAAAAATCATGGTTTGGTTTAATAGTTCAACTTTGATTTTCATTATTATAATTATTTATATTAAATACACAGTTATTGTAAACAATACTACTAGGTTGTATTGATGTTTGTTGGCTGTGCTGAATGTTACACGTTATTATTGACGTATTTTGAAGGTTGTTTTCCTCTTAATGTTCACTTTTTATGGCTTGAATTATGTTTTGATGATGCTTAACATCCAATTGAAGATACGGTTTTATGGACTGTGGATTACAGTGTCCGGTAACCTTAATAAGCTGTTGTTCCTGTACACCATTTTTTGCCAAGCTTGATACTGCCGTAGCCCTTGCTGAATGATTTGTGACTTTAACTTCTATTATATCAATGCCGATTTGAGAAGCGGATTCCTTTAACCACGAAGATATTGTGTTTTTACCAACAGCACTATTTTTGTACCATTTATTTAAAAACTGTGTATTCCAGTTAGGATTAGGGGTTACGAATAATCTATCAATCGTTAGATCCCCACGCCTTTCCATATATTTTTCAAATAATCGTATCGGACACTCGTTAATATTACTATGGTTTCTTATTAGCCACTTACTATCAGCTAGCTTTTTTGATCCACCTTGAGTAGTTTTTGTAAAAACTGGATTATATTCAATTCTTCCGGTAAAATTTCCTTCATGGTCTAATTCCTTAACAAAATAGTCTACCTTTGCTGTAACCCCTTCACCACCTCTCCAGGCTAGTTCAAGTGAAATAATATGAAAAAATTTGCGCTGCAGACCCACAGGTTCATTTTCATTCCATATTTGAATAATTTTTGTATATTCATCATTTGTAAGTGCAGCTGCACTTTGTTGGATCTCTTTGTAAACGCCGGCGATTAGCATCCCGCGCAGCTCTTGCTGATACAAATTCGACATCGGAAAATGGATTAAACTTAATCTTAAATTTTAAAAAACACATTTCTTGTAGTTGCTCTGCTGTTGAATTCCACATAACCTAAAACAATATCAAACATTGTATTAATCATACTAATATAAAAAAACTTTAAAAAGTACTTCATATCATAGTGATCTTTTACCTTCACAACAGATTCTGGTAATTATTGGGAAGACGCCCTTTTCTTAATAATCCAAATTTTTTTTCAAAACTTACGTTTTAGGCTTTAGGAAGGATAGTAATCTTCAAATTTATCTGCGGAAATCCTATACATTTTACTTTTTTTTTTCTTTTTTATGTATTATTTAGGAATTTTGAGGATCATTTATATAAGCTTCTTTTTAGAATTATATCTGTCCTGTCATACTGGAAACTGTCACGCCATTACAAATGCGCGGTGTTGCCAACTTCTCCAATCCTAATCAATGAAAAATAAATGTAAAAAACTATAATTACACCACCGGTGGAAATCGCAAAAAATGTGATATTTTGGGTTCGATTAATTTTAAGAACTCAGAATTTCGAAAAAAAAAATTGTTACACTAAAAAGTGCTCATTTTATATAGTAAGATTTTAAAGGGCGTCTTCCAAATAATTACCAATTTTATTTAAATTGTTGTAATACACAATTGACTGAATATTAATATTACATCATCTATAAAGTAATAAACAATGTTTACTTTTTAAAAACTCAATTACTTTACCCAAAAGTGTTTAAAGTTTTTCCAAACAAGGAAATTTATTTATCTGACAACATATGACTTGACGGCCAAAGTCAACGATTATCATCAACTAAAGAGGATAGCCGAATTCGTTTAATTTCTGCTGGGTTAGCCGTGACATTATCCCCCGAATACGTTCAGCTACATTTAAAACGTACACCGATACACACTTTTAAAAATTACGACGTTTAATATTTTCTTACTTTAAAATATAAAAGTAACTCAGATATTCAAAAATCATTTGACCGAGAGAGAAAATTACACGCATCTAAAAAATTACAGGAGTAAATAAATAGCTAATAAATTTGAATACCATGGCCATGTTATTTAAACATTTTTTAATTAAAAAATATTTAAGAAATTTGACATGTTAGTTTATAATTCAAAATGAATATAACAAGTTTACAACAAGAAACTTGCTAATATTAAGCTGCCGTCATCTCACCCACCTTCTAACCACTATAAAAGAGCGAGCGAAGCGAGCGCGCCCGGCCGACGTTTCGAAATTCGCGCGCGCGCGAATTTCGAAACGTCGGCCGGGCACGCCCTTTTTACATCTACAATATAAGATATACGCTGCCGTCATCTTACCCTACTCCTAACCACTTCAGAAGAGAGCGCGAATTCGAAACATCGGCCGGGCGCTCTTTTTTTAAATCTACACCATAAGACACACGCTGCCGTCATCTCACTATAAAACATACGTCGCCGTCCACTCACCCACCTCTTAACCGCTTTAGAAGAGAGCGAGCGAAGCGAGCGCGCCCGGCCGACGCTTCAAAATTCGCGCTCGAATTTCGAAACGTCGGTCGGGCGCGCCTTTTTTACATTTATACTATAAGTCATACGCTGCCGTTATCTCACCTAACTCCTTACTACTACAGACTAGAGCGAGCGAAGCGAGCGCGCCCGGCCGACGTTTCGAAATTCGCGCGCGAATTTCGAAACGTCGGTTGGGCGGGCCTTTTTTACATTTATACTATAAGTCATACGCTGCCGTTATCTCACCTAACTCCTTACTACTACAGACGAGAGCGAGCGAAGCGAGCGCGCCCGGCCGACGTTTCGAAATTCGCGCGCGCACGAATTTCGAAACGTCGGCCGGGCGCGCCCTTTTTACATCTACACTATAAGATATACGCTGCCGCCATCTCACCCTACTCCTAACCACTTTGTCGGCCGGGCGCGCGCTCGCTTCGCTCGCTCTTTTGTAGTAGTAAGGAGGTGGGTGAGTTAACGGCGGCGTATGACTTATAGTGTAAATGTAAAAAAGGCGTGCCCGGCCGACGTTTCGAAATTCGCGCGCGCGCGAATTTCGAAACATCGGCCGGGCGCGCTCGCTTCGCTCGCTCTCTTCTACAGCGGTTTGGAGGTGGGTGAGTAGACGGCAGCGTATGTCTTATAGTGTAGATGTAAAAAATGCACGCTCGGCCGACTTCGTGCGTGAATTTCGAAACGTGGGCCGGGCGCGCTATCTCTCTTCTGTAGTGGTTAGGAGGTGGGTGAGATAACGGCAGCGTATATCTTATGGTGTTCGCTCTCTTCTAAAGTAGTTAGGAGTAGGGTGAGGTGGCGGTAGCTTATATCTTATAGTGTAGATGTAAAAAGGGCGCGCCCGGTCAAATGATTTTTGAATATCTGAATTACTTTTAAATTTTAAAGTAAGAAAATATTAAACGTCGTAATTTTAAAAAGTGTGTATCGGTGTATGTTTTAAATGTAGCTGAACGTATTCGGGGGATAATGTCACGGCTAACCCAGCAGAAATTAAACAAATTCGGCTATCCTCTTTAGTTGATGATAATCATTGATTTTGGCCGTCAAGCCATAATTATGTTGTCAGATAAATAAATTTCCTTGTTTGAAAAAACTTTAAAGACTTTTGGGTAAAGTAATTGAGTTTCTAAAAAGTAAACATTGTTTATTAGTTTATAGATGATGTAATATTAATATTCAGTCAATTGTGTATTACAACAATTTAAATAAAATTGGTAATTATTGGGAAGACGCCCTTTAAAATCTTACTATATAAAATGAGTACTTTTTAGTGTAACAATTTTTTTTTTCGAAATTAAAATTAATGGAACCCAAAATATCACATTTTTTGCGATTTCCACCGGTGGTATAATTATAGTTTTTTACATTTATTTTTCATTGATTAGGATTGGAGAAGTTGGCAACACCGCGCATTTGTAATTACGTGACAGTTTCCAGTATGACAGGACAGATATAATTCTAAAAAGAAGCTTATATAAATGATCCTCAAAATTCCTAAATAATACATAAAAAAGAAAAAAAAGTAAAATGTATGGGGTTTCCGCAGATAAATTTGAAGATTACTATCCTTCCTAAAGCCTAAAACGTAAGTTTTGAAAAAAAAATTGAATTATTAAGAAAAGGGCGTCTTCCCAATAATTACCCAGATTCTTTATAGTCTTCTGAGTTTTTTTTTCTTCATATTAAATCCCCAATCTTCTAAAATTTCTCCTCGACGGAGGTACTTGCTGCAATTCTGTAATTCTTTTCTTCACAAAATTCTAAAAATTGTTTCCATATTGTTGCCTTCGATTTCTTTGTATTAGGTGGAATTAATATATCTACCTCTTTTCTTATTTTTTCTTCACTTTGTGTCCCAAAACGCGACATTTTTTTTATCCGTGACAGATACAAAACACGACTACACACCTGGTTTAAAATTGGTCAGACATAAACCTACTATGATACCTCTAATAAAAAAGAATGTGTTTAACTAGCACGAATTTAATTTTCCTATCAAAGAGGTACCTTTTTGGAATTTGGATGGTTTTGTCATAAAATTTTCTTACCGAATACCCCACGTGCTAAAATCAATTCCAAAAAATATAAAAAAATTTTGTATTAAAAAATAACTATAGTTTCTTTTAAATTGAAAATGTAAACCATCAAATTCTTATATTGTTTTCCGGTAAGAACAGAGGACAATACTACAATCTGAATTACATACATTCTTGTTAATATTTGGTAAACGTTCATCATTTGCTATTGGATATCACAGCTTAGTACAGATATTCAAATGATTTGGGGCCATTTGCCCAGGAATACTAAAGCTTGGAGTACTCAGCTCTCATGTTTTACAGTAGCAAAGTAATTTGTTATTTTGATTAACAAAAACTTTCGTTATTGCTCATCCGAAAATGACTTATTTAATATCATCGTCTATGTATAATTTTCTAAACAAAAAAGATAAATTAAGTGTAAGGGTTAAAGAAAAGGTCCTTTATTTCTCACAAGTCAATTTAATTGGCGACCGATTTCGAAGTTGTCACTTCATCATCAGGCACACCTAAATGGAATGTCAAGGAGTCAGTTGTAATAAAAACAATTATAAAAGCATGAACGGACTTTAACATATACAAAATAACAGAAAAAACACAAAAGAAAGTTAAACAATAACCTTGACTCACCTTGACTAATTCCATAAAGGAAGCGCTACAAAAAGTTTAACAGAACGAGTTAAAAAAGTCATGTGTAATAAGTATTTTTTAAAAAAATTTTTAATGTAGGTTAGGTTAAACCACCAGATGTCTGTTTGAATAAAATAATTAATTAAAACACATTTAAGACAATTATTAACTAAACAACACAAAATAGTTTTACAAGCACAAACAGTTTAAAAATTTTTAAGGATATAATGTTAATTACTGAAAGTAAAAAGTAAAAAAGTAAGTGTTAGGAATAAGGATAAGATTGATCCTATGGATCAGTCTGGTGTTTACAAACTAACTTGTTTGAACTGTCCATGCTCATATGTGGGAAGGACCTTTCGTAATTTTAAAATACGCCTGAAAGAGCACACACGCTGTCTTAACACTAACACTACTGGTTTTTCTCACTTTGCTGCTCATTTGTTAGACACTGGTCACGATTTTGATTCTAGCATTGGCTTCGACATTTTGCATATGACTTCTAATAAATTCCTTCTGAATAAATTTGAGAACCTGGAAATTTTAAAAAATATTAAATCTGGCCCCTCCTGCTCTCTGAATGCACAAATTCAATTTATTAGTACCCCAACGTTCTCTGCGCTTATTTAAATTATTTTCAGACTTTTACCCCCACTCATTTGATCTTCAGTCAGTTACTTACCACAATTAACTCTCCCAATTTAGATTTTCTTTCCATTAATTTTTGCCCATTCGCATCTTATTAAATTTTTTAGCTTATTCAAATTCTCCCACGTGGTTGTCATACGCCAAAATTTGACTTTTCTTTTTTGACATTCGTACTGTCAACCTAGTTTCCGTTTCCTGTAACAGTAATTTTTCTTTTGATTATCTGCTTCAAATTTCCCTTTTACATATGAATTTTCATATTTTCTTGTTTAGTGTTCTAATTTTCTTGTTAGTATAAAAATTTTTTTTGCTTTCTCATTCTCAGTTTAATATATTTTACTTTCAATAAATTTTGTCACCGCCACCTATACTCACTTTCAGTAAATAACACCTTCGTTAGTACACTATTTATCCGCTAATTTAAAATTTACAGTTTACTGCATTGATTCGTTAAAAATCTAGATAGATGTCTTGACAGTCTGATAATTTTTACTTTTTTACTTTTTACTTTCAGTAATTAACATTATATCCTTCAAAATTTTTAAACTGTTTGTGCTTGTAAAACTATTTTGTGTTGTTTAGTTAATAATTGTCTTAAATGTGTTAGTTTTAATTAATTATTTTATTCAAACAGACATCTGGTGGTTTAACCTAACCTACATTAAAAAATTTTTTTAAAAAATACTTATTACACATGACTTTTTTAACTCGTTCTGTTAAACTTTTTGTAGCGCTTCCTTTATGGAATTAGTCAAGGTGAGTCAAGGTTATTGTTTAACTTTCTTTTGTGTTTTTTCTGTTATTTTGTATATGTTAAAGTCCGTTCATGCTTTTATAATTGTTTTTATTACAACTGACTCCTTGACATTCCATTTAGGTGTGCCTGATGATGAAGTGACAACTTCGAAACCGGTCGCCAATTAAATTGACTTGTGAGAAATAAAGGACCTTTTCTTTAACCCTTACACTTAATCCCTACTACTCACATATGGCTACCCTCACTCCAAAAAAAAAAAAAAAAAAAAAAGATAAAAGATCAAAGGAGTCACTAGTACTTATTAGGTTAATGATTTCAGATTTTACTATATAAATTATAATAACTTACAAGCTTGCTAACAAATGACAAATTAAAAATAAGCATTATTCATTACTTACCTCGACAGTGTAGAACTAAATGTACAACTAAAAAGCTGATACCTGATACGTTTTTTATTAACTGTATCCTGAATCTCAATACTGGCAGGACCTACTGAAGCTTTTATTTAACGTTAAAATAAACACTAGATTTAGGACGAATTGTGTTTTATGTTTTGGTTAATAAGTTTATATTTCTCTGTGGATTACATGTATAAATTGTGAAACACATATTAACTAATACATTATCACTTGATAAACATGTGCCACCAGTCAAATATCAGCCCACATGACAGCCGGCCGCCATGTTGCCGAATCCTCCTTGTCAGTGCTTGTAATTATGTCGAAAAAGATATTGTAAAATTAAAAAAAAAAGAATGTTCCGGGACGTTTTAAAGAAAAAAATTTTGGGAAATACATTTTTTCTAATATCGTTTAGTGAGAAAAATTTCGTACGGAGTCGCAAAAAACCCAAAAAACAATACCCTCCTTTGTAAGGTTATTGTTAGTGAGTACTTACGAATCTACCATCACTCTCCGCCATATTCCAGCAGTTTGGGTGTTCTTGCGTGCTTTCTACAGCTCCCCATTGATATGTTGTGTATTGGTTAGAGCGTCAAAGGCGAGATGCATGACGTATAATAGTTGAGTTGGTGTTAGAAATGTGTAGCTCTGGAATAAAATTTACCTCTTCCTGTCTTTTTTATTTATCCTTTAAAATAATTAATATTTTGTTTTCGGTGCCTCGTATAAATGTTGCTTCATTAAACCCATTAGCGGTATTCACCATGATGCACCGTTATCAACTACTCGGGAAGAATTTACAGTAGGCTTACTGTGGCATAAGTAACATAGAGTATAACCCGCTCTTCCAACTTTTTAAATACAGATTTCACTTTATTAGCAAACTTCTTATAAAAAGTTCTAAAAGACGAAAAAACTGAACGCATTGCATAACTTAACACCGAACGCTTTGAAATTATTCCAAGTAGAAAGTTGTAAAGAGTTTTGTAAGAAGAGGAATAATAAGTCGTTTGTATCTTCTTATCCATTCCTCTAGTCTGCATTGGGAATGTTTACAACCGAATTTGTGTTATATAAACGTTGTAAAGTTTTGCAATTTTATTTGCCAGTTGATAAATCTCTTCAACGGACTTTGAATTGCTAATGTCCCTTTGCTTATTCTGGACGACGAACCTTCTACTTGCTGATGATATATAAATTTTATTTTGTAGCTTGTCTTTTCTCTCTCGGGAATGCGGTTGGTTGCGTGTTACGGCGCAAATTGTCGAGAAGGCATTTTACAAACATTTTGTAAATAAATGACTGTATAATATTGTTTCCTAAAGTTACTTATTCAAATACTTTTGTCTTGAGGTTGGCGTTAGCCCATAAAAATTCGCTACGTATACAGATTTTACTTTCAGCACACCTGTCTGGAAAAATGAACCTCAACACTAAACATATATACAGGTTTTCTTTCGTTACATCTTATCACTAATAAACGAAAATAATGAAGCACATCACACTTTAAAATAATATTTTGTGTTCCTGAAAGTTAGGTTTAAAATTATATAATTTTTTTTTTTTAGAGAAAAACAAAATTGTATTATGTAAATAAATAAAAAACGGCACATCTGTGCGATGTTTGTCGGCAATAAACGCATGTGCATTACGGAATATTTTGAGAAAATTCATCGAAAATTTTATACATGCATCATTGGTTGCCTAGATCATTTATCAGGACTGGATCGTCTCGCCTGCCCTTTCACTCCTAGTTAAACTAAAATTTGAAACACTCATTTTTGTTTATTTTTGTGTATTCCAACGCTTCACTTGTTAAATCTTGCATCGACAACTGCAAATTGCGAATTCTAATAAGTAATAGGTCTTGTTTTATTTCTACCTATTTAAATAGATTCCAGTTTTAGGTGATTTGACGTTAAGAACACATAATGTTTAAAAATTAGATACTATTTTTATGTAAGGGAGGGAGTGGGATGTTAAAAAGAGTGTAAATTAAAGGGCGCTTTTATAGTGGGAAATAGTTGGGTTACATATCTACTAAAAATCGGGATTTCAATTAAATAAATTTTTTAAGGTGGTGGTAGAGGGGTAAAAACGTATTTCTAAAATTTCCAAAAAAATAACAACCAGTGTATATGGTTAAATAGTGCGTTTAATGGGTATAGCTAATTAAAATTTTACATTTAATTTTAATTTTATATTTAGCTATTTTAGGGACTGGTAGAGGGCTGTAATATAATTTTAAAATTGTAAAAAAAAAATTACAAGCAGTTTTTATACTGAAACGAAGCTTTTAAATGCTATAGAAAATTAAAATTTTAACTTTGATTTTTTCTGCCTATCCTAGTGTACAGGGTTAAGTAATAAAAATGTATTTTAATGTAATTTTTAACTGTTGTATTTCAGTTTTTATCCATGCATTTCTAAAATGAATTCTCAAGTTCTTTCACAAGACTCTCGTTTGTTTTCTTCAATTTCAGACTGTCCATTCAACCTTCTTCCAATAAATTATGTTTTCTGTTTTCTCCAATCCGATTTCTAAAATAATTAGAGGAAAATTTTAGTAACCCAGTAGCTTTCCAAAATTCTTGTCAAATATTATTCTTAGTAATAAATTACACTGTGTAAAAACAAACCTAAATCAAAAATTTCTATTTCCTAAAAAGCAATTTAATTTTGTAAATTGTCAATTACTATTGATTTTTTTACCTAATAGAGAATAAGAATGTCTACGTTATTAGCCATTTTTTATTTTAAAAACAAAAGAAACTAAACGAATATGTATGAAAATAATACCTTCGTTATGTTTCTGATTTATAATACATAGAATAGTTAGCTTTTTTTTTATTTGAATTTTTAATCATCATTATTAATACACATAATCAGAGATTTTTAATCTTGTAACTCCGATAAGTAAAAATAGTGGTCCTGACAAAAAGAAGTTCCTAATAACGGAAAGATATGTCTATAAAAGTCAGAACACAACGGTTTTCTAATTTAGTAACTGTTTTTAGTCCGTATTTAAGCCGGAAGTTAAAACGAAACGCATCCCAGAACGATTTGGCAACAAATGCGGTTTCTTTTCTAAAATAAGTTCATAACTTGTGATTCTTTCATGTTACTTCGAATCAGTTAGATTTTGGACATGATACAAAAAATTACAGAGGTATGATACTTATCTGACGAAATTTCTTCGAGTTCGAACATGACCTAATGTAGTGCGAAAAAGTAAAGTTTTAATGCCATAAGCAAATGAGACACTTGTTGAAGGGCTAGCAAATTTAAATAATTGTTTTCGCGGTCACTAATTTGGCTTTTTAACCCTTTAAAACCTGCGTTATGATAAAACTGTTATAGAACGTAGAGGCCAAAATGAATGGTCTAGTGGGAAATGCTACCTATGTATTTTTTTTTTGGTGTGTCATCGGCTTCAACTGCTAAGGTTATTTCGCCTCGTGTTATGTGTAGGCTTTGTTACTGTTTCCCAGCGCCACTTTAGGAACAGCAATGTTAATTAGAACCCAACAGTGAATGGTCGAGTGGGGAATAGTTTCGGGATTCTTATTTATCCTAAAATGCTACAAAATATAAACAAAGGTTATTTATCCAAAAAAACTATCCGAAGCCATTTTCAAAGTTACAAAGGGTCGCTCCTTCCTCTTAGTTCATCCTTTCTTCAGCGCAAAGCACAATAATATTAACTAATAATAACTAATACCTCCAAATTAAATTGTATTTACGGTTAGGTAAAAGACACAATAAAAAATTGAGATCCTTTTACATTTCATATCAGTTGTGTGCCAAAAAGAGTTTTCACATAAAGCTGACGGATTGTTCCAAATTACTGTTAAAACACGACTACCGCGATGGTCCTGAAATTTTTTTATATTTTTTCTTAAAAATTGTTTTGCCGCTTTAAGATCAAGTACGATTCGTTCCCTAGTCTCGCGCCTTTATGGCGCCAGCTTAATTGCCTTAGAGATTAGCTCGCGTTTAGGTGGTGTTATGGAAACCGGAGGTAATCTCAAGGATTCATTCATGACGGTAAACTCTTTAAAGGACCAGTTCACGATCGATCTCTTTCTGATACATCAACGTAAATGAAAAATTTTGATGTAATTGCTGCGTTGGAAAATATTTTTTTAGAAATCTTGTTAACTTTCTGGAGCCAAATTTTGCAAAAGGTAGATAGTATACTATTACGCGTATTTTGGGGTACCGAAATAATAAGGACAATGTACAGGGTGATTCATAACTATTGGGACATAGGCTAAGGGCAGGTTATTTGGACCAAAATATGGCGATTGGACCAAATATATCTTTATAAAATATGGCTGTGGAATAAGATATTTCATATTTTGTTACAGGGGGCGCCACGTGAATGATTCCTGATGATGAAATTAGGTGGTAACTTTTTTTGGCGAAACTTTTTAGTGCTTTTGATTAGAAAATATTACCTAAAAATTATTTCTACGTAATATTGGTACTCTTGTTTAAACACGATAATTTCATCTGTTTTCGAGACGTAATTGAACAGTTCAGTGTCTCAGAAGGGGATTCCAAATAACACAATAAGAAAACTTGTAACGTAAGGCTTCTATTTCAACGGTAAAGCAAAATTAAAAACAATTTAACATAAAAAAGCAAACTTAAATTAAATGTCCAATGTGACCTCCTCCGACTTCTATGCCTTTTCTAATTTTTTTAATAAAGGACTTTCGGATGGCAAAGAAAATATTATTCTGTCCCCTTATAAAATTACCCGCATTTTGAATGTTCCTCCAGAGTTCGTCTCGTGAATTAATTTCCTGGGTATAAACTAAGGCCTTTATATGTCCCTGTACATAAAAATCAAGAGGGTTATAGTCCTTCCTCTGCCAATCCAACGTTGAGGAAATATGTCACTTAGATAATTTCTAACAACTAATGGGAAATGAGGTGGAGCTCCATCCTGCATAAACCACATTTTCCTTCTTACATCTAGTGGCATATCATCCAAAAGATCTCTAAAACTATTTTGCAAATAAAATAAATAGGAATCTCCATTTAAATTTGGAGGAAGACGATAAGGCCCTAGTAGTTGGTCGCCTATAATGGCACACCAAATATTAAATTTAAACTCATGTTGAAAATGTCGCTTCATCGGTGAACATAATATTTTTAATAAAATTTCAGTCATCATTATGTTTGTTGAGAATACGTTGGCAGAACTGTAACCGTCTTGGGACATCTCTTGGAAGCAAATTTTGAACAGGAGTGAAGTGATAAGGATAAAACTTTTCTTTTTTAAAAACTCTAATAATAGACGACTGAAAAGAGGATATTTACTTTTATATTCCTCGTTGACCACATACTTTGATTTTCTTTTACTATACGGAGAATGGTCGCACTGCGCAGCTTTCTGAGTGCCTTTTAAAAGGAGATAGAAAACTCCGCCATTTTGAACCCTTATTACGTGTTGCCTACATCTTGGCGCAATATTTTTAATAGGTGCGTTTTAATCATCCGCTTCTGCTTCCGGAATTGTCGGTTTAGTCGTTTTAACCTGTCAGATTAAAACAAGAAAACCGACAATTCCGAAGCAGAAGCGGATGATTAAAACGCACCTATTAAAAATATTGCGCCAAGATGTAGGCAACACGTAATAAGGGTTCAAAATGGCGGAGTTCTCTATCTCCTTTTAAAAGGCACTCAGAAAGCTGCGCAGTGCGACCATTCTCCGTATAGTAAAAGAAAATCAAAGTATGTGGTCAACGAGGAATATAAAAGTAAATATCCTCTTTTCACATTGCCTGAGTTCGGATTGGCGTTCGCTGTACTCAGGGTGCACTCGGTATGCCTTAATTGTGGTCATTTTGGCACTCAGAGTATACTCTTTTGTGTTCGACTTGCCACAGATCACGTATTCAGAGCGCGCTCATTCTTCCCCGAGTTGGCCGATGGAGATCAGCGGGTATCTGTAAGAATGTGTCAAAAATGTCAAATGTCAATGTTCTGATTGGCGATTAAACAATTTAACAGGTACTAATTCTTGTTTGTTTTTGATATAACTATTTCCTATTTGATTAAAATTATTGTTTTACAGTCCATACACACTTAAAAAAGTGTATTCAAGTGCAAACTATCACTAGTGTCATTTGTCATTCCCTTGTGTTCGTCTTGAGATTGTAAAAAGAGCGAACTCTGTCTATGAGTCACACACTCCGTGCGCGCTCTGTCCGATCCGTCGAGTTCCAAACCGAACTTACCCATAGAGAGTATGGGTTTTTGACAATGAACTGGAGTGGGGTAGAATGCTTGTCAATATGCTTGAGATGCGACTCTATGGGCAAAGACAGGTTATTTTTTATCTCACTCGGGAGTATTTATAACAACCATTTTCTATTTCACTTTTTTATTGTCTGATCCACCAGCATGTGGATTGAACAATTACAATGTGAAACAGAAAATGGTTATTATAAATACTCCTGAGTGAGATGAGAAATAAAAATGGCTGCGCCCATAGAGTCGCATCTTGTTCTATTGATACAATATGCACATTGGCTTTCTACCCCACTCCAGTTTATTGGTTTTTGAGGTCGTTGACAGTTGACAGCTGTCAACTGTCAATTTGTCCAATCTGACATGAGAATTGAATTCAGCGACCTCAAAAACCCAAACTCTCAATGAGAAAAAAGGATATTTACTTTTATATTCCTCGTTGATTGTGAATTGACAGCTGTCAACGGTTAATTTGTCCATCCTGACATGAGAATTGAATTCAGCGACCTCAAAAACCCAAACTCTCAATGTGAAAAGAGGATATTTACTTTTATATTCCTCGTTGACAGTCAATTGACACAGATGTCAACTGTCAATTTGTCCAATCTGACATGAGAATTGAATTCAGCGACCTCAAAAACCCAAACTCTCAATGTGAAAAGAGGATATTTACTTTTATATTCCTCGTTGACAGTGAATTGACAGCTGTCAACGGTTAATTTGTCCAATCTGACATAAGGGTTGAATCCAGTGACCTCAAAAACATTACACTATATATTAGAATAATTAAAATATGCTTTTGACATCTGTAAATAGTATTGAAAATGAATAGTTTTGCAACGGGTCAGGGGAGCTTTGGCAGCTCCGTAGCTGCCAAAATATTTATTTTGACACTTTGTGCCCATGGAGACTTTTGTTCAGGATGACAAAATCTACAACATATCAAAAATTTAGACAATTTGACCGAAACCCAATTTTCATAAGATTATTGCGGGGTCCTTTTATTTAGATGTTCTCGAGATGAACAATTTTTATAATAATTATGATAATTAGTTATACACAGCTACCGTTAGTAAATTTCTTGACAATATGTCTAAATCCTTTGACTAACAATTTAAAATACAGTTAAATACGTTTTGGCAAAAATTGGAACATAAAATGAACTTCCTAGTATTTATAGCACTAGACTATTAATAATCAAACATGTAATAAAACGAAACAAAAAAATGCATTCCTTGGCAAAAGGGTTAATTTTCTCATACACAAAAACCAAATAACAAATTTAAATTTCCATTTAAATTAACTAATTTGAAGCAAACATGTTAAAATAATTACCGAACATTTATCTTTAAGGCGAGAGTTTAATTGGATTTAGTTTTAGTTCTAAATTATTTTAAAAAGGGTAAAATATAAAGAACTAAGATTTGGTGGATAGTTAGTAAATAAATCAGAATAATTTTTAGACACTAATATTAATATTGCAACTTTAAAAATTATAAAATAAAAAATTAATCAATTGTTACGCAGCACCCTGCAGTAGCCTGCTGCTGTAATAAGAAACGTACGAATACAAAAAGTGTGCAATGTTACTCATCGCCCTACAGTGTTGCTGCGGTCGTCATCAGTAAAAGTACAAATAAAAGAATAGTCCAGAAATGTCTGGAAATGTCATTACTTGTCAAGAAAAGTCTGGACGACAGTTCGAGAAGGGTCAATCAAGCTATATCAGTCAATGATCCTGACGTCAGTTTTAGTTTTATGATAGACGTTATATGTTAATGTTATTAGTTCTATAGTTTTTGTAAAAGTTGAGTTGAAATAAATTGTAATACCAGAACTTGCGTAACATTGGTGACAGCGGTGGAATACAAAAATAGAAGTTCATGGTAAATACTAGATCTACTGAAAACGAAACAGGCATGGATACTTCAGGTCCACCAGCATGGTTTTTGAAGATGGAAGAGAGAGTAAGGCGAGAAGAAAAGGTATAGGAAGGAAGAAGAGGAGGAAAAGAAAAGGCGTACGAAGAAAGAAGAGGAGGAAAGGGAAAGGCGAGAAGAGGAGAAGGAAAGACGTAGGAAGGAAGACGCAGGAAGGAAGGAAGAAGAGGATAAAAAGAAAAAAGATAAGAAAAAGAGGCGTAGAAAAGCTGAGGTAGAAATTATGAATAGTTTGCTACAAATTCAAGAAAACCTTAAGCAAGAGGTAGGTCAGCTAAATAGCCAAGTAGATTTTTTAACACAACAAAATAATCTAAAAGTCAATTTAGAACAGCAGCAAGAGAATTTAAAATTCAATTTACAGAACCTAAAAATGATTTTAGAACAACAACAAAAGAATTTAAAAACTAATTTAGAGCAAAAACAAGAAAATTTAAAGACTAATTTTGAATATCAACAAGAAAATTTAAAAGCTAATTTAGAACAAAAACAGAGCCTGGAGTAGAGTTGGAAAGTCAAATTAGAACTAAAATGGCCGAGTTAGAGAAAAGTCGTAGCCAAGCTTCCGTAAGTAATATTCAAGCTGAAAACACTACCTAGTTTTCATCTGTAACCGACCCAAGACGTATTGAAATCCCAGTCTCACAAAACCATAGTAGCAAGACCCTAAAACAACCCACGTTTGACGGTCAGACAATATGGGACACATATCGACTTCAATTTGAAGCTGCAACTAGGGCTAATAGCTGGGCCGAGAAAGAGAGGCGGCTTCATTGATAGTGTCACCGCGAGGTCAGGCAGCAACTGCATTTTCAACTGGCAGCGGCTTATACACATTTCAGGTTCTCCTGTTTGGTCTCTCTGATGCCCCTGCTACCCTAGAACGTCTAATGGAAATAGTTCTAAAAGGATTAACCTGAAAAACTTGTCTAGTATATCTCGATGACAATAATCATATCAAAAACTTTCGATGAACATCTATTAAATTTTAGTAAAGTATTTGACAGATTAAGAAATGCCAATCTAAGGCTTATTCACAATAAATGTTCACTGTTCCAGTCGAAAGCTTATTATCTGGGATACATCGTTTCTGCAGAAGGAATCAAAACCGACCAGGAGAAAATTGCAGCTGTCAGAGAATTGCCGAAACCAAGACACAAAAAGGAAATTAGAAGTTTTCTTGTACTGTGCTTATATTAATGAAAATTCGCCAAAGGGTTTGATTAAATTGCTAAACCCCTTTATCGACTAACTGAAAACAGTAATCTATTTGACTGGACGCCGGATGTCAAAATGCCTTCACCGAGTTAAAAAAAACCACAGTACCTTTCCGGAGGACCCATCCTCTTGTACCCTTGGGAAAAAGGACAATTTATTTTATACTGCGACGTATCCCAACATGGCGTGGGCGCCGTGCTATCCCAAGGACAGGAGGGGGAAAAGAAAGTAATTGCGTATTTTAATAGGACCTTAGGAAAAGCTGAGACTAATTATTGCGACACAAGAAAATAACTTTTAGCTATTGTTAAAGCTCTTGAACACTTCCATACTTACTTTTTTAACAGAAATTTTATCATTAGAAGTGACCATAGTGCCTTGCAGTGGCTGATGAATTTTAAAAAACCTGAACGACAAATTGATAGATGGTTAGATTGACTACATCAATACAACTTTGAGATAGTGCATCGAAGAGGACGTCTCCATAGCAACGCAGACATTCTTTCCAGGCGTCCGTCTTTAGAACAACAATGCTGGTACTGTAAAATGCTTGAAGAAAGAGAGAAGCTGGTTAATATTTAGGTGACCACTATCAAGCCAGAGGATGACAAAGACAAAATCGCCCTTAAAAGCTCAAGAAAGACTCAAGGGAAAGGCAATGACTTAAAGGTTGTCCAAAAATGGCTCAAAAATGGAGTCAGACCTACATGGCAACAGATATGTAGTCCGCCAAGTGATACTGCCAAATTCACAGGTCAGTAGTCTGTTGGAGAAGCTTCATAGCAGCCATTCAGGAGGACACTTTGGTACTAAAAGGACACTTGCATGAGTTCGGGAAAGATTTTATTGGATCTACTGCCGACGGGATGTAGAAGATTGGTGAAAGGAATGTGACCTTTAATATGGCAGAAAAAGGCTCAAAACAAGAAGTCGAAGTAAAATCGCACAACACCTTTCCAAAAAGCCATTCGAACGAATCGCCATAGATATCCTCACACTACTTCGTATAACAGAAAGGTTAAACAAATACTTGATGGTTGTTATGGACTATTTTTCAAAGTAGCCCGAAATAGTGCCTATTTCTAATCGGGAAGCGACGACAGTAGCGGAAGCATTTATGACGAACGTCATTGCGAGACACGGATTCCCTCTGGAATTACATTCTGACCAAGGACGAAATTTTGAATCCAAATTATGGCAAGAGTTAATGAAGGAAAACATGCACTAAGCCTCTCTACCCACATTTCGACAGAATGGTAGGAAGACACAATAGAACGATATGCCAGTATCTTTCAATATGCGTTATGATAATCAAAAGTACTGGGATACTTTATTTTCCTCTATTTCTGCTAGCCTACCGAAGTTCTAAACATCAAACGATCAGTAATATATATATAACTGGATGGGAGATGAAACTTTCCCATGATCTTCTTTTTAAAAGGCAGCCTCCTGATGAAGAAGAGGGCCATACACCTCCCAAGTACATACAGAACTTAAGACAAAGATAAGAAAAGGTATGCGAATTCGCCCCTCAACATTTGAAAGTTAGTAGCGATAAAGCAAAAGTTAGAATTGCATGCCACAGGGACACATTGTGAGAGAGGCGATCCAGTATGGCTATACAATCCCAAGCGCCGAAAAGGACTTTGTCAGAAACTGCAACGGAACTGGGAAGGCCCCTACACCGTCCTCAAGAAAATCAATGACCTGATTCAGTTATCAGTGGGAAGTAAACCCAAGGTAGTTAACGTTGAAAAGTGTTCCAGATCCTCGCCATTAGCTCCAACCAGCTCCCAGTAATCAAGTTATTCTGGGCGAATAACTAGAGAAGAGGGAGCAATGTTACGCAGCACCCTGCAGTAGCCTGCTGCTGTTATACGAAATGTACGAATACAAAAAGAAGTAGAATGCTACTCATCGTCCTACAGTGGGCTGCGGTCGTCACAAGTAAAAGTAGGAGTAAAAAAAGATAGAATAGTCTGTAGCGTTACTCCGTGTCCCATCGCTTTCGACATATAGTTTTCTACAATCGATTTCTACTGTTGAATTCTATAAACGCTTTGCCGGTACTCCGTGTGACAGTCGATTCATGGATGTCAAAACATCGAACATTCTCGGAGGTTTACTACCGATCTAAAAATGTTTGCATCAATTATAGTATTGTTACTTAGTCTTCATATTGTTACTTTTTGTCAAGTATGTCAATCTCTGACAGATAAGGTGCCGCTTTGGTTTTGATTTTAGGTTTGTGTTATCTAGTTTTTGCTTTGATTTGTAATAATGGTCCCTTTGTTTGTGGCCAATATATTAACTGTTGAAAAGGAGGAACGACTATAACATCTTCGTTTGGAAAATATAGATAGGCTAGTAATGAGAGAGACAAGCAATCCATTCTCTATAGAAAATGTAAGATTTGTAGAGTTATTTCGATTAAATAAAGATATGTCCCAGTATAAAATGGAATTACGTCGAAAGCTAAGGGGAAAAAACGGCCATTATAAACACCTTTTCAGGGGAATGGATTCGGTTTCCTAGAACTCTACAGGAAAAACAACAAATTTAGTTATGTTTTATAGAAGCAAGAAATTTTCCAGGGATAATTGGAGCAGTAGATTGTACCCATGTTGAAATCCTGCTACCAAATGAAGAGAAAAATAAGTGAATCGGTTTTTTTGGAAAAGGGCACATCTACTTAAATTTCATTCATTTGTGACCTTTTCCAAACTTATTTACAATAAAAGATTAAAAATTAAAATCTGATACATTATTTATTAAACATAGTTTTACAATGACAATATTAAGTAAGTTTGGAGACCGCTGTCGGCAGTCAAGTATCATACTGTAAAATTATTTGTTTTATTGGGGAATATCCTGGATTAAGGATTTAAAATTATTATCTTTTTTATACTGATGCTGTGGCTGTATGTGCTTCTTCAGCAGGAAGATTCGCCTTGGACCTAGCAGATTTTGCTGTTAAAAAAATATGGCAGAATAAACCTATTATAATGTTTACACCACACACCAAAATAAAAAATTCACTTGATTTATTAACAAAGCTAATGGCTTTACCGTAATTCTTATTTTTACGTTTGTTACTTTTTTTTTCATTTTTAACCGACTTCAAAAAAGGAGGAGGTTATCAATTCGTCGCGATATTTTTTTTTTATGTATGTATGTATGTATGTATGTATGTATGTATGTATGTATGTATGTATGTATGTATGTATGTATGTATGTATGTATGTATGTATGTATGTATGTATGTATGTATGTATGTATGTATGTATGTATGTATGTATGTATGTATGTTCAGCGTTAATTTTTTAACACGGTGTCCGATTTCAATGATTCTTTTTTTTGTTAGAAAGGGGGTACTTCAGACGTGATATGTTAATGTTATCAGTTGTATAGTTATTGAGATACCAAAAACCTGCGTAACAATATAAACATATAAAACAAAACTATAATGAAGTTTGGCAACGCTCTTCGTATCAAATCATAAAGATCTTCGGCGTAATCTATTATTGTGCTAGCAGTCTCTTTTGGCGGCGATATAAACTAACGAAATATTATTGTACCGCAGATAGAACCCTGTAACTTTAATAAATTGTGTACCAAATTTGATTCGACAGGTAGAGCCATTTCTAAAGTCAGAAACTAGTGAGGAGATAGGTCCATATGAGCCTTAAAGCCAAACTAAGATGGAGTACCTGTTATTAAGATTTGGCGATATTGACAAATCGCTTTGTATTTTTTACTACATCGTATAAACTCATGAATCGGAGTTGCATTTCAATCGATTTTAATTTGTTTTTGTATATAAAAAATCTCAATCTTTAAAAGAACATGTATTCTCTAAAATGTCTTTTTTTATTATTTAAGTAATACAGGTAGCTATAATAATCTGCATATTTAAAAAGTATTAGACCAGTTATGAACGTTTTGTAAGATAGATACTGCATGTCCCAAAAGGCACTTAAATTAATAAAACCTTCTATAATTAAAATTTGGAAAAAAAGAAAAAGTTAAACCAATTTTATAAAAAAAATTGTATGTAACACGTTACAAAATGTCGTTTTATGTAACTTGTTTATGTTGCGGGAAATCGCTCTGCTCATACCGAAAATATTCACTCGTTACATAAAATAAGGAATTTTGTAACTGGTTTCATAAAAAACTGATTAGTACCTAAACAACTGTTTAATTTTTAAATCCGAAAAACAGAAGGGTGTTAATTGCTAACACAATTTGCATAACCTCATTTATAACTTTATTCACTCATGCATTTGAATAAATATAAATTTGAACCTGTAGGATTAATTTTATGACCAAGTTAATTGTTAAACAGAAAATTCACAATACGTAATTATTTACTATATATGTCAAGTTAGCATTCAAGAACATTTCTAATGACGGATCTATTAATTAATTTTGAATTTAAAATTTGATTATATCGAATTAATCAATTTGTATTGAATTTAATATAATCGTTTACATTTTAGCCGTAAATTTGATATATCGTATTAATTTGATTTTGGAATATTGTCAATATTGAAATGGTTTGTTTTACTTTACGAAGCTTGGATGAAGATAAATGGGTCAATAATTATTACAAATTTTAATGAAAAACGCCAATCAAAATTATGAATGAAAACTGATTTCAATTATTAACTCGAACAGACTGATTATAATTCAGAAATTGGTTGTTAAAATTAGGGACTACTACTCAAGTAAAATTTTTAAAAAAATTTACTTTTATCTATTTTGTGTAGGACAAATTGTCTTACGAACTTTTGGTATTAAGAGTTATGGCTCTGGACACTCTTAGGACAAATTTACAAAATATAGGAAACAATCAAATCGATAGCTCTATTAGTTTTCAAATTAAGTATACTAATTTGTCAGGTGAAGTTATTTTAACTTCCTTTTAATTAAACCCCCTGAGTATCAAAATCCCAATTTCCTCCTCAATTCTTATTCCACTCCCTAAAAGATCCTTTAAAAGATTATTCTGTGGTATTCCCTTTAATCTTTTATACTCCTTTGAATTTTCGCCTACGAATTTTTAAAGAAAATCAATTTTAAATTATTTTTGCTGTTGGACATCCATTTTATTTACTATTTTCTCTAATATCATAATGATCCACGACATCGGCAGTCAATCTTAAGATATAAGTAATAAATTTGTGACCTAACTAGTTAATAGAGTGATTTATCCATTGTATGCCTCTTTATCCCTAGAATACTATCGTTATTGGATGATCGCTTAATACTATCTATACGTAAAATTTACGTATGATAAAAAAATCAATGCTAATTATTGTAGGGGAAGCCGGGGCATAATGGACACCGGGGCATAATGAACACCGGGGCATAACGAGCATTACCCCTACTTTTCTTAATGAAAACGTAAGTCCGGCAACCACGCCCTCTGCCAGTTTACAAATGCCTGTGCCAGTTTACAAATGCCGTTCCACCTCATATACAGCGGCATCCCCAGAGTCGGATTTCATGTAAATAGTTGGTAACAAGTTTGCTTGACCTCGACAGTAGCGCGCTAAGCGCTTACGGTTGAACTACACCTGTCGATTTCAGTCGATAAAGTAGGACACTACTAAATAGAGCGATTTAAAAAGTGTCGCGCTTCATAATTTAAGATATTTACTTACAACTACTAAAGTTTAGTGAATTTTTGTTGTAGGTAAATGTTAAAAAAATGGAAAATGTCACTTATTTTAACTGAAAAATAAAAGGTAAAAAATAAAACACATTTTTAACAAGTTTTATTTATTTAGAATTAACATGTAATTACGTATCTTATTATACTTTATTTGCATATTCTGAACATATCATAAGCATTATATCACACACATGTCAATGATTTTGTTATTAAAAAAAAACCGGATATAGTTTTCATAAAAAGTCAAAGTAATTAATTTATAAACACAATTGTTTTAAATATCCCTAATACACTTGACTTATTAATACAAGGACAAATCATTCTAATTCTAATATTCCTATATTTATTATTACTTTACGGTCTTTACCATCTATTTTAATCTATATAGAGTAGTTGCAATGCCTATTTTAGGTACAATAAACCTCCAGCTTCAGTACAGGTGGGCTTTGAATCACACCCTAATTCAGATAGATATTTATGCACATTCCAAAAATCTCCATGCCCAGGAAGATCTGAAACAAAACAAGTGTGTATCTTAAAATTAAAAATTAACAGAGTTATAACTTTTCTGATGTAGCCTCTTAAACTATACCCTCAAAAAAGTGTTTTACTCCCGTTACCCCTAGACCAGTTTGGTGGGATGAAGAATATTTGGATATGATCAAAAAACGTTCAGAAATTTTAATAACTATCTGACTTACCAAAAAGTTGCTGCCCTAACTAAACGTTTATTCAAAACCAAACAACGAAATAGTTGGGTATCATTTTTAAAAAACTTAAATAAAAATACGCCTTTAACTGACAATTGGCGACACATTAAAGCTATTAGTAATAAAAATTATCAACGAAGAAAAGCACCTATATCCAAAGAAATGATTCAATAAGTTTTAAACAAATTGGCTCCTCCTTTTGTTTCCAGTTTCATCGAACAAAAACTAGATCACTTTACTTTTCATAATAAGAACAATTATTTATCAAACCCATTTACTGTCGCTGAATTGGACTTAGTTTTAAAAATTAGTAGTAATACTGCCCCGGGAATTGACGGCTACACCTATAAAATAATCAATAACCTCCCTTTTTGTGCAAAAAATTTGCTGTTACATGCCTTTATTGATTGTTGGATGAAACAAGAGTATTTTGACTGTCTTAAAAATATAATACCACATAAGGATCCTCTTCTACCATCATCTTACCGTCCTATTTCCTTACTATCTTGTATTACGAAGACTTTCGAAAGATTGATTAAATTAAGATTAGAACACTTTGTAGAAAGTAAATCACTTTTACCTCGAGCTCAGTTTGGATTTCGTAGAGGGCAAGGTAGAATAGATGCTGTAAGTCATTTAGTTACTAATATACAATTATGTTTCTCCAGAAATCAATTTATGTTATGTTTATTTATTGATCTAACTTTCGTATATGATGTTGTTGATCTGAATATCCTATTTACGAAAATGGTTAAAATTGGTATAGATAAAAAAGTTTCAGCAAATATAATAAATTTATTTAGTAATCGCAAAATTTACATTAGAGATGAGCATAATGTATTACATGGTCCACGAACGGTATATAATGGCTTGCCACAGGGGTCCATTTTAAGCCCCATACTATTTAACATTTACACAGCCGATCTGCACAGATTAGGAAATGACAATATTATTCAATACGCGGATGATATATGCTTTTATTTCACCCATATTTCATGTGAACAGTGTTTGAATGACTTAAGAATGTTTATGCGCATACTTAAACAATGGTTTATAGACATGGGTTTCAGTATTTCTCCGGAAAAGACAGCTGTGATATGTTTTTCTAGACGTCGTCTAGCTACACCTTGGTCTATCTCTTTAAGCGGATATACGATCCCATTTGTCGAAGAATTTAAATATCTAGGTATACTCTTGGATAAAAAATTTTTATGAACAACCCATATTAAGTATGTAAATCAGAAATGTGAAAAGGAAATAAATCTTCTTTGAGTTATTTGAAAACAAAAATTTGAAGCAAATACTAACATTTCCCTGATTTTCTATAGGTCATACATACGTTCGATTTTGGACTATGGATGTACATTATATGTTGCGTCGTCAAAAACCAACTTGGTAACCATAGATCGTATTCAGTATAAATCCCTGAAAATATGTTTGGGAGTTATGATGTCCTCACCTAATCAGGCAGTATTGGCTGAAATTCAAAAACCCCCTTTATCGCTTCGTAGACAATTTTTGCCAGAGAAACAGATAATCAAATATCGATCATTTAATACAAGCATGGTGTCTAAAATTGCTCTACTTAATACTTGCAATTTAACCCTACCTTATTGGCGGATTAAAAATTCGCTTCCATTGTCTGATGCCTTTGCTAATACCAATTCTGACGATTACTTTATTAACAAACGTATTTATTTCCCAATTTATCAATATATTGAGATGATATTACTAAGCTGTAATTATTTAAATACAGTATTGTGATGTCATCCCTTACTTTTATCATTAAACTTTTCTTACCTTTTTTTTTAACTGTTACCTGGGCTAGCCTTAATTGTTCCTTTAAATACTGAATAATTAATAGAGCGGATTATCTTGCTCCCAGGGGTGGTTTCAGGTAAGCAATCACTTTCAAAAATATTTAATTGTATTTTAATTTTGTTTAAATTTTGTTAATTAAGATCAAATTCCTGATATTTGAACTAATTAAAATTTACCAATAATCCAAATTATTACTTAGTATACATATCCCCTCTACCCTGTATGGTAAATAATCAAATTTGATACAAATAATTCAAATTTATTAACATTTCCTAACAAAATGAGAACTAGCGATTACAATACCTACCTAATTTCATTAAACACATGAATATTATTTAAAAAATTATCCTTTCAAACTCTCTAGCCATCCATTAATTAATATTTAAAACGATTCCTGTATAATAAAATAGAATAAGAATATTTGTACCTGTCTAGTTTCGTCTACATGTTAGTATCACTTTGATACTCTTGTTCGTACATCTAGTTATTGTACTGTGATCTAAGATGTGACAGTTTTGACTTTTGACAAATATGATTGATACTTTAGGTTCTTTCGTTCGTCCCACTGGTGTAGGAATGAACTACACCAACGTACACTAAACCTTTCGTTCGGCCCGGTGAAAAATCCACTAAACCTTCCTGTCGGCGATGTGGTGTCCATTGGTGGATATTTTCTCCACCAGCTATTTAGCAGGAGTGAATTACACTCGAAATGTGTATAAGGAATAAGGAGGGAAGTAAACTAAGGTAAATAAGGTGGTGTAACTGGTGTAATTTACACTGGTGGACACTGCACCAACAGCGAACGAAAGAACCTTTTTATTAATAACCTATTTATTAAATTTATTCATTTATTCTTATTCTACCTTATTTACTGATTAAATATTTGAATAAATACAATTATATCCAAGACTAATAATATATACAAGATGATGATAAATTACTTTCCTTTCAGTAATTCACTGTTGCACTTTATGAACAGTCAAGGTAAGCAATTATTTATAAAAGTTTTTACTCACAGGTTGAATCTTTTCTTTCTTTTAGGACTAATAATGCCTGTAATACAAATACCGGCACCTTCCATAAACTGGTATATCTAACATCTGCTTCTGCTTGAATAAATTTGACCAATTCTTATTATACAAGATTTGTACTAACCTAATATCAAATATTGATAAAAATTTGATTCTTTAATAATGGGTTTTTGATAGAATTTTTATTTTAAAATAATTTTAACAATATTTTTAGTACATGAAGAAACTTTTTCTAATCTTCCTAAGGAAAAAACCCAAAATCAACAACCTTATTTATTTCATCATCGATACCAGTCACATAGTAACGAAGCTTTGAACCAATAATGATGGTAGTATTTTATACATAATAATCTGGATTATTGAATTTTGTTAGTTTATGCCTTGCAAAATATATAAATTTGGAATTTCATTATTTTATTTGCAAAAGCATAACAACATCTAAAATTTTGTAAGTATTTTCGTTATTACTTATATTACTTAAACTTCCAATAAGAATAATCTTGCCAAAATCACTAACTTTGACATTTCAAGTCAACTACATTTTTGATATACAGGGTGATTTTTCTGTAATGTAGTATTTAATTTAATTTTTTAACAAAAATATTAAAATTTGAATATTTTGTTATTAATATTATATATTATTATTACAATATCATGACAATATATATGAGTCTCTATTGCACACACCAACTATTGTATACTCCACATACACTAATCTTCCTGCCTTAAATAACCTAATTTTGAAATCGCAATTAAGTTCTTTTAGTGAAGATATAATAAAGATATTTACAGGTGGGTCAATATATGATGAAAGAACTGATGCAGCTTTTCTTGTTTCTAATATTAATTATACAGGGTGTTATTGAAATACACGTACATATTAAAATGGGGAATAGTATGTAATGACCAAAAACGATTGGCACCAATTTTAACTTCAAATTCTAAAATTTAAATATTGGGGAAGAGTCCCCTTTTCCGACCTACTAGTTTCCATATTTAAAGAAGTAAAATAAATCGAAATTGAACTTACCCATAGAAATTGCACTGTTGCCGTAGCAAAACCAATTAATTCAAAATAAAGTTTATTACAGTAATTGTTCAAAATGCCGTCCATTATTATTTACACACACTTGCAATCGTCTTTCCAAAGAACTTTGAACATTAGAAATTAGTCTTGGATTTTGTCGTAGTTCCTCGGCTGCCGCATTAACTTTATTGGTTAATTGTTCAACACTATTAATAGGTTCATTATAAACCAGTTGTTTCATGTGACCCCACAAAAAGAAATCGCATGGATTTAAGTCCGGAGATCTCGGAGGCCACTTAGTAGGTCCATTTCTGCCCATCCACTTTTGAGGAAATCTAATGTTCAAAAACTGCCGTACGTTTAAATCAAAGTGAGGAGGAGCGCCATCTAGTAGGTACCACATCCGTTGCCTTAATTGTAACGGTATCTCTTCTAGGAGTACTGGCAAAATATCTTCTAAAAAGTGGAGATATCCTGGCCCATTTAATCTGTTCGGGAGAACATAAGGCCCGATTAAATACTGATCTATTATGCCAGCCCAAACATTTATTGAAAATTTTCTTTGATGCCCAGTTTCCCTAATGGCGTGAGGATTTTCATCACTCCAAATATGCGTATTGTGCATATTGAACACGCCATCACGAGTGAATGAAGCCTCGTCAGTATACAATAATATTTTTAGAAAATCAGGAATATCAACACATTTTTGAATCATCCATTCACAAAACTCCACTCTCTTTTCTTCATCACCTGGATATAAGGCCTGGACTTTTTGGATGTGATAAGGATGTAAACCTTGTTCTTTAAGTGTCCGCCACACAACAAATGAGGACACTCCAATTTCAAGACCTAGTCTTCTACAACTTAATTGAGGCCGGTTTTCAACAGCTTCCAATATTTCTTCTTCGGCCGCCAATGTTCTTTGTGTTCTTGTTCTCCCTCGATCTGCATTGACACTCTCAAATTTTCCATGGTCTCTTAGATGCTAAACAGTTGAAATAAACGTACGACAGTCCGGAATTCTCCGATTTGGAAACCGTTCGCGATACAGGATTTGTGCTTGCCGAGAATTTTCTCCAGCTGCCCCATAAACCAGCACTATATCCGTTAGTTTAATATTCGTAAATAGTGGCATCGTAAAAAAATATTTAAAAGTAATCGTAACAACACTTTTTACCAACTTGGAAATGACGCGCTCGTGTTAGCCAGATTCATAAATCAACTAAAATTTTAATAATCTATAGTTTCAAAAATGTATAGTTTAAAAACAATCATTTATTAAATATTCTAGTTTTTTGATAACGAGGGTAGTAAAAACCAGTCTTCGGAAATAGAAATTAATTCGAAAATCTTGGCAACATGGTTATTTCTTACAAGACTAGTTTTCTTATCATCTGACAAAAACTTGCATATTAATTACTGTTGATGTTTAAAATAGGTAAATAAACCTAATTTATATAGGTCATCCTCAACATATCAGTGAAGTACGTTTGTTTTAGAATTTATTTTCAAAAATTAATAACTCCCTTAATAAGGGGTATTTTTAAAAAATAATATTTTTCTACATTCAGTGGGGATCTGCGCAATACCCAGTTTTAATATGTACGTGTATTTCAATAACACCCTGTATAGAACAATTTAAACTACCTATGCATTCCTCAATTTTTACAGCTGAAGCTTTGGCCATTAAAAAAGCTCTTTTGTGGTGTAAGTTAAGTCCATTTCAAGCGTTTTTTATTATGTCTGATTCAAAGTCGGTCTTATATGCTATCCAAAGCTCTCCAATAAAGTTTTATCGACAAGGACTTGTATTTGAAATTAAAAATTTAATATATAATCTGAGGACTATCAACAAAAATATTAATTTTATTTGGGTTACAGGACACTGTGGCCTCACTGGAAGTGAAATTGTAGATCAAGAAGCTAAGGCTGCCTGTAGGATCGATTTATATACCAAAGTCTTCTCATTACCTGATATCGTCAATTCGCATAAAAAGAACATAATAAACAAACGGATACGCCAATACCATGATGTTTCTAAAAATTCAAATAGTCATTATTTTCAACTTCATAGGCAACTTCCTAATAATATTCCTCATCTCAACAATTTTGGTTTACTCAAAAAATATACTGCTATTCTATCACGTCTCAAATTAAATCATGGACGGTTTCCTGCCATCTACATAAAATGAAAATCATAGACTCCCCCTTTTGCACTTGCAATAATACGTCGGTTGGAGACGCCAATCATCTTTTCGTTGAATGTCAAAATTATGCATTACAAACATCTGGGCTATATAAATCTTTAATCTCTCTCAATGTTTCTCTACCAGTAAATTTGACATCCCTTCTGACAAGCACCGATAAACATATCCTCGATATTTTAAGTAAATTTATACGCGATACTAAGCTAGATATTTGAGACAGTACTTCTCTTATTTCTTTCTTTTATGTATTCCTTCTTCTTTGGCTTTAGAACTCCATTTATATTTATTTTTTCCCTCCAAAATTTCAAACTCAGGTATAGAAATATGTTCTTGGGTTTTCCTAAAGGGGTTTATTCCTAAAAATTATTAAATAAGTAAGTAAATTATTTGCAGCAGAAATCGGTTAAGGTGGGCCGTAAACACTTTTAAACCGTTTAAGTCTCCAGGTGTGGATGGAATATTTCCTGCCCTGCTTCAGCAGGCACAGGAGGAATTACTACCACACATAATCCGGCTATCCCGGAGCAGTCTGGAGCTGGGATATATACCAGAAGCATGGAGAAGGGCCAGAGTCGCCTTTATTCCAAAAGTAGGGAAAAAGGATACCACACATCCTAAATCTTTCCGTCCAATCAGCCTCACATCCTTTGTATTAAAAACAATGGAGAAGGCTGTTGATAACTATATCAGAACAGAAGTCCTGGAGAGGGTGCCACTCCACCACAGCCAACACGCGTACCGAGCAGGAAGATCTACAGAAACTGCCCTGGTACAGTTGACTGATGTAATCCGGGATGCACTGACAAACAAAGAAACGGTCGTGTGTGCCTTTCTAGACATAGAAGGGGCTTTTGACAACACGCCACACGAATCTGTAAAAAGAGCACTTGTATACAGAGGAATAGATAACATCACATCCAGATGGATGGCTCAGCTGTTATCTTCGAGAACTGCAGAGACACAGATAGGGCAGGACACCATCTCCATCTGCACAACCAGAGGATGTCCACAAGGAGGAGTTCTATCCCCACTAATGTGGAGCCTAATCGTAGACGAACTTCTATGCAGATTGACTGACCTCGGCATACCCTGCCAAGGTTATGCCGACGACATAGTCATATTTGCTAGTGCCAAGTTTAGTAATATCCTGTGTGATATAGTCCAAAGAGGACTAGAACATACCAAAAGATGGTGCCGTGAAGTGGGACTTAGTATAAACCCTACAAAAACAACACTAGTAGCCTTTTCAAGGAAAAGAAAACTTAATCTCAAAACCGTTAAATTAGACGGGATAGATATAGAATGGAAAAATGAAGTCAAATATCTAGGCCTAACCCTGGACAACAAACTTCTCTGGAACACACATGAGAAGGAAGTAGTAAATAAGGCCACAAAAGCCCTAATGGTATGCAGAAACATGGCGGGTAAACGATGGGGATGTAACCCAAACATACTGCGATGGATGTATACTGCAATAGTGAGACCAATCATCATTTACGGGGCTATAGCCTGGAGTAACAGAACTAGTTTAGTTACTACGAGAGCTAATATCTCAAAAGTACAAAGACTAGCATGTGTTTGCATTACTGGTGCAATGAGAACCTGTCCTACGGCCGCAATGGAGGTGATCTTAAACCTCACCCCTCTACATTTGATGATAGAGAATGTGGCAAAAAGGACACGATATAGAATGATCAGGAGCGGAGTAATCAGACGAAAGTCTACTTGCTTCAGGACTAAAGATACCTGGGACATGCCCCAGGATGAAATGCAAAAGAAGTACAGTTTTGTGAAAAACTTCACAACCACAGAGCTGGGCTGCAAGAAAGAATGGAGCCAAGAATCCATCGCGCTTGCAACCGAAAGACGTGCTATTCAGTGGTACACGGACGGTTCCAAAACTATAGAAGGAACTGGAATAGGAGTGTATGGGCCGAGAACCAAGCACTCCGAAAGCTTGGGAAAATACCCAAGCATCTTCCAGGCGGAAATTCACGCCATCGAGAAGTGTATCCAGTTTAACATCGAGAGAAACTATCATAGACAAGAGATTATCATCATGTCCGATAGTCAAGCAGCCATCAAAGCGCTGAGTTCTTACGTAATCAGCTCAAAAATGGTATGGAGATGCCTAGAACAATTGAATGAGCTAGGCGAGAAAAATAGAGTTACTCTCACTTGGGTCCCGGGACATAACGGGGTACAGGGTAACGAGATTGCAAATAGTCTTGCAAGGAAAGGGGCTCAAACACCCTTTGTAGGACCTGAGCCGTTCTGCGGTATCAGCAGTAACATAATATTAGAAGAGATTAAAAAAGAATTGAGTAGTAGAAGAACCGATAATTGGAACAATCTCTTGGGGCTGAGACAGGCCAAGATACTTCTGGGTGAATATAACCAAAAAAGATCGGAAGCCTGCATCTGCCTGAGCAAGAACAGGCTACGTATTGTAACAGGGATCCTTACCGGGCACTGCCGACTAAAAGGACACCTAAGTAAACAGAGTAGTAGAGGATAGTGAGTGCAGATTCTGTGAGAAGGAGGACGAAACCTCCATTCACATCCTAACTAAATGTGTAGCACTCCAGAATCCAAGGGCACTATATCTAGGAGGATATCAAATAGAAGAGGGAGACTTACCTAACTTGAAGCCACTTCAAATCCTACACTTCCTTGAGAAAATAGGATTGGAAGGGTCGCTATAGGCATTGAGACATTTCCTTAGTGCAGTGGCGACAGAAGGGGGCACAATAGATCTTTTAGGTCGCAGTGTATTAACACCC
The DNA here is from genome assembly GCA_927349885.1 of Psylliodes chrysocephalus. NCBI lineage: Eukaryota > Metazoa > Arthropoda > Insecta > Coleoptera > Chrysomelidae > Psylliodes > Psylliodes chrysocephalus. The sequence goes on along the minus strand of OV651823.1, from coordinate 27,456,750 downwards.
CATTATCAACATAACATAAGTAAATTATTTTATTAGGTTCGCATAACTTACTGCTTGTTGAGGTAAAATAGATGATTTTGGATCGCCAGAATCATAAGATGTATGTCGTTGCTTCTTTTTAGGTATTATAGATTCATTGGGTACCCTAGGAGTTTCTTTGGACGGCTGAAAATATTGTTAGGTAGGTAAATGTTATATTTTTAACATTATAAAACTTACTTGTCGTTTCTGAGAGCAAGTGCCTTTTTGCACCCTTTTTAACTAAACCTTCTTCTAGATCATCTTCTTCGGGCAAATAATCTGGGACGCAGGGGCGGTTTCTCCATTGGTTCATTTGTGCAGTGAACACCCAGTTCAATTTCATAAAGACACATTATTTTAAAATTACATAAATAACATAAAAATATAAATTTAATTTTAATATTTTTATTTTCATACGTGTTAATCTATATTTTTTGGTACATCATTGCTTTCTGGCTGATCGCGTCTTTGTGGCACAATATACCTAAGTAAACCTTGTCTGTGGCGCATTATGATGAGTGAGCCTAACACGAGTGAGACGATTTGACGAATACATATAGCTAAAAAGAGATGAAAACACGCCAACAGATCCTTCAAACTGTCAAAGAACAAATTAATTGGCGCGCCGATCACAAACAAGTTTGCCAAACCAGTGTTGCCAGTCTAGTACAATTCACAATTGTACTAGATGTAGTACATTCTGCATGCATCAGTGTTCACGTGTAAAATATATGTATATATTGTGTTCCTTGTTTGGGTTCGTTATCAATAAAGATCCCCTTTTTTCCTCTTCAATGAATTTAGATGTCACTGCAAATAGAATTCGAAAAATCTGGTACATTTAAGGAATCTGGTACATTTTTAGACAAATCTGGTACATAACAAAAACATTCTGGCAACTATGTACCAAATCAAAGTACAAACTGTCAATGTCAATACTGTCATTCCATCGATTTTAATAAAATTAAGATTATTTTATTTGTAATTATTTAAAAAAATGTGTTTAATTGAGAACTGCAACTTTAATAAATTGGAAGGATGTGTGTCAATGTAATTATTGTTCAAGAAAAACTTTTAAGGCAAGGTAAATAAATAAAATATTTTAAGGTTATATTTTGTTTATTTACTTTATAATAAAGCAGTAATAAAGTTTTACGACTATAATTCGTTTTATATTTTGTTTCAGTATCTAGACCATCCAAAGACAACTTCAAAATGGTCTATTTTGTACACAATTGTAAATACTATGAAGTAAGAAATAAACAAAAAATCTGTAAATTTTTTCCCACCAAATCTGCTAAAAGGAAAAATTAATTATTCTGATGAGGTAACTATTTGACATCATTATGGAAATGTACAATAAAAATTTGATTAAGATAAAGAGACAAATGGTTTTCACTTTAAAAGTCTAAATCAGAAGAATGGATCAGCCAATTAATTTAATATACTCCATGAGAAATTTTACCTAAGAAATGGTATGTACATTTAAATAGTTTACCTATATAAAGTTATGTTTACAATTATTAATCGTGTTACCCTCTAACCAAGGTCGTTTGTTACATACAAACAAGAAATATTTTATTTTAATGATATTTTTTTATTGCCTTGTTTGTATAATTTAGTATTTTCAAAAATATTAAATATTATGGTAATTAGAATCACTACAGGTATTAAATAAAAATAAGGGTATTGGTAAAGTAGTTTACAGTTGGTTCTAAAGAATGTCTCGAAATAAGTATCAAACGTAAATTGTGATTTTGATTAGGCATTTAACAAGTCACATCCCACATCTACATGCTCTGGCTAATCAATCCTATAAGTACATATCAAAACATTAATATACTATCTATAATTAAACAATAATTTAAAAATACAGATGAAGCCGATTTACCTATTTAAACAAAATTGTTATTATTCTATTATTTATTAAAACACATTATTTTTTAGTAAACTTGGACATGCAAAAGCAGCCATGAGGGTAGGACATTAGTGAAAGCAAGAATACTTTGGAATGTTCTGTGAAATACACTTAGAAAGTGTCATATGGAGAATTAAGTGTGATAACATTTTACGATATGCATCTCACTAGTTTAGTTCACAGATTTCTGTGTTCTGTGTTCAATTATGTGCTGCTATTTCAAACTTTTAGTATCCTTTTATAAAAGAAGTTGAATAGTATTGTTGACCTTTTTAAATTGTTTATTTTACCTCATACATTTTTTTTTTACTCTTCATACAGTATTCTGTGAAGAGTATTATAGGTTTATTTTGTCTGTCTGTCCGATGTCAGGTTTTTTGTCTACACGATAAGTCAAAAACGAGAAATGAAATCAACTTGAAAATTTTAAGCAAAAATCAAGCTCTATAAGAGGACAAAGCTTATTGATTTTTAACAAATCTGATTAAAAATAGGGGGTTAAGATGGGTTGAAATTAAAAAAATCCTAAATTAAAAACGAAAAGCGATATCAACATGAAATTTTTAGTAAAAATTAAGCTTTATAAGAAGATAAAGCCTATTGATACTGAAAAAAATATGAATATATGGGGGAATTAAGGGGGGTTAAAATATAAAAAAAAATCCTAATTGAAAAATGATATAAACTTGAAATGTTTAGCAAACATCAATCTCTAAAAGCAGATGAGGCCTATTGATTGTGAAAACAATCTGGTTGAAAATGGGGGTTAAGGGGGTCTGTTAAACTACGAAGAGTATCCTCTAGAATGCCAGGCATTATATATCTTTATTCTAGTTTGTGTCTGTGTAATATGTATTGTGATGGGACTGATCTTATAAAATAAACATTTTAAACATTTAAAACATTTTAGTTCTTATTTTATTTGTTAATAAAAGGTATTTAAAAAATATATTTTTTATTTGACATCTGTGACAAATTGTGAAAATGATTAAACTTACAATAAAAACTAAAAAATGGTAGGTAAAGTTTCATATAAAATTTTTTACACAAAAATCAATGTAAAGTTTCTACATTACCTGATATATATTTAAAAATAATCTCAAATTATGAGGAAAAGTCAGTTTACTAACTAATAATGTTTAAATTGTTTTCAACGTATTAAAAAAAAAACAAATATTACACTAACTAAAATATTCATTTATTAATAGTTGTAATGCTTGAAAACAGTATGATGTTGATAATAATAATTACACTTAATACAAACTCAAATAATAAAAAAACCGTGATATTGACTTGTACAAGGTTTTGATCCGAACTTACAAATGATAAAATTATTGGAAAAAGTGAACACCCATTTTAAATTACTATTATATTAAATTATTATTATTATTATTATTATTATAAGAGTTGTTCAAGTTTGGCATCAGTTAGTCCTTTCCACTCATTTTCACAAAATAAAATACCCACAAAATACTATCGATACGTAAAACCTACGTATTAAAATGTATCTTTTATTATTATCGACACGTAAAGTGCAGAGATTTAGAGATCACTGTCACTTGCAAAATTGTACTAATCTGTTCAGAACATCTAAAATAAAATGTAAAGAAAGCTCTGCAAGCGGCTGGATTGGAAAATTAAATGGGTGATGTTGCTGCCAAAAAGTTTTTAAATAAATACGTTATTTTTACGTATGATAGCATTCTAGGGTTAATAACGTCACTGACTGTCATTTTCACTAAGAATATTCTATTAAAGCAAGTGCTTTTCCTATTTCCATTCTGAATTTAACGGCTATATCGATACATTTGGAACACATTAAACCTTAACTACGCCATAAAAATTTAATAGCATCCAAACTTCATAAAACTCATGTCAAGTATATAAATTTAAAGAAGTATTTCTAGCACACTAACTCGCTACCCAAATATATCCAGGCTCTCATAACAATGGAAAATACCAGCGCTTCCTGGGAGAAGAGGAAAAGGAGCGTAGACAAATAACCGTAATTTTCAGGGGCTGACCTTTTATGGAATATTTGTGGGCAATATTCGATAGTAAAGCTGTCAGAAAATAAAACCAACCTCATTACAAGCGAACCGCAAAATTCCCGAGCAAACAGGCAAACAACGAAGTCAAAAATAAAGAGATTACCGCAGATCTGAATTTAAGAAATATTACGGATTGCTGGAGTTTTGCTAAATGCGATTTTCCGATGTAATTCCCGTTACAAAATACCGGAAGAACACGTTTAAAGTTATAACTGCACTTTTAAACTGCGAATTGTAGCCCTTGAAGCGGGCGGTTAAAATGGAAAATAACATGCATATTTCAGGATTAAGATGGGTTTTGTTCTACAAAAACAAAATTCTACCGGATGACTAAAAATGAATAAGATGTTTTTTGAAGGTTGGCAATTATTGCATAAACCTAGTTTTTAGTACTGTAGAAGGGGTCTATTTGGTTAAATTTTGACAGATTTTTCGTTTGTTTAAAGACATTTTTGAAATTCTCGTGTTGCATTTGATCTATATGGGAAGATACTAAGTAGCTTAAGAGAATATACAAGGAAATTGGATCCGACGATAGAGGGCGGAGTCAAAAAATATTTTTTCTACTACCGTGCGTAAAGTACGTACTTTACGCACTCCACGAAATGTGTAAAGTAAAACTCTTTACGCACTAGTTAAAAAAAGTAAAATTTGACAAAATTTGTACATAACAACAAAATATAACGTTTTATTTTAAATTAACATTTTTTTGCTATCTCCTTCTAAGACAAATAAATAAATTATTTTTGCTTATATCTATTTAGTGTCCAACAAATTATCAACAGTTTATTTTAATTATAATTTTCTCTAAATGTCATCGATTTAATTAAAAGTAAACATATAGTGGATGTCGATTTTGGTAAAAGTAAGTTGGCCGTGGCTGTGTGGATTAGAAGAACTGTCAATCTCTAAACTTTTAATTAGTACCTACCTTATAACAGAACACGACAAAAGTATACTTAAGTTCAAGATTAGATTCTAAAGCCAATTTAGCATTTTTTTAAACTCAATCAAGTTTGAGAAGGTAAAAAGTTTTACTTTTTAATGTTTGTTTACTTAAATTCAAATTTTATTTGCAGTTTATTATATCTGTCATAATCGATATGGATTCAAATTTATCTAGCGATAGCGAATTTGATAATACTCCCCCAGATATCTTATGCAGTGCACAAAAGGCCACTGAAAATTTATTGGCAGAAAAATCTGCATATACTTATCAGCAAAAATACAATGCATTTATAGAATGGTGTAGGAAGAATAAGGTGACAAAATATTCGGAAAACGTTATTTTAGCATATTTCTCTGATGAATTGAAGAATTGCAAAGCTTCTACCCTATGGTCGATTTATTCTATGCTTAAAAGCACCTTAAAATATAAAAACAACGTTGATATTTCGAAATTCAACAAGTTAATAGCGTTTCTCAAACAAAAAAATAAAGGTTATAGACCAAAATAATCCAAAATTTTTAAACGAGAAGATCTAATTAATTTTCTGTTGAAAGCTCCAGATTCCAAGTTTTTAATGATCAAAGTAAGTAAATGCCTCAGTAAATTCTTGAATGCTCAATATAAAACTAAAATATTCTGTAAAGTTTTGCAACGAGATGTGTGTTCGTATGGTGTGTTGCCTAACAAAATCAGTTGCTGTCCTAACAGGCCATTGGGGTTGTTAGGCAGCACATTATACCTAAAACTTTTATATTTTTTACAATAGCATTTATTTGGAGTTTTACATGCGCAACGTCAAGATATTTCCTAATGTTTAATAAATTATTTGTAACATTACAATATGTTATTTTTTAGATAGCTTTTATAATTGGAATTGCGGGAGCTTGTCGCCGGGAAGAATTATGTAAAATGATTAACGACGTGGAAGATAAACAAACAGTGTATATTGTCAAAGTATCAGAAACCAAAAATGGAATAGAACGCATTTTTACGATTTTAAATCCAAATAATTCTGCAGTTGATTATTTATCTTTCATAAAAAAATATACCTCATTAAGACCATCAAATATAAATTGTAACAGATTTTTTTTAAAATTCGCAAATGGAAAATATTCTAAACAGTCTGTAGGGATAAATACTTTTGGTAAAATGCCAAGTGTTATAGCAACGTATCTAAACTTGCCCAATCCAACGGCTTTTACAGGACACTGCTTTAGGCGGTCTTCAGCCACTATGCTGGCAAATTCTGGAGGAGACCTTCTAACGGTCAAAAAACATGGAGGATGGAAATCATTTGCTGTTGCAGAAGGCTACGTAGACAGCACAATAACACAAAAAAACAAAATTTCTAATAAAATTTTGATGGATGACAGTATGCCATCCACTTCCAAACAAAGCTACAATTTTACCGTTGACAACTCTAATGAAGAATTAGTGGAACCACTCGACAGTGAAACTAGAGTTACACAAAATATTTCAACCTCTTTACTTGAAAAGGCCAAATCCGTACCACTCGGAAGCTCAAAATAGGGTAACAGAAGTAATATCACAACATTTTTCAAACTCTGTGCTGGAAAAGGCCAAAACCTTAAGTTTTGGTAATTGCAATAATTGCACATTCAATATTAATAGTCATAAGAGTTAAAAACCTATTTTTTAAATATTTCTTCATTTGTTAGTCATTTTGTTCTGTAAGAATGATAAATTTGTAAAGTTCCAATAAATTTATTTTTGTTGCTGTGTACAATTTTTGGCACATTTTACTTTTTTTCACTAGTGCGTAAAGTAAAGTACTTTTTTTCACTAGTGAAAAAATGTAACTTTTGTATTTCTAATATTAGTGGATTATGTGTACGGTAGTAGAAAAAATATTGCATGCCACTCGTGTGTAAAGTCCCTTTAGGTAACTTTACACTATTGTTGCATAAATAACTATTTTTTGCATGACCCAAATAGCCACATAGGGAGGAGCTAATTGGTTTGGCCATGTAAACAAGTGTACAACTCAAATAGGGCGATATAAGGGGTAAATTGGTTCAGAATTTGGGAAAATAAATTAGCGACACCTACAGAAAAGAGTTATTTAGGTAAAAAAATGCATTGCATGGAAATTATATGTATATTAGTAGTTAACACATAAGAAAGTAAATACACACAACCAAACTTATATGGAATCTCAGTGTATTTCTAAATAAACTTTCTGTAAGGAAAAAAAAATGTTATCCAACTTTAAAACAAGGCTTTTTGTTCTAAATAAACATGATAATAAAGAAGAAACGACTGCTGCGATTTATTATCTTGTGAATTTTATGTTCAGAAGTAAAATCACGATCCTCCGGTAATTTTATTTTGGTCCAAAAAAAAAAAACAACAAAATGCCTTATGCTGGGCTAACAGATGTGTAGAGGGAAAGCATTATTGCTCTTATTGAACAAGGAATGCCCCAATGAGACGTAGCTGAGGTAATATGTAATACCCAGGGTGTTGTATCGAAAACATGTGAAGGGTACTTGGAATTAGAAACTCTCAAGAACAGGCCCAGGACTGCTTTGTGTGCCAAATTGCTAGAAGAAATCCCAGTGTTTCTCATCTAGAGCTACAACAACAACTTCTGGAAGCTACTGGTGTGAACATTTCAGTTGAAACCCTAAGAAAAAGACTTGGTGCTCGAGGGTTGTACAGTAGGAGAGAGTAACGGGTCTCAGCGTTATTTAGGCAAAATACAATTAATTAGCTACATTGGTGCCTTCAACACCAAAACTGGACAATTGGGAATTGTCAAAATATTCTTTTTTCGAATGAGACTAGAATTGTCCTAAGGTCAGATGACCATCGAATTCGGGTTCTCAGAGCTTCAAAAAGATGAACGAGATTCCACGCTGTCAGATCTGTCCCAAGATATCAAAGAGGAACTATAATGTTCTGGGGAAGTATTGTGCTAGAAGCAAAAACTCCATGGTTACCACTTCAACAAACTTTAACCGGTCCAAGGTATGTTAATTTAGTGATAGAGCTAATCGTTAGGCATTGTAGAGCTGCAATTGAGGATAATTTTATCCTTATGCACAATAATGCACCTTCCCATACCATCAGAGTGGCTACAGAATATATTGAAACGGAAGGCTTTACAGTTTTAGACTGGTCTGCATGTTCCCCAGACCTAAATCCTATTAAATACTTGTATGACCAGCTCAAAAGAAGGGTTAGAGCTCGTCGAAACAATGCAGGAAATTTTGCACAGCTTATTGATGCAACACTAGCAAAATGGGAAAACATACCCCAAGACAATGTTCACAATTTAATAAGAAGCATTCCAAGGCGAATAAAAGTTTGCAAGGGCTAGAGGTGGTAACACGGATTGTTAAAACTAACAATTTGCTTTCTGTTTTTGACTTTTGGCTATTAAAAATTTAAATCTCATTTTGTTTCAGAAACCAAAAAAGTACCATTGTTGTTTATTTTGTCAACTAATTATTTTTATTTCCATGTGGGTTATTTGTCACTAAAAGTCTTTGGTAAGGACAAAGTTTTATTTGTAAACAAAAAATGTTCATAAATCTCAAAGATTATAAAAAATAATAGACATTCCAAATAAGTTTGGTTGTGTGTACATGTTTAAATAAATGTAACACAAAAAATAGATAATTTCAAAAAACGACAATCCTCTTGAAAAAATTCAAAAAAGAATCACTATTGAAATTACATTCAACATCTATCTGCTAAATACTAGGTAGACATCCCTGCATAAACCTCCGCTTTTAGCAAACAAAAATAATAAAGTACTGAATAGTCACTCCCTGTATAAACTAATTGTGTTTTCGCAAACAGTTAATATTATCACGTACGCAATCATGTGATCTGGGACGGCCAATGAGAAAAAAGGCGGTAAAACCGTCGCTGGCTGGCGGGATTGTATCGGAGAAAAAAACTTCTACTTTCGTTTTGTCAGTCGAACAACTCACATCAAAAAATCTTTTCAACGCCGGCAGCAAGCCGAAATTTAAGTAAAAGCATTTGTGCGATTTGATTTAAAAAGTTATAACATGTAATCAGTTAATAATTTATGTAACCAAGTATTAATATGTAAAATGTGGAATCAGTAAGCCGTAAATATATCAAATTCAAATATAAGGTGATAGTTTCATTTGAATAAAATCAGTGCATCAACCAGAACTTCGAGAGTATCTTCCAGAGGCTACAGGGTGGAGCATAAGGCCTTCACCCCAGGTAACATATTTCAAACATAGTCATACAGTCCACCATGATCGAAGGCAGTAAATGTCAAGCCTTATAAACCCAGGGTAAGACAATCATCACCTATCTGTTCCCTTCTTTATTGGTTTGCCCAGGATCTTTACCATCATGCTCTGATTCACATAATCTTCGTCTTTTTCAGCCTCCACGAAATAAATGGTTTTTCCAGACAAGGTCTTAAGAAATTTAACTTTGTAAGTCCAACCTGTGGAATGGTCTAAAATGTCGGTTATTTGCCCGGCGTGATGCCTTTCCATTTTGTTACCAATATGTTATATCAAAATAAAATTTCTTTTTTGAGCACCTTCCTCAAGATAATTTTTTTTGCTGGAGAAGGTGACTCTTCAGATGATGCAGAAAGAGCATTTTCTTTTTCTGATAAAAATATGAGATATCTTCTTTGGTTGTGTCAGAATTTCTATCAGTGATTTTCTCTTTTCTTTGATTTTTAGAGGAGAGACCGCTGGTTGAAGATTCTTGAAAGTCTTAAACAGAAACACTTTTTCCTGGTGGAATTTAAAGCAGTTCTCTACGTTTTCGTTGTCAAGGAGTTGTTGTTGGAGCTGCATCTTAGCAAAGATTACTCAGAATATCAATTACAACCTCTGATGCGTTTTTGCTAATATTTTCATCTTCTTGAACTGTACGAGGTAATCTCTCTTTTGGTTTGGCTGAGTCTGCAGGATATAGACATGTTTTTCGAAATCCTGAAAAAATACTGGCAGATCCATTGTTTTCTTGTTCTAATTTATTTTGCAGTTTTAACAGAAGGCGTGAGAAACTGTCTTTATATAGAGTGCTGGCTGTCAACCCTTCAGCTTTTTTCGAGGCGCATACAATTTCACGCCAGTATTTTTTGAGAGGTGCGTAGAATTCTACATCTAACGGCTGCATAACGTGTGTTTAATTAGCCGATATACATATAAAATAAATGTTAATTTCTTCGCATGTCTCTATAATTGACCTTGAAAAGTGGGATGACAAATTGTCACCTATTAATGCATTGTTTTCAGGTTTTGTACGAAAATACGGCAATATTATAGTATGGAACCAGTCTTCAAAGAACCCGCCCTTCGAACGATTAAAACATGCTGCTGGTGGTCCTTCTTCCTGTCATGTATCCCAGAAAAATTATATTTATAATTTTTAATAAAATCTATCAAAAAGAACATTTGGTATACTAGCTTTGAGTAGAAGTTTCTTTTAATGGAATGGACCTTTACCATTCCTCATGTTCTATGTGATAACTAGAATAAAAATATACCTTAATCATTCCATTGCCCAAATTGTTTGCAAAAGAAGTTTAACCTTTTGTCCGACACTTCTTCAGTGCTATGTAGATCCATTCTGGTTTTCTGTATTATATATTCTTCAATATTTCCTCGAATAATTTGTAGTTAGGTTCTAGAAGTCTAAAAGAAAAAAACGATTTGAATTAGATGAATGGTTTTAGGTTTATTTTTTTTGTTCATTTACATTTATTCTGACACTTCAGACAGCTGTTTTATATTTTGGAAAATTTAATAATTAAAACTCCAGATAATCTGAAAATTCTTGGAATTAGGTTTGTGAGAAATTTGCTATTTATATATTTTTAAGTTACCTAAAATGATTTATTATCATTTTCTTTGGAGGTCATTTTAACTTGTTTTATGCGTATCCTGCTATCATTACTTTTCTGTAGCATGATGTGCTTTTGAGGAACTTATCATAAGGATTCATGTACTAGAAAATATCATTACTTATACCATTGGTCGGTAACTTAAGTATACTCGTAAGAGGATTTGGTTTTCAATATAAACAAAACTCACATCAAATAAGGCCACATTTCATCTTCAGGTAACTAACGTACAATCTTAAACCATCACTTATTTGCATTTCCTATCATTCGATAATATAATTGAACTAGTATTTTGTATATTTCAGGCCTTTTTTCTTTCTTAGTTTTCCCTTTTTGTTTACTAATTCGTATTCTAGAACTTATTCGTGTATCTGGACATTATTTTGAGACTGCAGTTAGTTTTATTTGTGGAATCAACTGTTGGATACTATTACTAGATACACAGTTACCATTTACATTCTTGGAGGTAACCTCATTAACCGCAGTTATCTGAAATAGAACTTAAATCATACAACGAAAGTCAATAGGACCTAGGCTTACCATGTGAGGCTGATAGGACACAACCACCCTCGGAATAAGACGTCGAATCAAGCCTTGGCATACGTTTGTATTTATTCGACTCCCATGTAAAACTATTTTAACTTATTAAAATAACGCCAACTAAAAACACTCCTAGAATTGAACCTAGTAGGACATCTTCACCCTCAGAGCCCAGGAGTATCCTGAAAAATTGTACATATTATTTTTTTTTATATCACCAAACAATAACCTATGATTTATTTGTATATATTAACTCTAAACCGGCCCGAATAGATATCTATTTAAGCGGTACGCCAGCTGTAAATTTCAATACTTACCATTTTGTTTAAAAGATTCAATTAAAACATACATTTTTCTGAAAATCACGTTCATTTATAATCTTTTTTTTTTAACTATTACCAACATAACCATAGAAACAATAGATATACTATCAGAAATTGATAGAACTGGCCTGTGCCTAAGTAAGTATAATAAGCAAGTCTAGGTAAACGGCCTTGTATCACAATACCTACGACCCTCTCGAGTGAGCTATTAATTATTGAAACCAGTCAATTTTTAAAAGTGGGATAAGCATCCCCAAAGGGTTATTTCGCATTAACCTCTTTTTTCTTGCTTATGTAGGTCGTATTCAATCAGGACTAATACCGACAATTTCAGGAGCATAATGTTCGAAAAAAAGTGTCAATTGTTTCGGATGACACAGCGGCCTGCTCTGTCGAAATATTCGAAACATTGGCGCGTTGAAACGTTCGTTTTATGACGCTTCATAAAGTTGAAGGACCAGTCCCTGCCTGGCATGTTTTTTAACAAGGCAATTTTCTTCTACGCTTATCTAAATATATTTTTGCAATATTTAAACTTAAATCTGTCATGTCACATGGAAAACCCCATTCTGCCATAATTGTTAAGTAATGCACAAACGCCGATCCTTTTTCCTAAGAAAAGAGAGGAGGATGTTCTGCAAGAAGCTGTACTTTATTGTGGCCTCTTTTTTACCCCCTATAGTACTGGTAGGGACTTTAAACCTTTTTGAAGCCTCGTTAGATCTCGTTATACCGCGTTCTACGGCATCTAAAATGTTTTTCACTCTTGGAACAGGTGTACTTCTTTCGATATGTGCGTACCATCTACAACAAAAAAAACCAATGGAAACAACGGTTAATTTGTGTAAACCAAATAGCCCCAAACCTTGACCCAAATAGCCCTGTTCCAGAAAAAGCCGCCATTAACAAACAGGGAAATATTTATTTGAACTTCAAAAGCGGTGTAATTTGACCGAACTTGTATATAATTGCCCTATATCAATTATATTAATTGTTTACTTACCGTTACTGTTGTGGTACAGTAGGTTTTCCCAACCTAAAAAACTTAAATTTTTCTTTACGTATTCAGCATCCTACCCTAAGACAGTTTAAACCAAACTGATCTGCGTTTCGCGTTAGATCGCCCATTTCACAGTTGACTAAAAATTGAGGGTACAGGTTGTCAAAAAAATGTTTTTTTTACGGGAAAACACAAATAGCCTCGCATATCCCAAATAGCCCCCTTCTACAGTGGGTTATCATTAATTTGGTATTTTATGTAATAATTAAGAATTAGGTATAGTTTTTTTAGATAGACTTGAAAAAAAGTTGGACATCATTTGTCCTTATCCACCGCGACCTACTCAGATATATTGTATGCCGTCTAGCTTGGTATTTTTGAGTACACTTAGTAGCTTTAACATTGGCTTCCACATGTTGTTATAAATTTCTGTATTTACTTCACTTAGTGTTAAGAACTTCAATCTACCCAGGTCTTTACGCTGGCACAGGACGTGATTCACAGAACCTCTTTTGCTAAATTGATCACATTTATATGCTTCAAGCAACAGTGTCCAATAAGAAGACCTACTATTATCTTAAGGATGGATTTGTTGTTTTTGATCCACTAACTCTTTTGTATACTTTGCCAACAATTCCTTAGTGAACTATTTGGCCTCTTTCCTGGATAGTTATTCCATCGTTTTTGAGGCTCTTTTTGCATCCATTGGTTGATAAATGCCTTGTACAATGCTGTAGCATATCATCGCCTTATCTACCCTAATATTTTTCGTTGCCTGGTACCTAGAATAGAGTTTGACAACTTAGCTCTATTAGGTCTTCTTGGCATTCGGTCACCAGTACTGATTTGATTTTTGGTGAGAGAAATGTCTTCAAAACTACTTGGCTAGGTATCAGATTAGTTCATTTTTAGACAATATTTTATTGGCATATTTGAAATAGATAGTTTAAAATCCACCACCGAGTCGAATAAATAGATGATTTAACGGTAAATAGAAAATTATCAATTATGAGGAGAATAGAAGCTTGCAACTATCCACTTCCAAAAGCAAGTAAACTTTTGTTAACGTCAACGATGTAATATTTAGGTAAATCACTCCAAACTTTATACTACTGTATATAACAGCTCAGTAATAGAAAACAAATACATATTAATATTAGTTTCCTGCAATATAAAGTTCAACAAGTTCTTTATAACAAATTAATAGTAGGAAATATATAGTATTCAACTCATGCGTAATTTTTTACTCGAAAATATATGAAAAATTTATAATGCTTGGCTTCGCTCATGCAACTATTCTTATACTTACTTGATTCCTGAACTCTTCGTAATGGCTACTATAAATTATATTTTAATTAGAATGTAAAAAAATAATGCAGCTAGTTGTCAATGTCGTAATTCACCAATAACCCAACTCATCCAAAAATATTTTAGTACAATGCTCGTTTACGGTATGTATAAAAAAATGTAAACACATATTGCTCCAGATAAAATTTCCACATTGCAATGGTCAAAGCGAATGTTTTACAAGGTAAACACTATTTTTTTTATGGCGACATAACTGAGCAAAACTTCGTTGTACGGTTTTAATTTTGGATTCCGTTTATACAAATGGCGGAAAAAGGATAAAATACACCTACCTTTTTTGTAGCAAAACACCATGACTGCAGTTTACGTGACATATACTGTTTTTAACAAATTTTCGTACTTATTTGGATATTTTGCGAGATATTTTCCACATACAGTGTGTCCGTAAAGTATGGAACAAATTCATTTTTAGCTAAACAGACCATTTTAAGAAATAATCCTAAAACACGTCGATTTTTGATTTTAATTTACCATATTTTAAAATAATAATCTGATATACAGGGTGAATTACTTTAGAGTAATGACGTCACCGTCATTTTTTTTAAATAGAACCCCCATATTTTGTCTCAATTTTCGGATTACTCTAGCTGAGCTGATTCCAAAAATGTATCACATGTATGTTGATTCCAATTGGTACAGGGTGGACTTGTGGTCTAGCAGACAGAATATGAAAGAAATGATTTCTTATCAATTTTGAAAAACATAGTCGTCTAGTTTTTTGTGAAATGTCATTAATTGTAATTGTAATTTATTGATGTTCAGTGACATTTTAGTACTACAATATTTTTCGTATTCGTGAATGTTTTAATTATTGCTTAGATTTAATTTGAATTAGAAATGGAGTTAAGTGTAAAACAAAAAATTGAAATACTATGATGATTGGGTATGGAGACAGATCGTGAACTCAGATGGAAGTGTGCAATTTGTTTAATGATAAATATCCAGAAATACCTATATCGCGTTCAACAGTCAGTAGGATTGAAAAGAAATTTCGAGAAACTGGTACGGTTGAAAATGTACGCAAATCAGGTCGTCCCTCTGCAAATGCTGATACAGCATTAGATGTTTTACTTAGTTTTGAAGAAGACGCGCACACTTCTGTGCGTAAAGTTAGTCGCGATATCGTTGTTAGCAAAACAACGGTACACAAACTATTAAAGCTTGAAAAATGGCATCCTTATAAAATCAAACTTGTGCAGGAATTAAATGAAAATGATCCCGATAGAAGAATCCAATTTTGTGAAAAAATTATCGATAAATGTCACCAAGACCCTCTCTTGATACAAAACATTATTTTTTCTGATGAGGCCACTTTCACGTTAAATGGCGAGGTAATTGTATGGGCTGGAATTGTAAGAAATCGAATCATCGGACCCTACTTTATCGAAGGTAATTTAAACGGGGCAACGTACCTTCAGTTTTTAAGGGGGTATCTCGTACCTACTTTACGTAATTTGTTTTCCAGCAGACGTAATTGTAATTGTGATGAAAGTTTATGATTCAACAGGATGGTGCACCTCCACATTATGCTGTAGATGTTAGAAGGTACCTAGATAATAATTTTCAGGTGGATTGGTAGACGTGGACCTATCGAATGGCCAGCGAGGTCACCAGATTTCAATCCTTTGGATTATTTTATGTGGGGCCATCTGAAAAATGTTGTGTATCAAACGAAACCAGCAAATATTCAAGAATTAAAAAAAAGAATTCGAACAACATTAAACAATATTTCTCAAGACACAATAAACAAGGTTTAACAAGAATTTGTACACCGTTTGGGTTACTATCAAATACAGCAAGGGCTGCACTTCGAACATTTATAAAGTCATGTATTTCATCATATTCTGTCCGCTAGACAATAAGTATTTTTGATAATATTGTTAATTTAACTAATAGAGAATGTTACGCGTTACTTTATGAGCACACACAAAACTATTGTATTTTTGTTCACCCTGTACCAATTGGAATCAGCATGTGATACATTTTTGGAATCAGCTCAGCTAGAGTAATCCAAAAATTAAGACAAAATGGGGGTGTTCCAAAAAAAAAATGACGGTGACGTCATTACTCGAAAGTAATTCACCCTGTATATTAGATTATTATTTTAAAATACGGTAAATTAAAATCAAAAATCGACGTGTTTCAGGATTATTTCTTAAAATGGTCTGTTTAGCTAAAAATGAATTTGTTCCATACTGTAAAGAAAACTCGTCTTTTACAAATTTAGGTTTCAAATGGACTGTATGACTTTTTATTGACATTAAAAAAAACTTACATAACAACTGTTATAAAAACAAAACAGAACTTTTCAATTAACATTATACGTTACACGACGCAGCGTGAAAAAGGGTAAAGCGTACATCACAGTATTTTTTAAGTAACAATGGCCGACTTGAGGTTCGGTCTTGTGCGCACTCTGGTATGAACATTCTCAACGACACAGACATGAAACTACATTTCTGTGACGGGCGCCACAGATACTAATAGCTATTTTTATGAATTTACGAAAATATCAACACATACTTTAAGGACACACTGTATATTATATATAAATAAATATAAATTTATTCATATAAGTATAAGTAATACAATGCAATGCAATAAAAATATAATACAGTAATAATTACAATAAAAAATACAATGCAGTAAAATAATATTAAAAACAAAAAATATTCAAAACCGGGTTAATTAAACCGTTATTCAAACGAGGAGACGTTGAAAAGATTAAAAATTATCGATCGATCTCTTTAATATCTAATGTAGCCAAATGGTGAAGGTCCCATTTGGTTATAATTCTGTTTTTTTTTTCTGCGTCCTAGACCGGGTTTCCCGACGGACTAAGGGTGAGGTTACAGAACGTCTGCAACTTTGCATCTGCAACACTAAACCCAAATTTGGAATACGAAAACTTGATACTTGCATGTGTAAGTCAGTCATATTTGCAGATTTTCAAAGTTGCCGCCATATTTGCAGATCTGCAAAGTCGCAGACGTTCTGTAATCTCACTCTAAATAGTTATAGTAGCTACTCTGGGATAGGGTGACGACAAATATCTAACTGTTACATATGCAAAGCTAAAGAATATGAGTTTCATTACATCAGGAGATACTGACTTTTATAATTGGACCTGGCGTACCCATTCAAAATGAAGGACAGGAGGCAGTTAATTCCGATACAAATATATATGAGTAAAGTTTATAAAACCATAGTTATCAAAGTTGGTTTTTGACATTATTTTTAAAACATGTTTCTTTTTCAATAAAATGATATCTAAGTTTTTCTATGACATGAGTTTTAAACAATGTTTTATTTATTTTTGTAATGATGCACTTTCTTGCCCATTAGAAAATTTGTAGCGGTAATAAAAACTGCATTACTTGCTTTAAAATGTTTATTAATATTTTTTACTCCATCATAATCAAACTCTTCTGGTTTTGGGGGCCAAGAACAAATTAAAAATCAGCTCATATGCCTCCTTACTCATAGCATTCAACAAAATTACTCTCTTCTTGGCTTTATCCATGGTTTCATTTGCGGTAAAGTAATTTTCCAGACGATTACTGAACTCCAGTCAGAACTACTTGGATCAAACTAACGAATATGTGCAAATTTGTGGTTGCCATTGTAGTCAATACAAACTTAATCTTTCGGTTATTTTGAACCTTGTTAACAATAATTGAGCCGTTTATTTTGAAAGTGAACTAAGTCCATTTATACTTA
The DNA here is from genome assembly GCA_927349885.1 of Psylliodes chrysocephalus. Lineage (NCBI taxonomy): Eukaryota > Metazoa > Arthropoda > Insecta > Coleoptera > Chrysomelidae > Psylliodes > Psylliodes chrysocephalus. The sequence continues at coordinate 27,438,985 of OV651823.1, read as the reverse complement.
AAATAAGATATTCATTATCGATAATGTCCGAAGTCAGTGATGAAGGTAATTTTAGTTAATTAGTATTTAACAAATTAACCTCAGTTTTTGGACAATTGTATTAGTTGAATAATCAGAACGTTTAATTAATGAAGTTAAACAAAATTTACACAAACCCTTAGATATCTCAATTTAAGTATAAATTAAATTTTTACTGCTTTTTAAACGAAGGACGAGGTAAATAACTATTTTAATGTTTTTACAATTTACTTATCGCTCAAGAATAATACAATAAAAGGAGGGAAAAGAAAGAAAATAGGTCCTTTATATCTCAAAAAGAAATTTGTATTTGAACGGCGACCTATTTCGAAGTTTGTTCACTTCATCATCAGCCACACTTAGTAGGAAAGAGAAAAGAGGGAATTGATGAGTTTTAAGTTGTTAGCCAATTTGTGAAATTAAAACTGATAACTGATGTGGCGTTTTTGACTCTTGTAAGTGATCCACACATGGAAGGACTTTTTGTATGTCTAACTTATACGAATGTAACTATTAACAAAATTTCCAAGAACAGAGATGAAATGTTTTTAAGAGATAAGGGTGTTTATATTAACACTTAATAGTGTTAATATAAAAAAGCTAAGTCATAAAAAATTATAAAATTTTTATAATGATGACTCGAAAAAGTTGTCAATGTAAAAAAAAATTTTCATCATTACACCTCCCCCGTAACGTCGAACAACTTTTATTTAAACTTTTTTTTTGAAAAACTTACAGTTTTTGAGATATCGCGCTGTCTCAAGTTAAATGGACCACCCTGTATATTTGTTAACAAATACAGTTTGATGGTAACTTTTCTATTGCCTCTTCTAATTCTATTTGTAGGGTTAATATTTTCGCTGGTACTTCTTCCGGTAGCCCTAAACTAGGCACAATACCGTTTGTTTCCAAGACTAGAAAATGCAAGGTAAATTTTTCTCAATAAACAATTATTGATGAAAGGCAAACCAAACATAAATTATTGAGAATATCACAATAGATTATTACAGAGAAGTAAACTGCTGCATCTTATATCCAATAGAAGGACATGAGACATGATAGACCGTCAGATAGTGACTGATTTAGGTGCCCCATTTTCGCATGCAAGCCTCGAAGAGGGTTGAAAAGTACATCGATTTTGAGTAGAATGAAAGCAAATTTACGAGCGGCCCCTGTGGATAACATATGGAAAATTCCATTTTCCTTAACGGAAATAAAAGGTGTTTTTTGGTCATTTTTCCACGCAAGCCATTTTCACTATATGATTAATTAATAGAACTAGGCTTCGAAAAGTCAAAGGCTTTAATGTTGCAAGTGGCTAAAGGGTTGAAATAAGGGCGTAATCTTGTAAAGAAAAATCGAAATTTTAACCGATTTTTCCACACAAGCCAATCGAGAGTATGAAAACATACATCGTAACTAGCCCGAAAAACATATTGGCTTGAGTGGCGTGAGTGGATAAGTCCATTTTAAGGTTGGAAAATTTAACAGAAATGTTTTTCGATTTTTCAGTTATTTTCCCATCAACGAAAGTTTTTGCAATAAAAACTTATGAATTTAAGAGACCAGAAAAAATAATGGCTTGAGTGCAGAGCGTGGCCTTCATATTTTCAGAACATAGGAAAGTTGCTGGAAAAATGTATGCAAATTGCCACAATTTTCCCACACAAGCCGTTTGACATATGCTTAGAAAAAGTGATTCTAAGACTACATAACAAAAGGCTTGAGTGTCGGACATGGCCATCATATTATTTATATCTTTATAATTTATTCAACAAAAAGCTGACAAGAAAATCTAAAAATTTCCACCATTTTCTCACGCAAGCCGTTTGTGTTATGCTTAGAAAAAGTAATTCTTAAACGATATAACAAAAGGCTTGATTATTGGACATGGAGCATATTATTTATCTAAAAAAGAACTGACCAAAAAGTTTACAAATAAATATTTATGCAAAGTTGTTATTATTATTTATTGTTCGGTGATTATTCAAATTTTAATATGAATTTAGTGTTGAATTAACAATATGTTTATTTTATAGAAAAACTTATATATATTCTTTCAAAGGGCTATTAAATATAAACTTTAAAATAACTGTTGAGGGTCGATCTTTTAACCTCTGAGTAAAGTTACATGTAGGTTTACTTGACATATTAACAAACATTGTTCCTATAGTTTAATCAGCAAGTAGTTACTTTCAACTTTACTTAGAGGTGAAAAGACTTGGCCCTATTAACAGATTCGTTACAAAGATATGTTGGTCCACTTTTGAATTTTTATAAAATTAATGTATGTATAAAATAAAAATGCAGCTACTAAACATGAAAAAGTAGATATCCCAGAATTTAATGATGACAATCAAGTAGTATTCTATGGAATAGACACTCCGAAACATAGAAATAATATAGAAGACCAATATAAACATAACATTTAAGCAAAAATTGAAACCTACTGTGCATAAAAACGCGTCTCTGCGCCTGAGATCGCAAAATAGTGTGTCTAGAAGCTTGCGCAATATGCATGCCTTGTCCCTGTAGTGTTGCCAAATATAATACCTAACAGAAAAGAATTTTAAATTAATTAATTTTTAAATTATATGATTTAAACAGTTTATATCTATGAAATATCGCCACAAAATAACTTATACACATTTAAATAATCAACTAATAATATTTATGTGTAATTACATTCCCAAAAATATATACAAATACCGTATTAATGTCATTAATACCGTATTTTTAATGTTCAATAAGCGATTCACCTACAAATTCAATATTGACCTGGCAATAGCACTAAAATTCGGTGTTTCAAGGCTATATGACGCTGCCCTTACAGGACCGTTTGTAGTTTATTATTTATGCCGCGTTTGAGAATCCACATCGGATGCATCTGAGATGTAGTAAGTAGTAAATCTTTGATCACGTGATTCAGTATACGTAAATGTAATGGGACAGATGTGTCCGATGTGGATAAAAAACGCTCGAGATGTAAAAAATGCATCCGATGTGGATTCTCAAACGCGGCATTAATTACACGATGAAAGTGGCATTTTATTTTTAGTTTTGTGTAGTGTTTAGTCAAATCCTAGGTACAATAAAAGACATTTTTACATTGGCTAATGAAAATGTAATCAATGTATTAGGCAGCTGTTATATTTATTACAAGATTTATGTCTGCAAATCTAAACCTACCTAAGAATTATAATTATGTAAATAGAGAGCTGTATATTTATATACAGGCTGCCCAGCGACGGGGAGACATTATCGATATCGATTTTAAGGCATTTTAAAACATAAACCCGATCTCAACAATCTTAGGAACTCTTCTGTCACTCGATATTTTAATCGGTACTTCCTCTTCGCTTCTTGGCTGGCACAACAATTATTTACATTTCTTCATTCCTTACCGCGTTCGAACCAGTAAGGTTTAAAGAAATTTAAAAAAAAAACCTACTTTAAAAATAAAGATGTTAATGATTTTCTTATGGATCCCATCTTCAGATCTTGACTTAATGTATATAAAACTGTTTCCTTTTCTAACAAAAATAATCCTAGAAATCGGGCAACGTGGTAAAGAATTATCGCTCAACATACATAAAAAAATATTTCAACGAATTGAGAATATCCTACCATTTTGAAGTATGTTAAAAAAAAATTGTTAATAAAGTGAAAAGTAGGGCATGAACATATATTATAAAGTATATAAAATGATAGATAAATCCAGTTTAGAAGGTATTATAAATAAACTGTGGAAATATCGAGAATCTCGATTTTGAATCGGAAAAATATTCTACGCAATTTAGTATGAAAGCTGATCAAAGTGAAACACATGAACGACAAACTGTTATTGACAACTTTCTTCAAACGTTTTCTATTTTTCCGAAAACTAACTAGATAGTTCGAAAATCATTTCCTTCGTTAAAACGCCTCTTGTTCCGAAAAAGGTACACGCCTGTCAACATTCATCGTTCATTAAAAAAGTGGTAGATACAAAACGCTTCGTATTGTAAGGCCAAAATATATTTAGAAATCGAAATAGTCATATAAACAAAAAAATCATATGAGTGAGATAACTACCAAATTAATGATTTACAAGTTTATTCCTATTATTTATAAAATAGGTTTGCAATGTGCTGGTGTGGAATATTATCATCGACTAAAAACTTTAAATCTTTGTATTAAATTGATCGAAAACAAACTATAAATTGGTTTAGGCTATATAGAATGTTTCTAGTAAGCAGCAACTAATTTTTATTATGGAACCAAAAGACCCTTTTAAAAAGGTTCAAAATTAAAATAAAATATGTACCAAGTAAATGTAGTAGTATTTTTTAATTTTTTAATTTATATTGAAAATGGTAACATGAAAGGTTTTTTGTCTAACGACTCATAGTCTCGGCTGACAAAATGTAAAAAAATATCGAACATAATATTCCTGGGCCCTATTTTGCACTCCCCAGATTAAATTTAGTTGTAGCAAATGATATTATCAAATAAGATGTCAAATCACAAGCAAAATCTCGTGACTACAGTACTAATGATTGCCTGTTTGGAAAAGTATCTTTGTTTGTAAATATTTATATGCATAGTTATATTTAAATGCGCGAGTGTAATGTTAAGTATAAACAAAATCCGCCCATTATATATATACGTTTAGTTACCGACCCTAGTAGATAGGCAATTTGTTATTGTTTTAAGTTTTACCGTAGGGAGAGAGAAAATCAATATTAGGATAAATGGTCCAGCTCCTTTCTGGTTACGTAGGTACCTAAAAAGTATTTTAGTTTTTGGTTAAGTAATTAATTATTGTAACAGTGATTTTCTTGTGATAGTACCTAATTTAGATTGTGGATTAAAGTTTTTGTATATAATTTCGCTGTTTAATAATAAACGTAGTCAAAACCGGAGCACGTGGTTTTTCTGGAAAGTATTTTTAAAATCACAAGCAAAATCTCATGACTACTGTACTAATGATTGCCGAAAATTAACTAATTCATATTTTATGGCATATCTTTCTTAATAAGGACTGTCAGAACCATATTTACCTTAACTTGAAATTTTTTTAATCGTTTTTTGTATAGAATCATCTTTAAAAATGTATGATTGAAATATCGTGCGAACTATTTGTTCGATCAATAAAAAACTTGCACCGGTCCTGTTCGCGCCAGCACCGTTATACGCATGAGCTCCGACACACTATTTTCTCCTTATGGTTTCATTTTTGATATATGGAATCGGCTTTCTATACTATTTCTATGCTCCGAAACCATTTTAAATTGCATTTATGTAAGATATTAAAGCAATCAAGAATGTCATGAGATAAATCTTTTAACAGATCAAAATGATTTTCTTGAAGTCGATTAGAAAATGTTAATGTTCCTATGATATTATGTGACATTATTTCAAATTATACAAGTTATTAGATTAAATAATTATTGTGCGTTATTTTTTTGGTTAAAATTGAAGTTACAGGTTGTTGTGTTCATTACATTAGTTATTTTTCTTCAAATTAAATAATTGTTAAGTACTATGATATACATTTATTTAGTTAATCAACTGAAATATTTGAATTTTTACAATCATTTAAAAGGGCGTTAAGTTAAAAAACATTTAAAAGGTATAAAATTAGTCGTTGAATAGTCCGGCCACGAGACAACTCTTATAATAAAATGAATATAAAATAACTTTGAAAATCGATATTTAGATGATTTAGGGTGATATTTACGTTTTGATATTTAGGTTTTAGTTTTATTTTTTTTATATGGCGAATTATAAATGATTCCAAGCATATGCCAAACGTGAGAAGATGGTGGATATTTATAGATTTTCTTGTCAGCATTTTGTTAAATAAATTTTGTATAAATAATATGAAGACCATGTTCAACACTCAAGCCTTTTTATATATAGTCTTAGAATCACTTTTTCTAAGCATGTGCCAAAAGGCTTGTGTGGGAAAATGATGGAAATTTATAAACTTTTTTTGTCAGGTTTTTGTTAAATAAATTATATATAATTAATATGATGACCATATCCGACACTCAAGCCTTTTGTTATATAGTCTTAGAATCACTTTTTCTAAGCATATGTCAAACGGCTAGCGTGGGAAAATGGTGGCATTTTCCATACAATTTTCCTGCAACTTTTCGACTCAAGCCTTCGTTTCGTCCACATCCGATACTCATGCCAATTTTATTATTACGTCTAATACATTAATAACATTCTATGGTTAAAAAGGCTTGCATGAAAAATAACTCAAAAATCAAAAAAAAATTGCGGTAATTTTTCCGACTCCAAAATGCACTTATCCATTCGCGCCTTTCAAGCCAATATGTTTTTCGGGCTAGTGACGATGTATGTATTCATACTTTCGACGGGCTTGTGTGGAAAAATCAGTTAAAATATCGATTTTTCTTTACAAGATTACGCCCTTATTTCAACCCTTTAGCCACTTGCAACATTAAAGCCTTTGGTTTTCCGAAGCCTAGTTCTAATAATTAATCATATAGTGAAAATGGCTTGCGTGGAAAAATGACCAAAAAACACCTTTTATTTCTGTTAAGGAAAATCGAATTTTCCATATGTTATCCCCAGGGGCCGCTCATTTTGCTTTCGTTCTACTCAAAATCGATGTACTTTTCAACCCTCTTCGAGGCTTGCATGCGAAAATGGGGCACCTAAATCAGTCACTATCTGACGGTCTATGAGTACGACTCTGTTAAAGTCAATAAATTTTACCTGTAAAATGTATTTCCTGTCATGTTACCTCTAATATCATAATTCAGGACTAAATACGTTTTAATTCTATTAAAATGATAATAATATTACCAGAAAACACTCAGTAATACATTTTGTTATTAAAAACTGATTAATAAACCAGAAAAACGATAAATAATCATGACAGCTGACGCAACTGACACATGAAATTGACTTTGTTTTACTGCGCAAACTCCTTAATTACAATTTTGACCAACATGGCGGTGCCCTATTCGCGATTCAAATTAATTTTCGCGCGCCTGTCATTTGTCACGTATAAGTAGGATGTTTGTTTATTTACGTGTTGTGGGATTTTGTATTTGTGATTTTTTAACTGTTTTTAGATAATATTCTTATTATAATAGTGTTTTTGAGTTTCATTTAGTGTTAATTTAAGTTTAGTTTTGGTGCTTTCGTTATAAATGTAATATTTTTCATGTGTATTATGAACTAATTTGTTGGAAATATTGACCTATTGGTTGCTACAAGAACATCTAGAAATATGTATTTACTAAACCCAGTACATGTTTTATTATGTGGTTTAAAGGACATATCAGGTACCAAACGTTTATTATTGATGAACTTCTTTAAAAATCTTACTATCCTTATTCTTATATCATGAAGTGAATTGTGTAGTACTTTGTATACATGTAAATGGTAATAAAACCGTCACAACTTATATTAGAGTTTGATTCTAAACAACGTTTTGCAAAATTTCAATATTGTGAATTTGTAGATACCCATTTATCGTAAGAAACAGAATTTTATGACTTGCACTTGAAAAATAATGAATACTTTAGTTTTGATTTTGACAATAACACCATATAGATTGCAATTTGCTGGAGGCTTTTTCGCAGATTTCATTTTTAATTTAAATACTATCACATACTATAAGAAATAAACAAATTTAAAGCTAAAAAGTAACAAAAAACTCTAATTGTAATTGATATAAATTAAAATGTAAACAATGAACACGAACGCCAATGTTGCCAAATGATGAACTGATTTTGTCTCTGACTGATTTTTAAACTAAAATTAATAAATGAACTGAAATTTAAAAAAAAAAATCAATATAATAAATCGATTTTATAAAAAAATCCTTAAATAAATAGTATGATTACATATTACTAGACACAAATTTTAATTCTTTTATAAAAGGTCTTATCCATTTCTTCAAGAACTAAAATCCGACGACGTAACGAAATTTTGCTGCTTCTGGCAACACTGAACGTCATCCTACTTATAGGGACCTTCTACTAATTTCCTCCAGAGGGTGTATCACTTAGCTTGAATCGCGAATAATAAACATATTTGAAATATAATGCAGATGATCATCGCCTATCTCCTAACACTCTAGATCTGTGCTCGGTGTTAAAAATAAAACTGTTATATCGTAAGAAATTTTTGACATTTTTCATGTAATGTCACTTACAATATTTAACGAACAGAATTACCAATAATTTCCTCTTTTCAAACATTTGAACAAATCTGAATGCTATTTAATTACAAAATTTAAAAATCCAGTTGACATCATTTTTACCAAAAGTTCGTGTGATTCAACTAGCATGATGCACTACTCTAGTTTTTTTGTCAGTCATGTAAATGTCGATAACATAACCTAACTATAATTACAAAACGCGCGAAATATTGTTTTAACCAATTACGTTCACGCGGAAGAATACACAAAAAAAGTTAAAATCGTTTTATGTTCTTTGTTGAGGCTAAAATAACATTCAAATTGGACGACACTAGCTTTTAGTTACGTGGAATAAATCAAATTGCTGTCGGTTGCAGGAAAATGTAATTTTTCATTTCGTTTCTAATGAAGATGAACGACAGTATTGAAATGGTCAGTTTGGGAAATTGATCATTTGTCCTAAATATATTTTACAAGGGTCGCCATGCATAAGATAATATTTATGTTCTAGAATTGTTTATCAAATCTAGTTTCAATTTATGGAAAATTCGAGATCACAAATTGAGCGGTTTATTTTGATTTTACATGGCGATCCACTACCAATATGAGTATTATATTTCAAACATCAATATTTACACACTAGAATAAATAAATATCAAAATAGATATCACAAAAAGGGTTTATTACGTAAATCGAATAATTGAAACTAATTTATAAAAATAAATTGTATACCTCTCCTTCAGTAACATTAGTTAGTTTATTAGGCTGTCCAAATAACGTGACCATTTGACAGTTTGAATGGTTACTCTCTGACACACAAACCCAGTGTTTGATTTTGTTTCTGTGAAATACGAGTTAATTTAGAAGTACATCTTAGATTTTATTAATTATTAAAACAATTATTTAGTTACATATATATATTTTTTAATAACAGACTAAAATAGGACAGTGATTAATGGGGTTATGGTAGACATTAATACTAAGCCAAATGACTGCATATCCATATTTCGACACAAGAAATTCAAAAAGAAAAATAATTTAAAGTAATCCAACAGTACCTACATTATTTTTTCGACTTGAGGGAACGCAAAAACAACTTTTAGAAAATATGGTTTCTCTCGATACTTGCTTCAACTGAAATACCCTTTTTGGCTTAGGAGGGTAAGGTAAGTTATGTTAAATATATTTTAACGGTAATTTCATTTAAAATTTTATTGGTTTCTTGTTCCTTTTTACTTTCCTATCTATATACAGATAAGGAAAGTATAGGAATCATGATTTTTTTCGACCTCCGGTTTTCGACGGATTTTGGCAGAGTCGGGACATTTTGGGGGGTACTTTATAGGTGGTCATTTTTATATTTTATGGAATATATTGTCACGATTCGTATAAATTCATATTTTTCCTAATTTTAATTAATTATTTAAATAACATCCTGTACATAAAACTTTGTTTAATTATGTCAACAATTTGTTTTAAATAGCAATAATGTGCAAGGTTGGTTATTTAATAATTATTAAACATTAGTTTTAATAACAAGAAACTAGCAGAAAGTGATACAGTTAATGTCGAGGGCATGCACGAGGCTTTTTTCCACAGGGAACGGATCCTTCCCATAGGAGGTCCCCCTTGTAGGAGATTCCCTGTAGCAGCTCCAGCTTATAATCTTCTTAGTTTAAATTAAAAGTCGTTTTTTAGTATTTTAAATAATTACATTTTTAATAAGTTTGTTAAGGGTTGTGACATGTGCCCCAAATATTAGCGGAGTTGGTAAGTAAGTATTTTGTTGTATTTTATATTATATTGAGCCTATAGTTGTGTATGTCGAGTTAAGACATATTTTATATAATTGTTGTAATTTTAATATTATATTTGTTTTGAGAAAACATTGTTTCCTTCAGCCCTTTTACAGAGACGTGTCAGGTTCTAACATAAAGAGTAAAACCCTTATACAGTTAAGGGCTACGAAGCCAAGTTTAAGGCTAAATAGTGTATATGTGATTGAGGCCCAAATTCATATATTTTGTTATTTAACCCCCGGGACATATATAGTCCCATAATTATTTAAAACACGTAAATCGTGACATTTTCTTTATAAAATCACGCATAACGTGACATGGTGGAGGTGCCTAGCTTCATTCCCGAGGTTTTCTTCTTCATAAGAACCCTCAAGTACCACAATTTTTTTCTGAGCGTATTAATAAAGATTCTGACTTGTTCTTGTTTTTAGCGGTATTCTGTGTTTTTAGCACATTTTCTTATTTGTATTTGGTATTAGATTAGAGAATCTATTTTACTGATATTTTTTTGTCCCATTCATTCCTTGTATTGAGTATAGTGACTATATTTTTATATAATTAAAAGTTTTTGTCTCTTTGGGAGCACAGAGGTTTTCAAAAAAGAAATATAGATTTTTTTATTTTTTTGATCAATCGCCAAAATGCATATATTTTTATACACAAGTATGGACAAAAGATTCCTAAATTTAATTGAAATTTATTAATATTTATTTATATTACAAAAATATGGTTTCGAATTATATAATTTTATTAAATATAAGTAGGTCATGTATAATTATTTCGCATGTATTAAATATCGTTTTGTTGTTGATGTTAATAAGTCTAAACAAAAGAATATTGTCATTTAGAATAATAATTTATTTAATAATACCTACAAGTAATTATTAACTGGGTCATCGAAACTCGATATTTTTGTAATAATGCTGTTTTTTATTTTTTTTTAAGCACAGATTATTTAATGTTTTTTGTTTTATTGGGTCCAATAAAATTTTCATTTCGAAAAATTATGTTTAAAAACCTATTTTTCAAAATATTTAGTTATGAAAAAAGAGATAGCTTTGTATTACTGTAGGTAATGATTTTTTCTACGGCTAGAATGTAAATTGTATTTATTTGTGTTATAAATTCCTTTGACGTTTCCTACTTCTAGAGGTAATAATTTTCTAAAAGAAATGTGTATTAGTTTTTTCTATCATAAAAGGTATTAGACAAATTGTCAGTCTTTGAGTTTTCATTTTTGAATGGTGTTAATCGCAATACATTTTATTTCTAAACGTTTTGATTCTTTAATTCTACTTTTATAAGTTGCCTTTATTAATTTTTGATACCTATATCTTTGGTTTTTTTATGGACCACGGATGATTTATTTCGCAATTTCATAATTATTTTCATACAATGTGTTAGTTCGTTTTTATTTAGCATCTCCTTAACTTTTTTTTGTTTCGTTCTTCTCTCAAATTTCTGTTATAGACTTTCGATTTTTTTTTAAATTTGGAATTTCAATATAGTTATTTAAATCGAAAAGATATTTGCTGTTTATATAATTTATTAATTGATAAGAGATTAAATTAGATTTTTCTTCTGTATCCGAAATATGCAATTTTAAAATAGTGAAGGTAATCTACAAGTAATTTTTTTTTTTTTAAATAACTCGTAAGGTGTTTTATGAAATTTAGGAGATTGTCGATGACAGGTCTATGTCTTGATTTGTATAGGCGATAATATTAAATATTTCTTTGTTGGTCGTTAGTTAGATTAGATTTTTTTGTAGAATGATTTAAATTAAATGCTGAGAATATTTAAAAAAAATTTTAGATAGTTATACCTCGAATATTTTTTTTTACAAAATAACTGATTTGCGTATATTCTGGAATTTTTTTATGAATTTAGATACCTTCAAATAGGGGTATTTTTGGAATAGGACTTTCTAAAAATATGTTGATAGTATAGGTCTGATTTTTTTTTCATGGTTTTTATACGCTATCTAGAGTTTTTTATATATCAGACACTACAGTGGATAGAGTTTTCTTTTAAATTGATAACTATTTTCTAGTTTTTTTATTATTTTATCTATATTATCTATGTCTACATTGACACTTTCTTCAAGTTATTACCTATATAAAGTGAAAACAGAAATGTACCTTATGAACAAAAAATAAACTGTGCTTTTTATATAGGTTTATGAGGGTTGATTAGATATAAATATTAGTACCTACCTAGATTGACATGTTTTTTATGCTGATAGATAAGTTATCAAATACTCAAGTGAAAATTGGACAGAATTACTTAAAAGCTTAAAAATGGTCCTGGATAAATGAAAAACAACTGGAAAATTTTGAAGAGGCCATGTTGAAGAGTAAAACCACAAAATTTGAAGTTGGAAACCCAGCAAGAGTCGAAATTAACTGCAGGATAAATTTGAAACGCATCCTACGCTGTATAGATAAAAAGGCAAGTAATATTATTTTATAAAATATATGAGAAATAAAAGTCAGAATAACAGTTGAATGAATCTAGTATGTTCAAACTCATTGCCACTAAATGGAGTGGAAGGTTATAGAGCGCAATAAGGGTCAAAAATAATTGTATAAATTTAAAATGTGTAGGAAATAGGGTCAAAATAAAAAATGAATTTAAAACAAGTTGTTAATTTTGTTATGACCCACAATATAGACATAAAGTCTCAAAAGGAGACTGAAATTGCCGAATTAAGGCAATACCATGTGTACAAAGTTGTGCACATTTATAAGGATTTTCATAAAAAATATGAGATAATGAAGAAATAATGTGGAGCTTGAAAATAAGCTAATAAGTTGGTGAAAAAAAAAAATCACCGTGGTTTTGTACGTTTGTACGTACATTTATGGGACAGGAGAATTTGGAAGATGACTGTAGTACAGTTGAAAATTCACCTTTCCCCAAATATATTAAAAACTACACAGAAAAATATGAGTGCAATGTACGATTGAAGTGAATTATTTCTCTGCATGTATGTAATTCAATGCCCGTCGTCGGCATATAGCCGGGGGAGTAGTTGTTTTCCCTACAGATATGGTCACTTTGTAATTTTGTTTGTACGATAATTCATATCGGATATTTAAATGGGGAGGAACACTTGGAAGAATGAATGAGAGTTGTATGAGTTTTCCTAAACCCCTGGTAAATATTAAATAAATGTGTAGTAAACAGAAAATGCCTACCTATAAGAAAATAATTAATGACCCTAACAAATGGCTGAATGACGAGCAAATTTTTATGAATGTACTAAGTGGTAATGAGTTTGTTAATAAAATCTATTAAAATCAAGTCTACCAACAAGCAATAGAGCACAAACTCTTATAACATTTGTTTGTATAAAAAAGAAGCCTGACAGCTCAACAAAAGCTTTTAAATTATAAATATATTAAAGTCAAATTTGAATAATAATAATAAGTAAAAAATACTTATTTATTGCATTCTAGTAAGTAATTCCTGCATAAAAGTAGAATAACATACAACATTTTTCAATTCACTTTTAAATAAATAATGTCAAATCCATTTTTTCTTAAATTTTTACATAGTTCAGAATTTTTTTGTCTTGCAAAATAATAATACATCAGCATATTAATAGTATATATAGGTATTCTAAAGCTAATAATAACAAGATAGAAGGGCCAATATAGTAATATAATAAATTTAAATTTTCTCGACAAGCACAATTAAATACATATTATATTAAATTTTTAAATTTAATTTTAGTTAGATTGTTATATTATAAGTCATATACTGCCTTTCTGTTTTCTTTGTTCCATGTATCGGGCGACACCACACAACGAAGATTTTGGATGGACAGTGGCACCTACCCCAGACGTGAGGATGATGAATTCGGGCCAGTACCTAAACTTTTGTCATAGTCCATAATAGACCTCTCCACCAGCCATATCACATATTAGGAGTATAAATGATGTGTGTAATGCGAAATTAGAAACGACGACCCGTAACCTTGACACTGGAGACATACTATAAAATGTGCTGGTCAGTGTTATAATATGAGTATGTGGTATTAAAAATATGTACCGGAGATGCCATGGAAGCTAAGTAAATGATGTCAATAAAATCGATGATTTAAGGGTTGGTTTATTGTCAAGACGATTTTAAGATGGACACATTTATTATGGGTGTCCATCTATTATGATTTCCTAGATGCCATGAGATGACTGCCAGATGTAAGATGCTGGAAAAAATTGATTCGCCACAGTACCCACGGCGAGATACCTGATATGTGGAGATGTCCGAGGATTTTCTATGACAAGTAGAGATGTTTTCCACCACACCGGCCCGAAGACGACTCTCCCACTGGTCCATTCCAAATAGAGACTATAGTGTTTGTGTGGAAAGACGTTCGCAAGAGATATGTGGAAATATTGGTTGTATATTTAGAATTAGAAAGAGTAAGATTGAGTTTAAAAAAATTTTTTAGAATTTTTTTAGAATTTTTTTTAGAATTTTTTTAGATTTTTTTTTAGATTTTTTTTTGGATTTTTTTTAGAATTTTTTAGAATATTTGTCATTTGTAGAGTCACTATTGTAATAATAAAATAAAACTCAATCTTATATATATTTTAGACCGCACCAACTCCAACCTTAAGCCCCAAATAATTGTTTTCTTTATTTAAATTATGTGTGATAGATATTAATTTCATTGTTTAAGCGTCGGGGCGACGCTTGAAAGGAGGGGGGCATGTCACGATTCGTATAAATTCATATTTTTCCTAATTTTAATTAATTATTTAAATAACATCCTGTACATAAAACTTTGTTTAATTATGTCAACAATTTGTTTTAAATAGCAATAATGTGCAAGGTTGGTTATTTAATAATTATTAAACATTAGTTTTAATAACAAGAAACTAGCAGAAAGTGATAAAGTTAATGTCGAGGGCATGCACGAGGCTTTTTTCCACAGGGAACGGATCCTTCCCATAGGAGGTCCCCCTTGTAGGAGATTCCCTGTAGCAGCTCCAGCTTATAATCTTCTTAGTTTAAATTAAAAGTCTTTTTTAGTATTTTAAATAATTACATTTTTAATAAGTTTGTTAAGGGTTGTGACATGTGCCCCAAATATTAGCGGAGTTGGTAAGTAAGTATTTTGTTGTATTTTATATTATATTGAGCCTATAGTTGTGTATGTCGAGTTAAGACATATTTTATATAATTGTTGTAATTTTAATATTATATTTGTTTTGAGAAAACATTGTTTCCTTCAGCCCTTTTACAGAGACGTGTCAGGTTCTAACATAAAGAGTAAACCCCTTATACAGTTAAGGGCTACGAAGCCAAGTTTAAGGCTAAATAGTGTTTATGTGATTGAGGCCCAAATTCATATATTTTGTTATTTAACCCCCGGGACATAGATAGTCCCATAATTATTTAAAACACGTAAATCGTGACATTTTCTTTATAAAATCACGCATAACGTGACAATATCTGTTATATACGTTCGGAAAAGAAAACTCTTTGAATAAAAGTTACTTACAATATTATTATCAATATTTTTTGTTCCATACAAAATTTTCCTAAAATGGTCCATATTCGAGAAATTTGACAAAATGTAAAAAAAATATTTTTTTATCAAAATTGTTTGAATAAAAGTTGTTTGTAATATAATTCTCTATAATTTTTATCCTGTATATAATTTCTCTAAAATGGACCGTATTCAAGATATTTGAGAAAATGTGTAAATTTCGAATTTTGAAGAAAAGTTTAATTTCGGCCTGACGTGAAATGATTAGATTTTGGACAAAGTCGGAACATCTGGGGGGGTACTTTATGGGAGGCCGTTTTTATATTTTATGGAGTATATCTGTTATTTATGTTTGGAGAAGAAAATTGTTCAAATAAAAGTTACTTCTTATATTATTATCTATATTTTTTGCTTTATTTCAAATTTTTCTGAAATGGTCCGTATTCGAGAAATTTGACAAAATGTGCAAAATTATGATTTTTAAGAAAATTGTTAAACTAAAAGTTGTTTGCGATATCGATCTCTATAATTTTTGTTTATACATGATTTTTCTAAAATGGACCGTAATGGAAAAGTGCTAAATTTAAATTTTTCAGTATTTTCGTTTTCAATGAATATCTATAGAAAAATGTTTCGAGGTAGATGTATGTGGAAAATGTATATATTTAGTTTATCCTCTAAACATTAGGTTGCAATAGGTTGTACAAAATAACCGTAAAAAGCCTATAATAACTAGATAGGAAAGTCATGTGTTGGACACATCAGATTTTTTACATCGATAATAAGGATGGTGTAGAGCATTTTAATTTTTTTTTATTACATTTTTTACAGGGTAAAAAATTAAGTTCAAAAGGGTTTCATAAAATAGAAATGAGAAATACACGTTTATTATTTTGCAGCACCTTAAATTATTTTTTTATTAAAAGACAAGTGTATACAGCTTCCTTATTTGACTAGACTTTTAATACCTAGTAACAGTTTAAAAGTGTTTTTTGTTTTAACTATTTTTAGTTCTAGGTACTGTCCTAGTATCTTTGTGATATTAATAAAATTTTATTTTAAACATGTAATCTTGGTAAATTTTACCCCCCCTCCCCCCCCATAAAAAAAGGTAAACCCGCCCTTGGTAATTTCTATGTGTTTATAAAATAACAGACCTGTTAAAAATAACACAGGTCGTCAATCATAACCCCCTAATTCATAAGTTAGTGACTTTTAGTGGTTTTTTTTTTTCACAAATAATTACTTGTTTTGTGGGTGAGTTCACGTATGGCCAATGTGAAAATCGACGATACTTTAGTCATTTGTATTTATTTCAAAATAATACCTGTATGGTTTTGGGTAGTTTTACTTTTATAACAAAGTAGATAAAGTTATGTATATTTATATGCAGCTAATCCATAAACGTAATACAATAGTATCACTTATTGACAATGGCCACTCTTGTTGAATTCACAGAATGCAATTATGTAAATTACTGGCATGTAAATAATTTGCTAAAGTATATTAAACTAGTCAATTGATTACAATGTTTTTTCCTTTTATTACCTGCCTTTTATTTCTAGTTTTTACGTGATACTATGGATAAAACTATTATAAAAAAACATTAATCTTCATTTTATTTTAAATCCACCGTCAAAGCTTAAAGCTACCATTATTTAAATTAATTATGTACAAAAATAATTTAAATAAATGTGTAAACAAATGACTCATATACATGAAAATGTTAACGTTATTAGTACATTTAATAATTGTAGCGTAAGACTGACATGTTGACAAGTTCAATACTAATAAACTGATTAGATGCTTACAGATACCTAACATTTTATATTATTTTTCAGAAAGTACGATTTAATGACGTCAAGGACTTAAATATCGGAAAAGGCTACTTCTGATGGGTGAGTACCTACTTATTTTTTTTTTGTAAATTATTTTTATTTATTTTTATATTACATAGCTTTTTATTGTCACTTTGTTACAACAAAAATAAATACAGCAGATTTTATCCACATTAATTGTTGAAATCTAACTATTTCAACATTTTGGGGTAGCAAATTATACTACACCGTTGTTCTAGTTGTTTGTAGTAATTAAAATTAAAGTTTTATCTACAAAGTTAATTGCCGTCAACTAGGGCTACTTTGTCATGTTTTTTTGACATATTTTAATATACTTATCTTAATTATTAGGACAATTGCTTCAAATAAACTTAAGTATACCGAATGGACTATTACAAATCAAATGGTTAGTGAAAATTATCATATTTTTACCTATTTTTTAAAAAAAAAAAAATAAAAAAAAAATAAAAAAAAAATTAGGGTGACAATGTTACCTCGAGTCAGGGGCTACTTTGTCACCTAATGGAAATACGATTTAAATCGTGTTCTGGTCAGTTTTGGGACAAGGTACAGAGATGGTCATGGAAAATAGTGGGTGGTAGTATCACAGAAGAAAGAAAAATACAGTTGAAGGGATAGATATATTTGACCTTGAGTTCCACCACAGAGATACTCTGAGAAAACGTAACTATTCACAGTACACGCGAACGTAGCTATTCACTGAACCTACACTGCGAAAACTACATTTCTCTTTTACAGAATTATGTGTCATATTTTATGAAAATTTGTAGCACTTCCGACAGAGGTTTCAAAAATGAAAATTATAAAGTTTTAAACAATAGTTTATTTTACCCTGTCATAATGAACTATTAATATTGTGCCACACATCTCACTAGTCATTTATGATCCATAAGTATAAATCAATGGGGATAATTGTTAAAAAATCATTAGCTAAAGCGTATTTTAGGGATTTTATAAATAAAAAAAAAAAGAATTATAAAAAACGTGTATTTATGCAATTAATAAGTTTACAATCTATGCTTTTATTAAAATAGAATTATTTTAAGATTTTTTTTTATTATGTATGCAATAAGGATACTTATTATTAATAATAATTTATAATACCAATAAACGGGCTTTATTTATCAATTATTAATAATAGCAATGAACGTACATCTAGATTAACAACAAAACTAAAAATGAAATTAAAAAACAATAGTGAAACAAATATATACCTAATAATAGTACATAAATATAAAAAACGGTAAAAAAACAGTATGTACTCAAATTACGTACATGTTTAATTAGACTTATATTGTCAAAAAAAAGGACCACACCTACGACATGTTTTGTTAAAGCTATTACATAGTATTCATAACATAACAAAATCGATTTAAAATTTATGACGAAATACTCATGGGAATGCATTTGCAAATAATCGTTTTCTTGCTCTTGACTAATAACGAATTTATCCTGAAAGTGCACACAAATTTTGTAATGTGTACTAAAGTATTTAACACTCTTTCCCAATAAGTCCTCTCTATTTGCTGCCTTAAGCCACAATTCAAGTCTAAAAAATAAATACAATCATTGTACTACAATGTTATGGCAAGGTCAATTCCTATTTCACACTCAATGTTTCATACATACCTCATTGTATCTTTCACAAGAGTGAACAATCCTTCTTTGTCACCTGTTCTTGAGGTACATCCATGAAAATACAAATATATCCTCCTCCTCTTTGACGCGGCATTGTTTATAAACCTAATCTTAATGCGTACAATAAAGTCTTAAATGAACACTCCACAATTAAAAACAGCAACAAAAACTAAAAATAAACCACTAACAAAACGTAAAAGTTATTAGAATATTCGCTAAAACCAACCAAAAATTAAAAGACGACAGGCAAAAAAATATTGACAGCGACAGAAGTGACAGCTTCGTTCATCTGCTACAAAAGTGTGCACTGTTGCATTTCGAACAAGTAACAAATCTACGATTCACTTTTGACAATGCTCCACCATAAAGAAGGTGTGGCTTCGGTTGCTAGGTTCTTGTTTTAGCTCAGACTGCTCTTTCGGAAGGTCAAGATCTCTAATCAAATCACTTAAAGTATCTTGAGAAAAAAGTGAAGGCGCTGTTGACACTTCAAAATCACTATCACGTTTATCAGAAAAAACTTTTACCATCTCTGGGTCCGACAAATCTAATAGATGGTCATCTAAACACAGTCGAGGTCTATTAACAGACGGTAAATCAGGATATGTAATTTTTTGTTTGTTTATAACATGTAATTCTACAACACAAAAATAAAAGTCATCAATGTGATTTTTCGTTTACAGTTTCTCCACTATCTTATATGTTCACTACACAACTTACACACAATGTTTGAAACACACGGTTTGTTCAAAGCTTTCATATCTATATTAAAGTAATCAACGTATGTCTTCTTTACTGAATCTATTATAGGTTTTCTAAACCTTTTCACTACATATTCACCACAAATGTAACAAAAAGTATTTGGAATATTTACACCTACCTAATTAATTAAAAAAAGAAGTTAATTGATTATAATGACATTAAGTACGATAAAATACATTTTTTAGGTTATTATCGATCGATACAAACCTGAACGTAGCTTCAAAATTTTGACAACTTCGCACGACATCTTGCGGGCTAATTAACCAAATTATACCATAGAATTAGCGGCACCAAGCAAAAAATATTTGTTTAGTTTAGTCACGAAATACCAAAGCTTTTAAAGTATAGTTTTTGTCGGAGAGGAACGCCTTTTACTATTATTATTTGCAGATGAGGTACGGGATTTGCGACTGGTGATGATGGTGCTATTTAATTTAAGAAGTTAGGAAAACCCGGCAAACTTTGCCCATTATGGTGGATGATATTAAAGTTTAAGCCTTAAGTTTAACAAATCTATTTTTATAACACATAAAAAAGGATTTCGCGGAGACAAATAAAAACGAGGTACGCCTTGGAAAAGATGGCTTTAAAAAATTGGGAATTGGAGAAGTAAAGAGGAAAAACATTGACACAGATTAAACAGAAATCAATAACAGTTGAGAGTTTGGCCAAAAAGAGGAAGAATACTGCATTCCTCTTTAGAATGATACGCGATTCATAAACAAAACAAAATAAATATTTATTTATAATCTTAAATGCGTAAACCATTGGACTAACTCATTAAATTGTAAATTTATCCACTAAAGTCCTTAAACCGACCGCTCAACTTTCGGAACAAAGACCGACAATAATAACGACAAGTAAATAAAAGTTGTATTTTTAAAGATTTAAAAGGCAAACGGCAGCTCCATCCATGCAGCAACTCCCTTTTTATTGTCGACAAGAAAACGCTCGAAACGTGAGAGTGAGTCGCAAACTGCGAATACATATTCATCGCAGAAATGGAGAAATGGCCACCATATATTTCGCCGCTCGGAATTTGTGGTAATATTGTTGCGAAAGAACGAATAAAATGCTCAAGTGAAAAATGCAGTCGAAAGTGCAAACTTCAAGTGTGGAATTTGTGAAAAATGGGCATCGAGCCTTGTTTTAGCTGAATATTTCGAGCACCATCTAGCTGCTGTCTAATTTATATCAATTCGAATGTAACTTAAATTCTGAACTTGGAAATGGATGATAAACATTCGTCTTGGGCCATAAAGAAATTGGGGCATTGAGACAGTATTTAAAATTAGATTTTCTGCGTTGTTTTTAATAGAATTTGGCTGTATTTGTTATGGGTGTTTTTTTTTAAGTTTGTGAGTGGATTATGGAGTGTATAGGTAAGGAGAACTATCTTTGTATACAAAAAGTGTACCTCAAAATGTATAAAATTAATATCACGCTTCTGTACCAGAGAGACGCCAATAGTCGATAATTCAGATCACACAATCAAACCAATGAAGTATATAGTTACATATATTGCTCATCCATATGTCATTTCTTACTTAATCTGTATTGTTATGAAAAGGTAATCATGATCGTAATTGAAATAATCTGTATTATAACAAAAATAGTCCATATCGTAATAAATATTTATTTTAATCCAATACTGGACTTTGAACACGATAACAACATTGATTAATTAATTCTGGAGGGATAGAAACCTCTTTTTATAGCTCCTCAAAGATAAAAATACGAAAACAAAGAAGTCATGTAACGTTATAAACGTTACGAGATTCAAGCAAAGATATCGGTTTCCAAAAGACCCACCTTATCTCAAAATTTAGTCTAAATTTGTGGGAAAAGACCAATTTGAGCCTAAACCGAATAGCATGTTGTGCTCTATTCACTTCAAGGAAGAATTTTTTGATAAGAGTGAGTTTAGGGTCAGATTGAAGAAGAATGCCTATTTTTAAAATAAATTATCTCTATAATTCCATTTGTATAGTTGTATGCTGTGCATCTGTGAGATTGTTGTTTATTATACATAGGTACCAATTATAGAAATCTTTAGTAAGTACTTGCTTGCAATTTTAGTAATACATATATGTACCTACCCTATATAATTAATTATTTCAAACATAAATAAAACCAACAACTATTATCTGAGTCTTTTTAGTTCCGATTGGTTTTGACAGAGTAGTTTTGATCATGGTTTTCTTCCATCTACTTTTAACCATAAAGTCATACCTAACTGAATTTTTGGTCTTTTTAAATATTTGACTGTAGCGGGTCATATTTTTAATGTATGTCATCTGCAGCAGAAAGACCTACATGTTTTACATTTAAAAGTAATTAATTGTCCTTTCTACAAACTCGGCTGTATTTTTACTGAAATATATTTATTCACAATTCACGTAGTGGTTTGGTTTTTGGTTTGGTAATTTGATGTCATAATTCTCCTCATTGTCAGATTTTGACATTGGCAGCTTTGATCAAGACAAGAGAGTCCTTGAACGAAAAATCGTAGTTCAGGTTTTAGTTTTAAAGCACAAAGAGATTAACAAATCTGATGCACAGTGTTATTCGAACGTTGATTTTCGATCACACAGGTCATATATCGGATGGTTTCGGCGAAGACAGAACAATATAATAATATTAATCTCTTTTATGGTCTTGGCATTGGCTTGGTTGGAAAACGGTTATTAAATAATAGTAAATAGTGTAGAAGTCATAATTGCGCAATGTCATCAAATT
The DNA here is from genome assembly GCA_927349885.1 of Psylliodes chrysocephalus. Lineage (NCBI taxonomy): Eukaryota > Metazoa > Arthropoda > Insecta > Coleoptera > Chrysomelidae > Psylliodes > Psylliodes chrysocephalus. The sequence continues at coordinate 27,416,500 of OV651823.1, read as the reverse complement.
AATTTCGAATTGATCATGTTGAAACAAATCTTAGGTAAGTAAGTCATTTAAAAGTTCTAATTCTGCATACGGACTTTAATTATATTTGAATACGACCCTGCTTAGTCAACCATTTAAGCCACGCCCAGTGGGGTCATTTTTAATAAAACGTATCATATGCAAAACAATTGCTTCATGGCATCTTCATTAGTATTATACCTCCATGGTCACGACTAAGCCTGATCTGACGCGACGAGAATTTTCGTTTCACGGGACACGGCCTTTTCTGATTGCAACTCTCAGTTCGATAGGTTGGTTCGTAGTTTGGTTGTGAATGTTTGCAGGAAGACGAAAAGTAATCAAATTTTGCACTATCTAACTTTTAATTGCTTCTAAAATATTATATACTCGTAAGTTTATTAAATCGCTTGGTGAGGTAAATGTTGGAAATTAACAATTTATTTTATATTGTAGGTACGAAACATTTCTTTCGTTTCATGCGACATCAGATACAAAATGACCGTCAATTTTAATTATGATTTCAAATATTCGATTTTTTTCCATCTTTTAAGAGTGGTACATAAATAATATAGGGAACCTAAGTTAATATTACTATTGATAGGTTTAAGATTTAAGGACAATAACGAAAGAGAAGACAATAACGAAAGAGAGGACAATAACGAAAGAGAGGACAGTAACAAAAGAGAGGACAATAACAAAAGAGTTTACAAACGAAAGAAAGGACAATAACGAAAGAGAGGACAATAACGAAAGAGAGGACAGCAACAAAAGAGAGGACAATAACAAAAGAGAAGACAATAACGAAAGATAGGACAATAACGAAAGAGAGGACAATAACGAAAGAGAGGACAGTAACGAAAGAGAGGAGAAAGAGAGAACAGGGACGAAAGATTCGTACATAAAGGAAGGAGAGGAACGAGGTGAAAAGGACTCTAAAGCAGACTAGGAGATATTTGTATAGTTAGCAATTTTTGACCAGGCTCCTGAATATAGTAGGGAGTTCGAGAAGTCACCTTTCAATCCCCAGGAGAAGCTGATACTTCCGATAGACCTCTTACCTGTCTATCCCTGCCAGTTAAGTGAAAATTATAAAAACCCTCACCTGTTTTTACCAAGCGATACAGTCATTTCTTTTTTTTATTTGTAAACGCTTTTCATGTTATGTTCAGTGATAGATTTAACAGTATCCCATGTAGATCCAGTAAAATTATTACAGTATCATCAGCATAGCATATTATATGACCTTAGAAATTATTTATTTTACTGATACTGTTAATGTAAATTAAGAAAATAATAGGTCCTAGTACTGTGTCTTGTGGTACTCTGAACTAAATTTATTCCCTATTTTAACTCTTTGGGTTCTATTAGATAAGTAGTTATTTATTAATGCTAAAGCGACATCCCCGATGCCATAGTTATTAAGCTTATTAAATAATAAGTCGTGATCAACCGTGTCAAAAGCCTTAGCCAGATCAAGAAAAACAGTTAAGCTTTTTTCCGATCTGTCCAAGGTCTCCACTGTGGTATTGATAAGGTCCCTTATGGCATTTTCGGTATTTGATTTTTTTATTAACCCAAATTGTCTTTCTGTTATCACATTATTTTTATTTAGAAACTCCATTCATCTTTTCTTGTAGAAATGTAGAAATTTTTGTAATATTCTTTATTACAGAAATGGGTCTATAATTATTTAACTAAGAAGCTTTACCTGCTTTGGTGTAACATTTGAGACTTTCCATTGCTGAGGAAGTTGGCCTGTTAAAAAACAGATTGATTATGTATACTAGTGGGTCAAGAATATGACAATGGATGTGTTTTAAAGTTTATGCACTTATATTATCTCGTCCTGGTGAGGCAATCTTTTTTAAGTTAGAAATGATAATTGTCAGTTCATTTTTAGTAATAGGTTCTAGAAGTAGTAAGCTGCGAACTGTTACATCTGCTAAGAACTTTTTTGACAACTCTTCATTAGGGATTTTCTTACTGATTCCTTTTTCTATATTTAAAAAGTATTTATTAAACTCGTTGGCTTTAGTAATATTATCAGTAATTATAGTACTATTTTCAAATGTAATATCAACATTCTCAATTGATTTTTTTCTGCACCTATATTGTTAATGTATTCCAAATTTTTTTTATAATTAGTTTCAGCCTCCTCGATCTTAGTTTTGTAATAGTCATTTTTTGTTTTTCTGAGTAGTGTACGAGGTCTGATCAAAAAATAACCATTATCTTCAATTTTTTTTAAAAGTATTTATTTATTCATCAATAACTATCTTGTCTCCTTCAAAGTAATCCCCCTCAGATATAATACACTTATGCCAGCGTTTTTTCCAATCCTCGAAACACTTCTGAAACGCGCTTTTTGGTATCGCCAACAGCTCCTGTTTCGATTTTTCTTTTATCTCCTCAATCGTAGCAAAACGCTTTCCTTTCATCGGTGTCTTCAGTTTTGGGAAGAGGAAAAAGTCAGCGGGGGCCAAGTCCGGTGAATACGGTGGTTGAGGCATAATAACGGTTTTGTTTTTGGCCAAAAACTCACGCACAAGCATCGATGTGTGAGCTGGTGCGTTATCATGGTGCAAAATCCATGATTTTTTTTTCCACAATTCTGTGCGTTTCTGACGAATTGCTTCGCGCAAACTTTATTGACCGTACGACCTTGTGGCAAGAATTCATGATGCATCACGCCATTGCAGTCGAAGAAAACAGTGAGCCAAACCTTCACATTTGACCGAACTTGACGTGCTTTTTTCGGTCTTGGCTCATCTGGACGCTTCCATTGGGATGATTGGGCTTTGGTTTCAATGTCATAGCCATACACCCATGATTCGTCACCAGTTATGACTTTCTTGAGGAAATCTGGATCGTCGTTGACAATGTTCAACAGCTCCTGAGCGATGTCCATGCGACGTTGTTTTTGCTCAAAATTTAGCAATTTTGGAACAATCTTCGCTGCCGCACGTTTCATGCCTAAAATATCCGTAAAAATTGCTTGGCATGAGCCAAAAGATATGCCAACATTATCAGCAACCTCTCTGATAGTGATTCGACGATTATCCAAAACCATTTTCTTCACTGCTTCAATGTTTTCATCGGTTGTTGACGTGCTCGGGCGACCAGGACGAGCATCGTCATTGACATCTTCTCGGCCCTTCTTAAACCGGTTATACCACAATTGAACTTGTGTTCTGTTTACAGTAGACTCGCAAAACGCCACAGTCAACATTTCAAATGTCCTTGCGCATTTAATTTAATTTTTTACACAATACTTAATACAGTTTCTTTGATCCATTTTTTCGAATAGTAAAAAATCGAAGAGCACACCAAAACACGACTAACATTTTTATCTGTCAAAAACAAACTGACAATCCAAAATGGCTGATATTGCCAACATATATAACAGATATGTGTACCAACATAACAGAAAAAAAATGCGAAAATCGAACATAAGTAACTCACGGAATTTGAAAATAACGGTTATTTTTTGATCAGACCTCGTATATAATTTATTTCTATAGTTTTTATATTCGAATTCCAATTGTAGTGAAAAGTTGTTTAAGAGTTCAATCTTTAGGTTATCACACTGTATTATAGAGTTTAAAAGACCATTTCTGATCCAGGGTTTGATTAGTTAGCTTTTTTTGTTTAACTTTTATTGTTTGTATTGAGGATGAAATGTAATGGTTAAGTTTATCAATAAAAATAATATGCATTTTTTTAATGTGTGGGTTTAACACAAATAAATTAAACATTGGCTGATTGCGAAATATTATATTTAAATTTACGACTATGTTCTGAAATTTAAACAATTATCTTACGGTGTCACAGCGCCGTAGGGAGACATTTTCGGACCTAGGTTTTTGTACTCAAATTTCTTCCACAGTTCTAATTCGCTCTGTATACTATACTGCATGATTATTCAAGTTTTATATAAATATAACTTAAAAAAGACAGAAGGTAGTAGTAAATTAAGAAAAAAGTCAACAATCCTTCCCACAGTTCGGTAAGTATAGTAAGCACTTTATACTGGAAGAAGAAGGCAGCTAGAGACACATCGAAATAGATGGCGTTAAATTTAATAATAATTTATAAATATTTCAATCTTTTAAATCAATATTGAAGTGCCAGAGTGACAACAACATAGATAGATAACTCATAATTGCCTAATTATACAGTTGCAATAATTTTCAAATTAAAATAGCAAAATTCTCATACATCATGGCTGCATTTTAAATGATATTGTTTGATGAAAATTTGTGCAAATTTCAATAATTTTATTTTGGATTCATGAATATTGAAATATTTGTAGTTCAACAAGTGTACAATTTTATTGTAAATTCAACAAAAATTTATTATAAATAGATGAGCTGTATTTTCTTATATAAATATGTAGTTTTAATATTTTAGAGCTGATAATTCACTGCTCCAATGCACTATTACTAATTAAATTTGTTAAGATTATTGTTTGTAAAATGTAATTAAAAAATCAAGATTATATTGCAATAACTCTTAAATTACTTAAAAATTAAACATTTTTAAAAATGTGTTCCTAAGATTAAGCATAAAAAATATAATATAATAAAAAAATATGGAATAAAATAAACAAAATTTGGAACACCTTATTTCTCTAATTCCAATTTCTCTGGACAAAAGAATATTATTTGTTTTTGATTATTATGGTTTTTTTAATAGTATTATTTATAATTACACTAGTTTCTCATTTAAATTTTATTATTTTATGTTTCGTATTGAACAAGTTATTAAATTAGATGAAAAACTACACAAACACATGAGCAGTGCCTATAAATACGATTAAGATACGAATTATTACAGAACGTTTTATATTATTAATTTATTTAACGTCTTCTTGGATTATTTTTGTATCCACGGTTAATACAAAAGCTGATTTTAGATTACTATGCTAACTACTAAGGGATTTTAATTGGTCCAAAATTGGACACATTGAAAAGGTTGATGATTCTGTCAAATATTTTTACCAGGTTTTTTATTAAATGCTTGACATATGTGTACCAAAGTTTACTAATAGGCCACATGCATATTGCAAACAGTTTCCGCCATGGTTCACGGATGAAATAAAAATCGACATAAAGTACAAAGAATTTTTCAGAAAAAGAAAACATCTATCGGAATATTATTTTAGTAGATATAAAAAAATTAGGGCGGACCTAAAATTGAAAATAAGGACGGCGCACAATAATTATATCCAAAATATGCAGAACTGTGTTAACCAGGACCCCATGCTTTTTTGGAAGTTCATTAAAGATAAGAGGTCTAATAATATATATGAATCAAATTTTATTATAAATAATAGGGAAATATCTGACAAAAAAATTATAGCAGGGGAGTTCGCTGATTATTTCAGTTCAGTGTATGACAACGATTTAAACTATAACCTTATAGATATTAATGGTTTGACTAACAATTGGAACGTACATTTTTATCAGAATATTGACTTCGATCTAATATCCGTCAAAGACTTAGAAGCGGCATTTCGAAAGTTAAAACCGAAAAAGACAGCGGGTCCTGATAATATTCCTTGTTATATCCTAAAAGCTTGTAAAGATGATTTAATATACCCTTTGCTGGTAATTTTTAATAAGTCGCTTAAAACATCCATATTTCCTAGTGAATTTAAAAGAACGAGATTAACACCAATTTTTAAAAAAGGGGATAAAAATAAAATAGATAATTATCGTCCCATAGCCATATTAAATTGTACGGCGAAACTGTTTGAATTTGTAATATATGATAAACTGTATGCTTACTTTCAAAAATACATATCAACCGAACAACACGGATTTTGTCGTAAAAAATCTGTAGATACAAATTTATTAACTTTCAGTGATAAAATATCAAAATGTGTCAATTCTCGTGAGCAAGTAGATTGTATTTATACTGATTTTAAGAAAGCCTTCGATAAGGTAAATCACAATATTGTTCTAGCTAAACTGAAATATTATGGTCTTAGCGATCATCTAATAAATTTCTTTATGTCTTATCTAAAACTAAGGTATCAATACGTAATGTTTGGTGGTGAAGTATCTCATACAATCCTCGCAGGCTCTGGGGTCCCTCAGGGCTCCAATTTGGGCCCTCTACTTTTCTTAATATTTGTTAATCACCTTCCTCTACGTATTACATCAGACTGCCTAATGTATGCAGATGATCTGAAAGTTTTTAAGAAAATATCCACCCTAGATGACTATCTAGACCTTCAAAATGACTTAGACTCAATTTCGGATTGGTCATTTGAAAATAAATTATATTTTAATCTTTCCAAATGCAAGGTTATTACATTCAGTAACATTCGTAATCCTCAAAATTTTATCTACACAATGCAAGGATCAACACTAGAAAGAGTGTCAAAAATGACCGACTTGGGAATAGTTTTTCAAAATAATTTCAAATTTGACGAGCATATCCATAACATTACCAAAGAAGCTAACAAATTGTTAGGTTTTTTGAAACTCACGACTAGGGACTTTACAGACACACACTCGATTAAAAATGAATTTTTTGCTCTCGTTCGTAGTAAATTAGAATATGCATCCACTGTATGGGACCCTACACAACAAAATTTAAAACACATTTTGGAAACTATTCAAAATAAATTTGTCAAATATTTATACTTTAAAAAGTATCATACAAGTCCAGGATTTGTTTCATTTGGACCTATTAGAAAAGAGTTTGAAATTTAAAAATTGGAACATAGACGCTCTATAATCAACCTTGTCTTTTTACATAAATTATTAAATGGATATTTGGACAGTCAATATTTATTGAGTCAAATAAAAATTAATGTTCCAATAGCAGGTATTCGTCCACGTCAATTAACTTTTCGTGCGGATAATCATGGTCCAGTAGAAAAAAATTGTCTTTTGTTTAATGTACACTCCGAAGACATTTCTTGCGGTATTTTTGATGTAGCTATAAGCACATATAGAAAGGAACTTAACAAAATTGTTGGGCTCGATTAAAGAGACATAACCTTGTAGGATTTCCGTGGCCTTGGTGTGGGGTTTTGCAGACGCTCTGATTATTCCTGAATATTTCTGATTATTTCAGTAGTTTTGTTCTTCAATGAACTTTGTTAAAATTTTGTAGTAGCGAGGTTTATTTATTATAATTTCACTTATATATTTAATTAGATAATATGTATTTTTGTTGATTTCTATTTTCGCTGTATTTATAGGAACATGTAATTAGGCTCATGCCTGTTTGTTTCTGGAATAAATAAATACACCCATTTTCACTCGTCCCACAAATTCAATCAATACAAAAAATAATATATTTTCTAACTGATGAAACATATTATATTACAAAATGTTATATTCAATTTACTTATTGATTATATTCTATAATAATCGCATTTAAGTTAGAAAACAACTAACACCTACATTTTCCTGTTCCATTATACAATGAACAATAGATTTACTGCGATTTCCCAAATATTGTCTGTTGTGGATAAGGCGAGGTTTATGATTCATCGTATGCAGAAGAGGATTACTACGTAATTTTGTTCCTATTATATTAACTGTTGATCCCATATAGGTACCCTATATTGTATTGGAATTTCTAAAAGCGAGTTTGGTGGTTATTTTGGAATCTTTGTTCCAAGTAGTTCTTTTGTTTGGTGCAGTAGTGTTCCAGCTACTTATTAGAATTATTTTGGTCTATTACTGTAGCAAGCAATATTTGCAGGGGCAAATGCATTTTCATTATCGATTTAACAAAGGATTATTGGATATTTGAATGGATTATTTATTATTCATGAAAAGTTGGACCACTGTATATAACCTACGAATGCTTTATTTAATTGTATGAGTATAAGGTTATGTTAGAATACTTTTATTTTATAGCTGTAGGTTTTGAATTTTATTCAGAATTTGAACGTCTTAATAAGTAGTATTAGTATTAAGAGGTTGAATTTTTTGGTTTGTGAAACATTGGAATTACTTAGGTTAAACCATGTGATGATTTTCACAATCCTTGATTTTTAAAACCATTCTATATTTCCTTTTGAATAGGGTTTACAAACTTGTTTGAAAATTTTATCTAATATTAATTGACCCCTTTACCTCTTAAGCCTGCTTATGTAAAATATGAATGACGAATAGGTATATACATTCGAGACAAAATGCTTAAAGAAAATTCTCTCAGCGACCGTTCATATGCATATCAGTTAAGAACATCAACCGACTTGGCCCTGAGTAATCTAAAGTCCCGTCAGGAAAAATAATTGATGGAACTTTCTAGCATTAGCAATGAAAGGGGTATCAGCTGCGGTACTGCAACCTATTAATTGGACATATGTAGGCTCTGTAACCTCCTTATCTTTTTTTTTTTGTAAAACTACGTTAAAAATTAGGTGTACACTGAAACAGTAACCTAACCACAAAGAAAAATGTGAGGACGAGAATCTATTAAAGAAAAGACAATTTCGGTAGAAAAAATAATATATTTTATTTTATTTACGTTCTTATTAAAAAATTACAATGTTTATGGTTACTCAAGGTTCTCTATTTTTTTTTATATATTTTTATTATTGTTTTCACTATTTTGTACCTAGTAAACAAGTTAATAATCTGAAATAATTTGAAAATTCAAAAACCAACCTCAACAATCCCTACAAATTATTAAGACCATCCTCGGACCCCAAAGATAAAAACAAATATTTGTAGATTTAAAAAAAAACCTGTCGTCGCTGGAGGTTGAACCCAGATATCGATGTTTGTCGGACATGTGTCCTTAACGTTAGAATATCAACGACATTGACTGTCCAGATGAAAATTTGATGTGCTTCTTCTGGCCAAACGACGTTTATGTCCTTTTTCAAATCTGCAAATACCTCCAATGCAGCATCGATGTATATGAGAAATGAATTTATGCACATGGAGCCTATATCTTCTGAGTGTGTTAAGTTTTAAATGCATGTTAAGAGGCGTAAACCTGTGTATAAAGATTGTGAATTTACTATCGAGAAATCGCAAATGAAAATCCGAAAAATTAGAATATCTATAAAATAAGGGGCTGAAATAATTTGAAAATTCGGAAACAAATCTCAACAACCCTACGAAATATTAAGACCATCCCCGGACCCGAAAGTAAAAACAAATACTTTTCTGTATCTGTAACGTGTGGGTTAACCCAAGGCACGTAGGCCTCACTAACCCATTTTGCACCCTCTTAATGTTACGTTATGAAAACATATTTTGCTATGTTCCATTTTAACGTTAGGCACCAGATGATACGGTGACTTTTTAACCCTTACCTGGGTCTCATTGTAAAAATCCTTGTAATAAGAATTCTTACAAGCCTTAGGCCTAGCTCAGGTCAAAATGGGTCAGTGGGATTCGTTTAGAATTTACCTTCAAGTCAATGGCAAGGTCTTTAATTAAAAAGAATTCAATTAAATTAATTTGGGCGCCATACCTTTAGATCTACAATAAAAGTAAATTTGCCATTAACTTGTCAGTTAAAAGTAAGGAAAATAAAAGAACTTAAATTTTAAAACAATTAATCGGCTTTAATTTAAAATAAATTAATTAATGAGTGATAGTTAACAATAAGAAAGAAAAATTAAATTTATTGATTTTAACAAATTTTACGGAAATTATTTGACTAGATAATGAGTTATTATTTTTTAAACTTAAAATTGACTAGTATGAACTTTTACTCAAAAATTGTGTGTAGTTCTGGTCGACACTTATCTTGTGTGTGTCCGGATTTCAACGGTCGAACTGGTCCGTGTCGCTCTCTTAACTGTAGCTCAGCCTATGATGACTTTCTAGACATATTCTGCAGTTCTAGATGTAGCTCAGCCTACGATGACTTTCTTTATACTACGAGTTCTTAGTTATCAGGGCGTTCCTTACTGGGCCAGTTCCTTAATTTTTATAGAAAGAAAAAACGTGTCAGTTACAACAAAACAAACCGTATCTTGCCATTGCTTCAAAAAAAAACATGTGGTCAGCCTACGAGTCAACCATAAAAGCTTACTATTTAAATTAAACAGTTTTAAATTGAACATTTCAAGTTTACAACAATAATAGAGATTTGCAATAGTATTTAAATTAAAATACATGAAGAATGGAAACATTTTTTTAAATAACTGAGAAAAAAAAATATAAAATTAATGGCAGCCATTTTGTACATTGCATGGAACTTATATTACGCGGAAATCTCGCTATTAATGAATGAAATAACTCAAAGATAATTTCACCAGGATATACACACATAATAAAATTAATTTCTACCATAAAAAAAAATGATTGTGTTACCTTAGTTAGTTCGGAAACACTTAAACAAAGCACGAAACTAAACCAACCGGTTCATTTGGTGAAAAATTGAAAAGAATTAAGTAAACGAGAACCTATTCCATATCAACAGGTGGCCAGGCGTGCGCACAACCTCTGACAGTAATTATTGATTTTTAGACAGAGACAATTTCCCCGAATTAACATAATATCCATATTTCCAAATACGAGGGGCACTCAAAAAGTATTAGAATATATTGGAATATTTGAACTAATTAAATATTGTAATTATTAAAAGGGAGTGACGATTAAAACGTAACATTAAGTAGATAAGCACCTCTTAGCTCATGAGCTAGCCAACAGATTTAATGTAGTTAACAACGTCGCCAAGAGGTTCTTTTCTTAAAGATTTCCTAGTCATCTTCCAGAGGATATTTAAACGGTGACACCATGATGCGGTAGTCGTTTGATCGTGTTTGATCAGCTTCAAGGGTCAGGATTTCTTATAGGCATTGTTTATTGTGTTTTGAAAAGTGTTTCAATACTTTCCAATGCATTGTTATTGTTTGGTGTTTCAGCCTCCACTTCTCTCAAAGCCTGGTGGATAAGGTGAGCATAGGTTGCCCGGTCTGTCTTCCTAGGGTTTAGAGATAACGTGAAAGTCGACAACATCAAGTTTGTTTTGAATGTTAACCAGCGGTGGTCTGACATTGATATGTTATCACAGACTTGCCAGTTTACTAGTTGTAGTTAAAGCATCAAGTCGATGAGGTACAGTGATATCTATTAGTGTTTGACTTAGATAGTTTAAAAATGTTGGTGTAGTAACTTTATTTAAAATATAAAGACTTTTGGTCATTATATCCTTACTGCCCCAACTGAAGTGAAGAGCATTTGCATCGCAACTTATTATCAGCTCAAACTTTTGGTTCAGGCAGTATTCAATCAGATCCTGCTCTTTGCTTGGTGGTGGCGTGTTTGCGTCGGAGGTGAGGTATGCAGATGCCAGGATCAACGGTGTCTTTTCCCTTTTGATGGCATATTTCATCCTAACCTTAGTTAAATCGGAGGTGGAAAGGTGTGCCGTTAAGTGGGTTTTATATTTCTCAAGAATGTAAATGGCTATTCTAGGTTGTTGGTTACTGGGAAAGCTAAAAAAATAACAATTTTAATTTTTTAGACCTTTAAATTTGGTTTTTATTATCCAGGGTTTCTGGCTATTGTATTTTGCAGCTCATCAAGGGGGCAGCATAATGTTGCCATGGCCACCCTTTTGTGATGCAAGTTACATTGTATTGTTACATTGTATAATTGCTTTACGATCCCCCATTAAGGTTTGACAAGCATTTTAGGTTAGTATTTGACCATCCTATCTTAAAAAAAAGGAAGGGGATGGTCTAGTATCGCTGTGCCCGATCACGGCCTTTTCTTGTACTTACTTGCTACATGTTCCTGGCCTCTTGTGAAGGAAGAACTGGTGTCGCTATCCAAAGACTTAATTGGACTTAATTAGTCTTCTTTCTCCTCTTTGCTTTAGAACCAGAGCTCCTCTTGCCTTTCTGGTACCTGTGGATTTGAGGTGAACTGTTATACTCATCCTCGTATTTTGGTGGTGGATGTCGCTATCTAGCCTCTTGTGCTAGAGTTAAACTTTGCTGTCCAGCCTCCTTTACTGGAGGTGAAACTTGAAGACCAACTTTCTTTGCTCTAGGTCAACGTTGACGTCTAGTCTCTTTGGATTTGTGTGGGTTTGGATCCATAAGTCAGGTAGATGAAGATATGGGCTCAGTATGTATAAATACATTTCTCATATACACTGATGCTGTATTGGAGGTATTTGTAGATTTTAGAAGAACCTCAACGTCGTTCTGCCAGAACTAGCACATTAAATTTTCATTTAGGCATCTCGACAGTCAATGTCGTTGATAGTCTGACGGTAATAGCACATGTCTGGAAACATGGATATCTGGGTTTCAACTCGGCAAAGACAAGTTTTTTGAAATCAATAAGTATTTGTTTTCACCTATCCGAGGATGGTCTTAATAATTCGTAGGGGAATTGTTGAATTTTGTTTCCGAATTTTCAAATTATTTCAGCCACCTATTTTTCAGATGTACTAAATTTTTAAATTTCAAATTAAAATTTTTCGATAGTAAATTCACAATTTTCAAGTTAATAATCATCTATTTCTCAGTCGTCTTTTATTTCAAAAAACATCTTTATTTGCTATAATAAGAAATATAAACCAAGTTTTTAATAATCACTTTAATAAGTCCTTCATTTAGTCAATTTTGATATCGACAACCCTGTATCACCTAAATATTAATGTCTTAAATACATATTTCATGGAAAATTTTGTAAAATCTAAAATATATAAATGATTTTTCTTTATGTATGTTCTTGTAATTCTACTGAGAATATTATACAAATTGGAAAATCTCGACAGAACGGAAATAAAACAATATTAAATTTAAAAAGGTCGTGCAAAAACTTCGAAAGCCGTCTGCATTGTCTTTGGGCTTTCCGCCGACCAGACAGACATCAAAAGCTTTCCAACTAAGAAGACCTTCTCGAAAGAAAGAAGCTTACGAAATCGACACGGCTACACTAATAAAATTGATGCAGATATTCCCCGACGACAGACAAGCAAATTGAAAATACGCTGAAGCTCTTTTGAATTCGGGCTACATATAGCATTCTTTTCATTTGGATGAACCTTAAAACCGTATGTAGAGCTTTTGAAAGATCTAACCGGAAGCGTAAACTTGAGTGTTGCGAAAAAACTTATGTATTCCTTTAGTTTGTAAGAAGGACGATTTTTGTTTGATTCCAAATGGATGTTTCTTAACTTCGGTTTATTATTTTTGCTACGACTGCTGAACAAAATTGTATTTTTCTTAGAGTTTGCACATTTTTTCTTTAAGAAATGTTATTTTAAATTTTGCGGTATACTTGATTTGTTAAATAGCAAGCCTTGAGTCCTTAACATTTTTCGATTTAAATTAAATTACATTTTTTAAACATTCTTATTACATTTTTTTAATCTTTATATTTTTATTTCTTTATATCTTATATCTACTATATACATCGTTTATATTTACTTTTAATTACAAATATTTTTTTTTTTTTGTTTTTTTTTTTTTTTTTTTTTTTGTTTTTTCTTTTGACAGGGACACTTTTTGCGCTCAGGGGTAAAAAAATTGGGGTAGTTTCAGATATTAAGAAAGCTTTCCTTTAAATTGGTCTAGCTACTTTAGATCGAAATTTTTTAAAATTTTTATGGGTTGAAAACAATCATCTTAAAACTTTTAGACATGTCAGAGTCGTTTTTGGGGAAATATGCAGTCCTTTTATGCTAAGTGCAGTCATCGTTTTTCATCTTCAAAATATCCTAACATTTATAGAATCTAATAGATCTTCTTAATCAAAATCAGTCATCACGAAACACATCAAACACTGAACAATTGAAAATGTTCATAAATGATGATTTAAATGTCTTTTTCGAAGCTCAGATGGAGTTAAGAGGGTGGCAGTATACAAATTTTGAAGATGATTCTTGTTCTGAAACTAATCCATTGAGTAGTTCTGTGTTGGGTCTTTGCTGGAATAGAAATCTAGATACACTTAAATTAAATCTTTGATGGTTAAATCAAATAGCATCAAACTCTGTTACAAAAAGAAAGATATTGTCTACAGCTCATAAGTTATTTGACCCAATAGGCTTTTTGTGTCCCACTTCCTTAGTTGCTTAACTCATGTTGCAAAAAATTTGGCTATCGAAAATTGGATGGGACGTAGAATTTGAAGCTGATATTAAAAATAATTATATACATTGGTTATAGGAGAATTTTTTTCCCTCCTGGGCTCGTCTGACTTTGTGTCTCCGAATAACACTGAAGCCTATTGGCTTATTGTGTTTTACCCCATGTTAGTTCATAGCACTCACTATGTCACCTTTGTACCTTGTACAAGTTTGTACAGATCCTTGGGTGAGCGGGTTCTATACGTTGTTGGATCAACCTGGGGTTGTCCAAAATGAGCCTGTCTAGAGCTTCGCATTCGCACAGTATATGTTTGGCTGTTTCTGGTTTCTTGTGACATAGTCGGCACATGATTTCCCCATTGTACATGCCAATTTTGTGTCTCTCTACTGGGGCGTGCCCAGTCATGAACCTTATCACTTTCAACTGGTTCCTATTCATTGAGAGTAGTTCTCCAGTTCTTTTGGAACATGGTCTGCCATGAAGGCTTTTTCATGTGCCTGTTTTGGGGTGTTTCCCCAATAGTTGATATGTTGTTCCCGAATCCAGTCGTTTATGGGTTATGAGAGTTGCCCTTACTAACGAATTTAATAATTCCGAGATTGATGTTATCTTGTTCCGAAGCATATAATTGGAGTATCCATGTATTTTGTGGTGCAAGTCAATATGCATATGCTACAGTAATATTCCTAAGAACTGAAACGAATCACGGGACAGATATATAATTAGTTCTTGCCAAATCACGTGTCTCAAGTTTAAAAAAGATGACGATTACTAGATTGGAACTATAAGCGGCTTGTATTGGAGCTAGATTATCGGAAGTAGTCAAAAAACAAAATTTTAGGGTGGACCGATTCGACAACTGTTTTATCATGAATAAAAACAGTTGATTCTTGGAAACAGTGTGGTTCTCTGTACCTGGAGCTGATAATCCAGCAGACCTTCCTTCTCTTGGATGCTCTCCAAAACATCTTGTTAAGTCCAAATGGTGGGAGGGACCATCATGGTTAAGAGAATCATTAGAATATTGGCCTACACAGACTAACGATTTTATTAATGATTTTATAAATGAAGAAAAAAAAAAGAAATGAATAATTTCTTTACTTTTATGTTTCACAGGTGATAACTCTTGTTATAATGAAAGAATATCAAGATTCACGAAAACTGTTAGAGTTTTAGCTTAGATTACAAGATTTTTGTATAATTGTAGAAATAATTATTTAAAGAAAAGGGGTACAATTTCTTTTGAGGAAATCCTTTTCTCAGAAAACCTAATTTTAATATTTATTCAAGAAGAAATATTTATTGATAAGAATAATGTTTATTTTAAAAATCTCTGTCCTTTCAAAGATGATGATGGTCTTAAAAAAGTTGTGACAAAGGTTTTCAACTGAGAAGATGTTCAGGGATACCCTTATTCAGTACGTTTACCATCCAAACACCCAGTGGTAAGCAAGCTTATTTATGAAGAGGACCTAAAACATTTTCATATAGGGATTCAAGGATTACTTATGTATGCTCCGAGACAGATTCTGAATAATTAATGGAATAAAGAATATTAAATCTTTAGTTTCAAAATGTGTAAGATCTAGACAATTTAACAGTCGATGTATAGAGGTAACACCAGCTGCACTACTCAAGGTTTGAGTTAGAACTGCCCTAATGTTTAAAATAACAGGGGTTGATTTGAAACAGCCACTTTTTATCCGATCTGGAGAAAAGGTTTGGATCTGTTTGTTTACATGCGCTGTCTATCGAGCTATACACATGGAATTGGTACTTTCTTTATCCACTGCAGATTTCTGCAGGCTTTGCGTCGTTTCTTCGCACGGAGGGGAAGACCAACTACAATGTACAGTGACAACGGAACGAATTTCGTTGGTTCTGATAATATTTTTTCAAAATTAGACTGAACGCAAATTGAAACTTACAGCGCGGTTCAAAGAATACAGTGGAAATTTATCCCCCCTTCTGGAGCTTAGTGGGGAGAGGGATTGATCAGAATCGTAAAGGATTTGCTTCGCAAAGTATTAGGTAAGGCTTTACTCAGTTTCCAAGAATTGGCAACAATTATTTGTGAATGCGAAGGCGTTGTAAATTCAAGACCTCTGACCTATATCAGTGAAGACTCTTAAGATTTAAAACCATTAACACCTGCTATGTTCTTACAAAATATTCAGGAGATTGATGTTCCAGACATAGAAGCAGTACAGGCCAAGGATTTACAGAGACGGTACAAATAAAAAATATAACTTAAAGAAGATTTATGTAAAAGATTTAGAAGTATGAGAACATAAGAGGATCAGATTGACCATAAGCTTATATAGAAGAATGTATTTACGGTCGAGATGATAAAATCTGTCTAGTGAGATTAAAAACTGCTCTTGGATGTTTACTAAGACCTTTACAACGTATTTATCGTCTAGAATTAAATCACAGTGATGAAGAAGGTGTTGAGAATAAATTAAAAGTACTAAAAAATGTATAAGCAAGAAAAATGAACAGAACAAGGCTGTTGAAGAAATTAAGTAAAAGGAATACACAACTAGATATGGAAGAAAAATAAAGATTCCAGAAAAGTTTTTATGTTGAGTTATTCGTTTTATACCTCCTAACTCAAGTTAGGAGTATGTGGTAATTTATTAATGTGCATCTAGTTTGCAGGATGAGTATCTTGGCTCACACTGTATTAAAAAATTGAGATTTGTCGGAGTGAAGTATTAAAAAAATGAGAATTGTCGGAGTGAAGTATTAAAAATTGTAAAATAAAGTCAATTGCTAAAAGATTCCCTATTTTATATTCTATCCATACAATTAATTCGATTTCTCAAATACCGGGTAGGTATTTGTAGAAACACCCCTTGGTCTCATAATTATTAAAGAACACGTAAATCGTGATTTTTATTTAAAAACACGTATAACGTGACAATATAATGCAATGACAAAAGGAACCAGTCGAAGCTAGAAATAATGTAAATAATAGTATATTATTCAATAAGTGTAGTATGGTCCATTATACACGAATTAAATACTATACTTTATCTACAACTGAATACGGGGGCTCACCGAAAACGAAAAGGGGATTTTCAGAAAAAATTCTTTGTATTTGTTATAAATAGAATTAACAAGATTGTTCACAATTAAAAGACCTTTCAAATGAGAAGTATTTAAGCCACCGTATGAAATAAAACGCCAATTAATACAGGAACTCGTTTAAAGTTATTTATCGATGTAATTAATAGTAACATTATAATTTGAAATATTAATAGCTCCAGTAATATCATTGAGATTATTGTTTTTTAAAGAAAAAATAGTGTTGCTATTGATGAGTACAGAATCATGACGATCACTGTCAGAAGATGATGGATTATTAAGACCAACACAATTTTCATTATTGATTTGACTTAAAATTGCTTGAGCTGTTTCTATTTTATTCTTTTTTGAAGCTCCAGAATCAGCAACCAATGTTGCAGATAAACGCCTGAGGCAATGGCCAGTATATCTCTCAGGGTTTGGTAATTGTAAAAACGTAGCAATTTGCTTTCCCATTGCGCTAAACTTGTTTATTCCTATCACTTGTTTTGTACACTTTCCTTTTTGGAAATTGAGAAAAAAATCTTGTGGTGCATTTTTGGGCCGGAGGTCTATATATTTTTTAACGATTTTGAAAAAATTATCCACAATTGTGAAATTCCTTGGAACTTTGGTTTTTGTGTGTGGCACGTTTACTTGAAAAAATCCCTCAAAACATCTTAAATCCCCAATTTTCATATTCTTTAATTCACAGGATCGGCAAGCGCCCATGACCCCTTAAAAAAATGTGTAGATTAAGTTAGAGAATTTTGATTTTCGATTCGAGTTTTACCTTTATTCCAAGATATTTAAAATCTGGGGCTTCCCTTGTAAACCTCTCAATTTGTTCACCAGTCAGAGCTTCAGATTTCTTAGGTTCGTAATTTTCGGATCGTCTTTTTAACAAAGCACGTAATCTCGGATATTTATCAATGTCGACATTGTGCTTGATGTTTAACATGCTTTTTAGCATGGAATAGTTTGTCCATAAAGTAGACGATTTGTATTTACTAGAAATTTCCATAAAATATACAAGCACAGTGTCTTCGGAAAAAGAGGATACATTTTTTGTTTGTTTCCACGACATAAATTTGTTGTATGCATTCTCATAAGTTTTCCTCGATATTTCAGGTAATAATTCCAACGACGCCACTTTAGCAGCGTCGCGGATTTCAGGAGGTGTTAGTTACATGTAATCATCGTCTTCCATTTTTTTAATTGATAAACACTTAAAACGGGCTTAATATTTTAAGTTTAATTTCAAAAAAGAATCGGTAACAACGAATAACTATCAACATGCTGTCAACTAACTTGTCAAACGCATACTAGATTTAATGATTTTTAATTCTAGTGGGGTATAATTGACAGAAATCGTGTAATATGAATATATTCTCACTAGTGATATATGGATTGCTTTATGTTGCCTTAGATACGCATATAATACATCCATATAATGACAATTGTAGATAAAATATTTAATTGATTGATCAAATTAATATCAGTTCTACATCAACATAATCTCATTCTCTTCCATTGGGCATTTTGAATTTTTCTGAGCCATTTTAATTTTTATTCTCCTAATAATCATATAACCTACCACTAATTGTTCCCAATCTTTCTTATCATATTGTTTCTGATTGAGACTATTCTCCCTAATGTTCACATTTCACATATTTATGGACCGTTTTTAGACATGCCCTAATTCATCCAGCACAGTATCCTGAACGCGTATTTTTCACTAGTACTATTTATTTTATCTAATAACCATAGTATCTAAGATCATTCATTACTTTACATTTCCTGTTTCCATCCTTGTAGTAAATTCCATGTAAGAACTCCTTAAATCCTGTAACCTATTTTTACAACGTATCTAACATCAACAATGTCTCACTTCATGCAATTTATAGCTACAGCAAAGAAAGAATAATTACGCTCACATTTTAAAAGCATCAGCCGTTTTAACAAAACAGGATCGCAAAAAAGTACGCCGTCTATCTCAAAATTCGTTTTAAAAAATTTAAGAAGTGGATTATGTACGCTCTAGTGTCCTTAATAAGTGTTCTAGATTGCTGTTCCTCGCAATATCGACCAGAGTACTTAAGCACGTTTTCGTTTAACTAGGAGACAAGTTGCAGAATACATTGCGGAAATTTTAACATAAACGAGGCAAAGATATTCTGGTATAAGTTGCATTATGAATGATGCAGATGCAGGGCTGTGCCATTGGGAATTTCATGTAAAGGTAAACTAACTGATATATTGTTTGACAGTTAAAGAGTATAAGAACGAACAAGTTCCATATTTGCTCTGAGAAAATTTTGTTGTAGGATTTTAAAAATGTATATCAATCAGAAATTTTTATAGGAAGCCTAAGCGAAGATGTGTAGGATATAAAATAAGAATTATTAGGGAATTAAGCCCTTCAAACAAATTGTGTTGTGGAGGTATTTTAATAGCAGTGTCAAATGAAATTTTTAATTTCTCTGAGAACTCGTGGATCTCTGAGGATGATGATGTTTGGGTCATCGTTATACCCAACCACGAAAAACGATACAAGGTTTATATTTGTTGTGTTTACATACCTACCAGAAACAGGGTAGCACTAAATTTATTTTGCACTAAATTTCTTCATATTTTTCTAAATAACATAAATGAATGATAACTATATCATTTGTGGCGATTTTATTTTACAACAAATAAAGTGGTTTAAAGATGATATCGATAATTACTACAAACCATACAATTAAAGTGGTCCCAGTTCTAGTTTATTGGTGGACACCATGTCCTTGGCTTGTATGTATCAATACAATTCTACTGTTAACGTAAGCGGTAAAACTTTAGATCTTGTTTTAAATAATAATTTTCTAATAAAAAATATAAAATATAAAGTCGTCTGCTTCACCACTGGTTGCTGAAGGTCCATCACATAATACTCTAGAATTTGATATTAAATATTCTAATGTAACGAAACGAAAGTAAATAACCATTATGAAAAAAACTTCAATTTAGCAAACTACACTGAAATAAATCATCTTTTATCTGCAATTGACTGGAATAAACAATTCCAATTTCTTACAGTCAATGAATCAGTAACAATATTTTATAAAATTGTTAATATTTTGGACAGTCATGTTCCCCCATTTTACCCGATAATCTCGTAATTGATACAGGTCTTATTACAGATCCACAGGAAATCTGTAACGCCTTTTCTGATTTCTTTTCGTCTGTTCCTATGCCAAGTGGTTCTAGTGATTTTTCTGCTATTTTTAACGGCGCTCCTCTGAATATTACCCAATATAAAATATCTCGTGAAATGATTGGGTCAACAGTACTTTACTTTTAACACCCTGTATCTCGGAAAAGAAACGTTTTCGGACCTATGTTTATATGAACTTTTACTCCTATTTTAGGATGTAGATTACGCTGTTAAAATATAACCGTCTAATTTCGGGTATATTAAATTGTAAATTGTATATTAAATTGTAAAGAAGAATTAAATATACAATTAACAAAAATAATAATAGAAATCCCTTTACAAAATAATACGGTTTATTTCATCGTATTCATGTAAAAGTAGAAGTAAGAGAGACATTTATAATGAACTGAACTTAATGAAGAGTAAAACGAATTCCGATCTCTATCACCCTCTTGGGTATTAAATCTAAGATACGTGAAAGAGTCACTGATGTGTCTCGTGCCTTAAGCGAGAATCGCTCGTGAATATTAAACGTATAAGAATATATTATGTTAATGCTGATGTTATTATTACACTATTATGATTTTATAATCTAGCCCAAAAGCTAAATCTCGTTAAAACTGATATGGCATAATTCTGAGCTCTGGTGTCTTAGAGAAAATAAAAAGAAAATATAGGACATTTTGCCCATTAAATAAGTTAACATAAAGCTTGACCAGTGGCGGTGCCAGATGTACAAGTTTCCACCAACACCAAATCAAATTAAATAAATATTAAAATAATCGTGTTTTTTGTTGTTTATTTTTTTATGTATTGTTTATTGCTTAACACGGAATTCCAATTACAGGGAAAAAAATTATAACAGTACACAAATAAAACACCATACGGACTTAAAACTTTCAGATTTAATGCTATCTTAAGAATCACTAACTAAGTTACACAAATTATACATATGATACAACTGTGATGATTTTATAACATAAGTTTTTTCTGATGGGAAAAAAAACATAGGCTGTGATCAAGTAGTAGTTCTCAGAACGTGAGATGCAAGTTTTTCTAATAATTGTCCTTAATTAATTTTGTTATGTAATAATTTTTGTAGAAAATGTAACTAATTGCATTTTCGTCATGTCTCAAGATCAATAAGTTTATGTCTGTTAAGCAAATATTAATGAGGTGTATCCATTTCCGGATAAATGCGATAAATTTTAAGAATCGACGCTGAACTGATTAAAATTTGTCATGATGAGTTTGGTAATGGGAATGTCAGATAATGGAAGCGTACATACCTAACGAATAAATCAATTTAAGAGTTTATGTATCTGAGAATTTATTACTAATTTACTTTTTTTTATCTTTATCTTGATCGGTTGTAAGCAGGTAGGGTTAGGTTTGGCCCAGAACACTGCAGCCTCTTAGGTCTATTGTATTCCCTTGCTTTCCCCCGTATTCAGGTACTATCTTTGGAATAGTCCTGTGTCTTTGGTTATTTTTAATAAATTCCTTACCAAGTGTTCCTGGGGCGGCCTTTTTAGTTCTAGGCCGAAAAAGATGATACTTACGTTAAACCCATACATTTTGAATGCAGTAGGAACAGTTTTTTCTGTATTATATAAATTTAAACTTTGGCTCAATCGTTATACTAAGATCAATATAATGTTTAGGTCTTTGAAGAGATGAGTGATTCATCTCATAATACAATAAAATAAGATCAGACTTTAGTATATGTGACATAAAATATTTGGACTTATTTAAAGGAAGACGATTTGAGCAACACAAATTTTTTACTGCCTTTACATTATGATCAATACGTTCAAAGTCAGCTTCGGTAGAAATTAAACCAAACATTTTCAAATAAACCACACATAAAAAACATTTTACAATAATACATTACACGATGTCGTTCATAATTTTAATGCCAATAACAAAATCATTTATAAGCCACTTTATTTTATGACCGCTTCCATCACCAGGATATAGTAATGTTGTTCTTTCCCTTCCCTGTAACTAACTACTATTAGCAACACAATACAAAAACAAATTAATATATCATACAAAGAAAAATCCAACTTTCTAACGAATTATGAGACTGATAAAAAGGAAATGACAAGAGAAATTGGTGGTGCAAGTTAGCAAAGAAATAGAATGCAGTAGAAAGCAGAAGCGATAGGAAAAAAAATTAAAAACCATTATCTCTCCAGAAACCTCTCTTAACAAAAAGTCTACAACAATAAAAATAAATAGTTGGCAAAACAGTAAAAATCTTTCAGATAATGACACAATCAACTAAAATATTGACGAGGCAGAGGAGACCCGTAAATAGTTATCCTACTGTCAAAAACGAAATAAGATATCTAAGGTAACTAATTCACAGGATTAACTAATTTAAAGGTCACAACTAGCTATGAATTCCACACCACAAATAGAGCACTCTCTGAAAACCATCGATGGACAATAGAGATACAAGGATAGCCACTTGAAATGCCAATAGTATCTTCCAAAAATAAACTAAAATTTAACTTTTCTTGAACATAAATATATGTCTGATTTCTGAGACATGCCTTGCAACAAAGTCTCACATTAAATTAAGAGGATATAACTTCTATCACATTATCCACCCGTCAAATGCAGCAAGAGGAAGAAGAGCGTTTATTATTAAAAATAACATGAAGAACCAAGCATCCAATAACCAGAAAATCAGGTAAACATTAACTGGGATTCAAGATTAACCACAGTAAAAAAAGAAATGCATCAATTTCCAGCAGATCTTGGTCTGAAAACCCAACGAATGACCCACCGATCCAAATATTAGCCCAGACATTTTCCAGTGATCCTTAATCCAAGTGATAAGGTTATTTAAAAAGAAGAAAAACTGTCTCTAACAAATTGAAATACTAATTGAGATGGTTTTCAAGGGGATTTAACAAATTAATACTATTCAACTGATCTTAACACTAAAAACAAAAAAAAGCTAGACAAAAACTGGAAAAGTATGTAGTTTAAATCCAGCAAGCTGCATGGAGAAACACATCATAAGTAAGAAGATTAGCAACTAGAAAAACACTCTCTTAAGATAAGCAAGATAAGAGTACTGGTAGAAGAAAAGCGAAAACTAACAAAGAAATGCTAGATGACAAAATCACCAGGAGATCAAAATGTATTAAATAGGGCTACCCAAAGACAGAGAAGGAGAACCCTCAATTACAAAGAAGAATCCATTAATAGTTACCTAGTAGAATTAAAATATGACAAAGAAACTGGCAAATAACAAATGAGAAAAAGACAATCAACAAGAAGCTGATGTTTTTGCTAAACACCTACAGAAGAGATTCCAATTAGAAAAAAATCAAGATATTCCTAACGAAGCGATCTAAAATATGGAATAACTTGAAATTAAGCAACCATCAACCCACAGAAGGTTGCAGGATATAACCTTATTACTGAAAGAAGGCTATCGTCAAATTGACCTCATGAACATTTCGCCTTAAATATATACTAGATGCGTGGAACTAAAGTTATTCTTATTCCTAAGCCAGAAAAACCTATATCATTGTTACCAATATTATCTAAGATATCTAAAAAGCTACGACTAAAACCAATAACTGAAAAAAACCTGATCCCTTCGCACCAATTTGGTTTTAGAAACGCATACTCGACAATAGATCTAGTACATAGGATAACCGATATCATCAAAAGAGCATACGAAGAAAAATGTAAAAATTATGTATGGTCAGCTATATTCTCTGACGTATGCTCAAGTATTTGACAAGGTCTGGCACGCTAGTCTGATACAGCAACTTGAAAAATGCTCCCTAGACAATTTGTCAACATTTTTTATTCATATCTAACTCTAAAATAAAAAATTAATCCTGGTGTCCCACAGGGCAGTGTGCTAGGATCGATTTTTTTATCATACACCAGCAATATCCCTCAACAGCAATACGTTAAACATTTGTGAATGACACTACAAAATAGGCAGTTGGTCGAACTATCTGTATTTGTAACGTGTAAAAAGGGGGTTACTTCCTGGAACTAAGACCTCACTAGGCCCATTGTGTATCCTCCTAAGATAATAGGCACCTCCTAGCTCGCGAGCCAGCCTACAGATTTAATGTATAGGTGCTTCTCTTATACCTGCTGGTGCTAGCCGATACTCGCCAAACACAAATCTTCTAAAAAATGATAGTTTAGGGCAATCGTGGAGAATATGCTCGATGGTCTCATCTTCTTGCTTGCACCCCCTGTAGAAAGCGAATTCTGACAACTCAATGATATGGAGATGCTTCCATACTTGGCAATGACTAGACAGAATTTGCGCTTGGTCACAGGGATTTTGACTGGTATTTGTTTGCTGTAGTGTTTTCAGGATAACTTAGAAGCTCGCTGGCCACTCTGCAGTTTTGTGTTGTATCCCAACTATCCTTAAATTTCATTACCGATTTTGTCAGGCCAATAGAATAACCAGGTCTAAAAAATATTTGTTTGGCTGCTTTCTTGGCCAGTGAATCAGCAAAACGGTTATATTTTGATGCAGCTTCTTAAGGTGACCACATTGTTGATGGCTACAATGGCTAAAGCTTCGTGACATTTTAGTACTAACCCTGAGCAAATTCGTGTTCTGTTCAGGGTGAGTAGTGCTAGTCTGCTATTTGTTTAGATGAGCATGTTACTTTCAGTGATATTGAACTAGCGTCACGTCCTAAGAATTTGATTAGGCTGCTTTGTTTGGTTTGGAGTGTGGGCGTTTGTTGAAGGTGGCGGTTGCCCTAGCCCTGCCTGTCTGCAGCCTATGTCTTTTCCTCCTCTTTGCTTTAGACCCAGAGATCTTCTTGCCTCTTCGGGGCCTGTTAGGTGGAGGTGAACTACCGTGCCCATTCTCATTTGGAAGTGATCGTCTTTGTACAGCCTCCTATGCCAGAGTTCAACTTTGTTGTCCAGTCTTCTTTGCTGGAGGTGAGTTTTGACGTTCAGCTTCTTCGAGTTTTTGTATTATATTATCCATATTGTCATATGGCTCCTACGAGTAGCTAGAGTAAGGAAAGGTCAAACGACGCAGAGACACACATGCGCCAGGTTATCTCAGGGTAGCGTTCGTTGCAGCATCTACCCCTGTGACAATTCATCTGTCGGCACGTTACCTTACACCTTAGATTGGGGGAATTGGGTCGCGGCGGTATCCTTCGCAAAATATTTTGATGGTTTTTAGGCTCTCTCACTCTCCTTATATCTACCTATAACCAGAGAAATTCTGGCCGTTCTCTTATCCACTACCCGGAGACGCGCTCCGTTGGCACTCAATGGGTAAGTTGGTCGAACTAATATGGATACCTCAGAAAACCTCGGGAAACCTGCAACAGAATCAGTCGATGGACAAGTAGTTAAAAATAAAAATAAATTAGTGCATGTTGATTTTACTCTTTGACAAAACGAAAGAAAACAAATAAAAATAAAGGTACCTTTTAGATGGTCGCTGCAGAGACATGTTCCAGCTGCAAGCGACCAAATCAAGATGCACTGACTCTATCGTTCTTATAAAATTAGGTGAAATGCACGAGACAGCAGCAGCTCATTTAATATCATTAGAACAGTAGTGTCTCTGCATATTGTATCAGCAGCTTGCAGCAGCATATGTCTCTGCATCGACTTTCGAATAAGAACCTTTAACATTGATGTTATTTCGCATCACAATTCGGCCAAATATCTAGGGATGAACCCAGATGTACGACTCAAATAGAAACAGCATATAAAAAAATCTGTTAGTGTACAATAAACTGTTGATTTATAAACCAATCCTAAAACTAATCTGGATTTATGGCAAGCATCTATTGAGTTGTGTAAGCAAGAGTAATATCATCATGATACACATTTTCTAAAACAAAGTAGTCGATGCATCTTGGTTCTATCGAAACGATTATCTTAGAAACAGTCGAAAAAGAAATGAAGATGTTTACTGCTTAACATGACAGCCGACTCCACTTCTACGTCAATGAAGAAACATAAAATAACTGGACAACTCTGTACTCAACAGAAGACTCAAAAGCAAGAATCCATTTGAGATAGTGGAATGAACTTTAATGTTAGTGCTCGTGTAAAACAGTGCAATAAATCATCAAGCCAACTCATTGAGTTAGAATAAAAAGGAGATACTATAACAATGCTTAAATAGTCCACACTTTTACTTTACACTTTTAAGTCATATGTAAAACTCAAGATGGTGAAGCTAGTCAATTTTAGAAAAAGAAAATGCCATTTTTGTTAAATAGCTTCTCTTTTAAAGATATAAAATCATTTTCATTCCGTCAGTCTTGAATTATAAAATTATTGACTTCAAATAAATTAAAGTAGCACCCAAGTCGCCATTTTTATTACACTTTTTCGTCACTTGAAGTGTCATATCGCAAAATAGTGTTTATATCGTCTCTACTTTATTCTATCTCGATGAGCTAACTTGAGATGCTTTCCTATAGAAATAATCATTAAGACAGTCCAATGGGGACTTCTCAGATAAGTAATTAGTTCACAAGATTTATTAAATTAACATTGAAGGTTGGTAAAAAAATCCTCGCCCATACCAACTACAAATAGCAAGCAGGGACTATTTGGTCTATAGAATGAATATTTTTGTGTTATTAAAAAATTGGTTTGAGAATTCCAAAAACTATATCGGTTATTAATATAAAAAAAATAATATTTTTAAAAATCCTTAAATTAAAACTCAAAATTACCCATATAAAGAAAATGATTCATGAATTTAAAAAAGGTGAAACATTGAAAAAAAATCTATCCTGGGCAGGATTTAAACTCACCTATTCGTGTATTACCGCACACGGCCTTTAGTATTGTGTCAAATCGATGCTCTTTTTATTTAAAAAACCAATTTGTGACTAAAATAATTAACTGAGTAAAAACAAAATATTTTTCCGTTAATTGTATAAAGCAGCAATACGATATTTTATTAATTGATGAATTTATTTATTATTATGTCTCACGTTGTTTATTATATATTTAACAAAAATGTACCTATACTCGGCACATTGATCATCATGAATATTCAGCTAAAATCCTATTACTGTTTTTCCTATAGCCCATGGTTAGTGTACATAATTTTCACTATTTGATCGTAAGCATTAACTAATTAATGATACATTTATATAGGTATTATACTTAATTGACTTGTAGAGATTAGTTACAAAGTGTTACAACACTGCACCAAAACCAATTTAATTATCAAAATACGTTTCGTTAAGCACATCAACATTATTAACTATCACTCTCCAGAGGGAGGACTAAACAATATTGCTCAATGTTAATTTCGACATATTAAACATAGGTATAAAGCAAAATACATTACGTAATCCTTTTAACTTTCAGGTATTATTATTTAGTAAACTCTCTAACAATCATTAAAAATCTTTCTAACAAAAGATTATCACATAAGATATTAAACATGGAAATACTCCCATTATTTTAGAAAATGTAGTTAATTTTATATAAAGACAGCTCCCGACTCACCTTACTTGTTAACTCCCTAGTGTCTCTTAATGCTCAAAAGAAAACTCCAGAGTAAATTCTGATCTCGAGATTTTAATGGCGCTCGGTAGAAAAGGGAAGGGTCTTCATTGTCTGCGTGGAATTCCTTCTGGGAGAGATATGTTACGGTTCTGAATTAGATCAGCCTATCGCTACCTCTTATCGGGATTCTTCTATTGAATCCATTTCTCTATAAATAAAGCAGCGAAAGCCCGGAAAGCCAAAACTTTGTAATTGGAACTAGTTTGCCGCAACTTTCCAGGCAAGCTGTTAGACCTGGGCACTTGAAAGTGGACTCCTCCTTCCCAAATGTTAAATGAGTTGAGAAAAGTTAGTCTGCGTTTGTTTTTTTTTATAAAAGAATTATTAGTTTTAATATTGCAATACCAAAAACAAAACGTAAATAAGAAAATGTTTTATCTACGAGGGACAATCAAAAAATACTAGCACAAAAATTGTAATAGATATTATGGCAATATTGCACGAAAACAAAGTTTGGGCACCAGTAAATAATGTTAAGGCACAATCCTTAATTGATACTGGTAGCTATAACATTTATATTAATGCAAATTTTCTTGCTGGCCTAAATCTCAAAGTATATCCCAAATATCAATGGCCGAAACTTTATTAAATACTAATATCGATTGGTACTGTTTTATTGTTGTTAATATCCAAGGTTTCTGTTATCACTGCTTTAATGCCACTGTTCTGCCAGAGTTATGTGCAGATGTCATTATTGGCCTAAATGTTTTGGAACAACATTCTTTAATTGAGTTTCATTTAGATGGCTCTAAAACTGTTTTACATATAGGTGAGCCCTACACTTCCTACTGCTAAAATTTGTACCTTGGCCGCTGCCTCTATTGTCTCTGTTTTAAAATTTGACGACAAATTGTAAGCCAGTAACTACTAATACATACGCAAAATGACGGGGAAATTTCTTTCGGAAAGAGTAATAGAGGAAAGTCGTTCTCTCTGATGAGTCCAAATTCTTGTAAACAGAAATGAGAACCATAAAAACAGAATGGTTATAGACTACTCTCGAACTATAAATATTTTTTTCATATTTAAATGCATTTTCTTTTTCCAATATTGATAAAATTGTAGGTGGAGTATCTAAATTCAATTCCTTTGTCACAGATTTTGAAGCTCAAGGACGAATCAGGTTGACCACGATGAAAATCTAAAAATCTTAATACGCTTCTAAATATAACCTTACTATCAATTATGATAAGACTTACCAATTGTGAGCAAGTTTTTTTGCAACTTAAAGTGGATACTGCGTTTAATTAAAAATTTAGTCTTGTCAGCTCTACTTCGTTTTCCTTAAGTTTGGAAGCAGTAGCTGATTTTAAAAATATTAAGCTTGAAATTGCCAATTCGGTTGTTACCTCTATATTACAGGATGGTGTTCTCTATTCACCGTTGAAGCAGATGATTTAATCATGGGCGAAATTAAAGGGCAAGCTTTTTGTACAACTTGTTCTGAATTAAAACCAAAATTTTTTCATCAATATGAAAATTAATTAAAGCTACTTCACATTGCTTCCAAGTATCAACGGAAACAAATATCTGTTATCTCAATAACTATTATTGATAAATATGTCAGGTTCATCTTTGCTTATCCTTGCTCCGACATGACTTCCTCTACACTTAATAAGTGTTTGGCAAATCTTTTTTCAACTTTCGGATTAGGTTTCTATGTTCTTTCCGACCAAGGTGCATCGTTCATATCTAATGAACTGCAAGAATATTTGCATTCTCGGGGAATAACTACCAGTCGTAAAAGTGTCTATAGTCCTCAAGGAAATGGCCAAATCGAACGATATAATGGAATAATATGGAAGACAGTCCAACTGGCTTTAATAAATTAGCAATTTCGCACTGTGAGATGGTTTTAGAATATTCTCTACACTCCTTGGGTTCTTTACTATGTAAATTTATTAATTTTACTCCACAGAACGACTGTTTAAGCACACTCACAAAATCCGCACTTCTATCTTGTACTACTCTCCGGCTCCTAAGGTGTCCTTTTAGTTGACAATACCCAGTAAGAATCACTGTTACAATACGTAGCCTGTTCTTGCTCAGACAGATGCAGGCTTTCGATCGTTTCTGGTTATATTCACCCAGAAGTATCTTAGCCTTTCTTAACCTCAAATAATTGTTCCAATTATCGTTTTTTCTACTGCCCAATTATGTTTTAATCTCTCCTAATATTATATTACTGCTGATACCACAGAATGGCTTAGGTCCCACAAAGGGTGTTTGAGTCCCTTTCCTTGCGAGACTATCAGCAATCTCGTTACCCTATACCCCATTATGTCCCGGGACCCAAATAAGAGTAACTGTATTTTTATCGTCTAAATCATTCAATTTTTCTAGGTATCTTCAGACCATTTTTGAGCTGATTACGAAAAAGGTTTAAGATTACCTCCATTGCGTCCGTAGGACAGGTTCTCATTGCACTGGTGATGCGAACACAGGCTAGTATTTACACTTTTAAAATATTAGCTCTCGTAAGTGATGATTGGTCTTACTATTGTAGTAAACATCTACCGCAGTGTTTACCCGAAATGTTTCTGCATAGCATTAGGAGTTTTGTGGCCTTATTTACTACTTCCTTCTCATGTTGGTTTCAGAGAAGTTTGTTATCCAGGGTTAGGCCTAGATATTTGACATTATTTTTCCATTCTATATCTATCCCGTCTAATTTAACGGTTTTGAGATTGAGTTTTCTTTTCCTTGAAAAGGACACTAGTGTTAGTTTTGTGAGTCCCACTTCACGTCACCATCTTTTAGTATGTTCTAGCTTTCGTTGAACTTTATTACGCAGGATATTTCCAAACTTGCGTCTAACGTATGTCCCTAAAGTTTTCGGAAAAAATAAAACATTTATTTTTTTGGTTGGAAAATAAATTTATTTAAAAATTAACAATGGGAAAGTATTTCTAGAACTCTAAACGTTATTTGATATTTTTATAGAACATACATGGGTCCATGTTCTTCGATGGCACGTACTTTTGGCCTTACATGGGCCATAAGCCTTTAATAAATAAATAAAAAAAATAGATTTTTTCCGAAAACTTTAGGGACATACGTTAGCAAATATGGCTATGTCATCAACATAACCTTTACAAGGTATTCCGAGTTCAGTCAATCTGCATAGAAGGTCATCTACGGTAAGGCTCCACATTAGTTGGGATAGAACTCCTCTTTGTAAATATTCTCTTATTATGCAGATAGAGATGGAGTCCTGCCCTATTTGTGTCTCTGCAGTTCTCGTAGATAGCAGCTGAGTCATTCATCTGAATGTGGTGTTATCTACTCCTCTGTTGCAAGTGCTCTTTTGATAAATTCGTGAGGCTTGTTATCAAATACTCATGTCTAGGAAAGCACACACACACAACCGTTTCTTTGTTTGTCAGTGCATCCTGGATTACGTTAAGTGCTGGCTGTGGTGGAGTGGCAACTTCTGTTATGATGTAACTATCAACGGTCTTCAGCATTGTTTTTAATACAAAGGATGTGAGGCTTATTGATCGGAAGGATTTAAGATGTGTGGTGTGCTTTTTAATCCTTATCAGCAAAGGGTTTATTTGGTGCAGTAGTGAAAATATAAAATATATCTAGTTGAAATAAAAATCCAAGGCACCTTCAATTGCAACAATTATCAGGCATTTTAATTCTTCTCTTGAGCTTGAAGTTTGCAGTTTTGCACGAGCTTACAACTGACTCTGACAACTGTCATTTAGTCACTAGCGCCATCATGTTAATTGGAGTGGTACCAAATTACTTTTTTCAGGTTTTTCCATTTGTTTTAGAGAAGGAAATTATGTAATTCTATTATCTTTGTTTGATTTGATGGAGTTATACTATACAATACTTATAGAATATATTGATTTGATGCGTATCGTTGAGTATATTTTTGCAACCTATACCTATTCCTTCCAATTATCCTGAGTCTTTTAAAAGAAAATTTTTGTTAAACTCGTGGCACTTATTGATGAAGTTAGTTTGCGACTTTTAATGAAAAATATAGCTGTTTTATAATCTGGATAAATTATATCAAATTGATTAATAACATCTTTCCTGTTTACTCTCAAATATGCAATACGGTTATTTATGTCTTCTCTTATTTTTTTCCTATTAGATTTTCGCCAAAATGAAAAAAAAGGGAGCAAAATGTGTTGAAAATGACAAATCGCCTTCCCTGCGTTACGCAGCTTGAAAATATGTTTTCCCCAGATTTACGTTCTCAAGTAAACAACAACTAGTGTTGGAACGTTGTTAAGCATGACAAATAAAAATAAAATAGTTTTTTTAGCATTGTTCTAAAAAACAGTTTAACGCTCCAGGGCCGCTAAAACTCGTTTAATCATCACGATAATAATTTTGAACGTGGAATACGAAATTCTCTGAAGTTGTTGACAGACGTTTCACACTTCTAAATGACTGATTATTATAATAACATCTGTGCAGGCATCCCAGGTATGACAGAAACACAATTGGACTGGTGAATAAAAAACATATCTATTTTTAATTGTATATTGATCCGTAAGTGAACTGTGGCAGGGAACGCTCCAAGGCCGGACAATCCAGACATTTGTCCGGTGCAACAAATCACTTTTAGAATGTGACAAAATATTATAAATATTAATATTAAAGTATTGATATTAATAGCATGCCGCCTTTCATTTGTAAAAACATTTCTTATCACTGTTTTTACAAGAAAGTTAAAATACTTGTTTTTCACCTATATAGTTGTAAAGAAAATAGGTAATTACGAAAAAATAATTATTTAATAATTATTATTAAATAAGGAACAAGGGTGTTATTTATACTACCCATTATAACCGCGCATCGCATATTCACCATATTAATCAGCAAGTAAGGTATCGCATAACCTTGTCTGAATTAGCAATAGACAAGAAATGACTTGTTTATGGTCTTCAATTATAAAAGGGCTGTCTTATTGTAGCATAGCATTATTTTTGCTATTTCATCGGTGGTGGTAACAAGAGCAACCCTTTTTTTTTCTCCTGGGCTCGTCTGACTATGTGTCTCCGAATAACACTGAAGCCTATTGGCTTATTGTGTTTTACCATATGTTAGTTCATAGCACCCACTCTATCACCTTTGTACCTTGTACAAGTTTGTACAGATCCTTGGGTGAGTGGATTCTATACGTTGTTGGATCGACCTGGGGTTGTCCAAAAAGAGCCTGTCTTTTGCGATCTAGAGCTTCGAATTCGCACAGTATGTGTTTGGCCGTTTCTGGTTTCTTGTGACATAGTCGGCACATGAGTTCCCCATTGTACATGCCAATTTTGTTCAAGTGTCCCTTTACTGGGGCGTGCCCAGTCATGAACCCTGTTATCACTTTCAACTAGTTCCTATTCATTAAGAGTAGTTCTCCAGTTCTTTTGGGACATGGTCTGCCTATGAAGGCTTTTCCATGTGCCTGTTTTGGGGTGCTTCCCCAATAGTTGATATGTTGTTCCCGAATCCAGTCATTTATAAAACCCCGGACTGTACTTTTTGGTACTCCTGGGTTTGTGTCTGGTTCCCGTGTTTCTTCTGACCCCCTTTTTGCAAGTTCGTCAGCCTTTTCGTTGCCTTAGATCCCTTTGTGACCTGGCACCCAAAATAATTTTATTCTCTTTGGGTCTGCTAGTGTTCTTAGTTCTTCGATGCATTCCCATACCAGCCTCGACGTAACTTTCTGACTCGATATGGCCTTAAGTGCCGCTTGGCTGTCTGACATTATTTGAATATGCTGATTTTCGACAGCTCTTTCATTGTTCGTTTTTGCACATTGCAAAATTGCGTATACCTCGGCCTGAAATACCGAGGAATGTATTCCTATAGCATAGCTATGGTTAGTATCAGGGTTTTTGGAGAATACTCCTGCCCCAGTGCCTTCCGCAGTCTTAGACCCGTCTGTATACCAGGTTTGTTCCTGTCGTTGGGCATTGGGCTCCCTTATGGTGATCTTCGCTCTTTCCTGTATTAAAACCTCAAAGGGAGTATTAAAAGAGTACCTCTTGGTTAAGTGGTCTAATCTCATGTTTAGCACGTCTCCTGTCACTAACCTTGAGATACTCATGTGACCTGGCCTAATATCAAGATTTCCCAGTTTATTCCCTAATCTGTAAGCACCTAATCTTGCCTCCCCTTGTATCACATAGTGAAGAGGTGGGAGTCCTATTAGTGCTTCCATTGCAGCAGTGGGGGTTGTTTTCATTGCCCCCGTTATTCCGAGGCAGGCAAGTCTTTGTACCTTGCTAAGCCTCTTATTGCTTTCCTTTACTGTGTCTTTGGCCACTACACCAAAGCTGCGTATGTTATTATGGGTCTCACCACCATGTTATAAATCCAATATACCATGTCTGGTTTTAACCCCCATTTTTTTCCAAAGGATCGCCTTGCCATCATTAATGAGGTTTCCGCTCTCCTTGTGGTTCTTTCTAGATGCTGGTTCCAGGTAAGTCTCGAGTCAATCATAACCCCGAGATATTTTACCTCCCCCTTAAGTTGGATGCTTGCACCTCTTAGGTTTAGAGGCCCTAGTCCCTCCAATTTCCTCCTGCGGGTGAATGCAATTATGTCTTGCATTCGATCTCTAACTATAGTGTTGTATTTTCCCTGTGCCATGATCACTAGATCATCGACATATCCCAGGGTTCTATGTCCCTTATCTTTGAGAGCCCTAAGCAGCCCGTCCACTACAAGGTTCCACAGGAGTGGAGACAGCACTCCACCCTGTGGACATCCTCTTGCTACCCGTGCCGCTGTTGTCTCTCCCATAAGGGTTGTGTGTATAATTCTCTCCCTTAAGATAAAGTCAATCCAGGACACGCATGTGTCCTCAATTCCTCTGTGTTTGAGAGATCTTATGATCGATTCAACTAGGGTATTGTCGAATGCACCCTCGATATCCAAGAATGCTCCCAGCATTACCTCCTTGTTTTCCAGTGTGTTCTCCACTTATTCTTAACCCTTCGTATCTGTACCTTCGTAATCCTTTTTCATAAATGCGAATGGCAACTTGGCAACCATGTATGATCGACGATCATTTATGTTAAATTGTCTGCTAGAAATGGGAGTCAAGGTTCACACCGCTTGTTTTGTGACAATTTTTCGTAAAAAAGAAGCAATATTAATGTGAGTAATGGTTTTGAGCATGAAGTCGTGGTTGTGGGTTGTTTTTCGACGTACTGTTTGGCTATACATAGTTTGCAGCGTTATAAAATGAAAAATATTAGTAAAAAGACACATATAATTAATCGAAACAATCTGATGAACGCTTGATCAGAAAGTCTGAAAGGATCTTTCCTATCATCATAAACTCTTTGAGGATTATTATTGGCCTCTTCTAATTCGTAATAAGATATTCAAAAAATTATATTTGCCATCATACCTATAGGTCACGATCAATTTATGAAACAAAACAAAAACACTTTGCAATATTAAAAAGAGCATCCAGTTAGACCTTTGCAAGCTCTTTGTACCTTCGTATTTGAATGCGAAGAGCAAAAACCCACTCGCTGTCAAATGCGCACCCGCAATATAAATTCCAACGACCAAGAATAGCTACAACACGCATTCGCATTTAGTAAATGCGCATTCGCATTAATTAAAGCACCAGTCGAGTATAGGTGCCCAGCACTCTAGCCAATAATACTACCAGACGCCGACAGAATCTTTTTGGTAATGCAAGGTCCACACACGATGAGACTGGTGGAAAATTTAGCCCTAATTATTATAAAAGAATTTTAATTAATGAAGAGCAAATTTTAAGGATCTGGCTAGTGTACTCTGTCTCAAAAAATTGCTTGTATTGCTTTTGCTGCAAAATTTTTGGCTGTGTACTTACTTCCTTTTTAAAGGAGGGGTTTAAAAGTTAAAAGCATCTGAATGAAACTTTAAAAGACCACAAAATTTATACAAATCATATTTAGTTCCAAAAATCTTTTTTAGAACCAAATCTAAGTTAAAAGCGTGGTAAAATTATAGATGCAAATTTCCAAAGATTTATTACCGCTGAAATAAACCATTAGCAAGAAGTTCTTTTAAGAATCGTAGCAATCACTAAAATGCTTGGTAAAAATTGTCCAGCTTTCCAAGGTACAAACGACAAGCTGTTTGAGCATAACAACGGTAACTTCTTAAAAATAGTTGAGCTACTATCTGAAATTGATCCCATAATGGAAGAACACGTATGTAGGGTGTTTAAAAAAAAAACAAAAGGTGGGATAAATATTCCAAACGAGATAATAGGACTGTTGCATCAACTTTGTGAAATAATTAATGAAATAAAAAAGCCAAATATTATTCGGTAATTTTAGATTGCACTCCTGATATTTCTAAAGTGGAGCCAATGAGTCTTGTAATCAGGTATGTTTCAATCAATAAAATTGATTCTAATCAGGATGAGGTTGAAATTAAAATTAATGAAAGCTTTTTAGTTTTATTTCAGTTGATAGGTCTACAGGGAAGCCATTGTTTAAAATTATAAATTTTTTTAAATTAATTTCCCTCTTCAACTTTATAAAGGTTATTTGCGGGAAAACTTTATTTGATCTTGCTTTTTACAATAAATTAAGGTTTCAGAAAAAGGAACAAATACATTTTAAATAATATTAGATAAGGTTTAGTTGGTTAAATTTGGTTAAGTAGGTTGTACTGTTGTATATATTTTATTACATTGTCAATATTCTTGGAGCACAAAATTTTCAGTATGTTATTACCACGTTGACATTAGATTGTAAAGTGCTATCAAAGACCTAAGGAGTTTAATGGTATAGCTAACCGCTGGAGAAGCTGAAGATGAGTCACCGATGAATAGTGAAACGTTGAACGGGCGACAGACTCTCAACATTCTTTATCATATATAAGTCACAGTATGTTACAGTATGTATAAATATTTTGGTATGCATACTGTAGGATTTTCTACGAATTTCCTTAAGATTTTCTATGACTTTTTATGCTTTTCTTTGATTTTCTAGAGGTTTGCGTTACCCGCGCATACATTTTGCGTCAGTTTCTATGATTTTTCTTAAGATTTCACACATACTACATTAGATTGTATTGTGTGTCGCATATGGTTAAAGCGTTGACAACAGGGTACTCTACAGGAGTTTGTGTGTTGCATATGATTCACAACGCAAATAGTCCTTCAAAATCGATGACGACTGGGCCTTCACCACCCCTCGTCCTCCTCCAACACATCTCTTCCGCTTACACTATCTTTCCTGACAACGTCTTTCTAGCCCTATATCCTCCAACACATCTCTTCTTCACACCGTTCCCTTCTCCTCTTTCTCCTCCTCATCCTACGTACTATTACTGTTGAACGTAGGTTAGATGACAGTTGTTCTTTGACATTTATGACTGTTAGGTTGACAACTCTGTTACCTTTTTGACCTTGCTACTGCACTCTCTTTAACGTCCTCGTATTCTTCACAACATTTTTTTCGTTTGAATCAGGCCAATAGTAGCTGAGAGGCATACCTTATTTGGAATATGATAGCTGCCAGGAAATAGCTGGTGGGTTAGATCGCTGAGTAATTCCCCCACACTCCCCCGTTTTCCCCACTTGTTCAAATCAGACACAGGCCACTGCGCAGGATTTGGTTTACGATAGCCGCCTTCTTGGATCGCTTATCCGTGTCGCAAGCCGAGTCGCACCACTGACAGGTGGCGCGACGTCTAGTTGACAGGTGGCGCCATCTCGTGGCGACTCTTGACTTCTGTTAGGTTAGGTTGGCAATACTTTTGACATATGACATGACAACTGACAGATGACATGACAGCTGACAGTTGACATCCTCGACTGTTACCTTGAAATGAACAAAAATTTGCAGAATGAAACTTAGCGATTTCCCATGTTAATTTACATAACAAATGAGGCCGAACTGTTGCAGTACCTTTACTTGCTCGAAATTCGTAGGAAACCTGAAGAATAAAAAGCATTTTAAATACAACAAAAGGAACATAATTAAAGTAGTTACTGTTACTTACAAATGGAAAGATTTAACTTTAAATCACCAAGTAAAGCAAGGTTTTCAAGATATTCATTATTTGTTAATGGTTTTGTTAAGTCTAGGTTCGTAAATAATATCTTAGGGAATTCGCTTTGGGTAAATATTATAACATAACCATAAAAACCATTGCAACAAGGTGTAGATAACACGTAATAAGTGTTCAATCTCCTTATAAAGGGCATTCAGAAATCTGCGCAGTGCGGCCATTATCCGTAAAGTAAGAGAAAATCGAAGTATGTGGCTGCCCTTTAACATCCACAATTAAAGACAGGCATAATCTTTAGTCAAGTCAGTTCTAGAACGTAGACGATCTGCGCATGTTTAGATGTTAAAATAAGAGCTGCAATAATAGCGACTGACCATAAGTGAACTTGCCACAACTCTCTAATAATAAATTCTTCAGTCGGAAAACTATTATATTAATATTTTTAAATTTATTTAATAAGACTGTATTTGATTATTTATTTCCATTTACAGAATTCAGTTAAACCAAACTCAATGGTATTAAGCTGAAATTTTCCAACGATATTAAATATCCAGAAATTACCCCAAACAGAACACACATCTGTGAAAAGTAATACAAATAATGCAACAGCGGCAGCATGTACAAGTTATTTGGTAACACTTAAGTTTATAACCATAAAATACACTTAAACAAATTGCAATATTCCTTACTGGTTACTGCCTTCTAAGATAATACCTTTACATAAGACATGCAACTTGGGTTCATATGCGCTTGAGCATATGACATTAGCTTCTGCAAAATCCTTTTTAAATGTTTTTAGGATTTGAGAATTAAATGATTTAGGTCATGCACATTCGACTTATTTCGTATAAAACAGCTTACAGTCTGGCAGATATTGAAAGAAATTAGTTATCTCAGTTTTTAGCGTTATATCTTACTCCTAAGACTCCAGAAGGTAGTAAAAGTAAAAGAAAAAAAATAGATTATTTGTTTAACTGTTATAAAAAATAAAAGTTACTTTCGTTTCGCAATCAAGCCCCAAAAATGGCATATCAAGATTGAATTTATTTAGTTGTTCTGCGTATTTTTTGTTTTGTTGCTGTCAGTGCAGAGAGCTGGTGATGTTAAGACTACTTTTTTGTAGACATTATCAGTGTAGAATAAATAAATTGTGAAGAGAATTTGTATTTTTATATTATTTATTTATCTCAAATAAAACTCAGCTAACATAAGTTTAATATAAAAACAAATATTTCGCAATTCTTTTAATGGTATTTATGATTTGGTTAACAAATTCTTGTCCACAAAAAAATGTGATTTTAGGCAAATCTCAATGTAGACCTTTTTAAAAATAAGAATAGTTCAACAGCTAACTTTGGTCAAAACTTAAAAAATTGATGCTATGAAGTGGTCCTGTATTGATCAAACTATCTATCATGATAACTCGAGTTATATGTTTACCTAATTTGAGTTATATTACGACCTTTTTCTCTTTGACTTCCAACAACCTTATGAGTGGAGCGACATAATGAATTCTTTATTAGTTAAGCAAGTTTGTTCAAGGTTAAGTTTTTAAGATATAAAATATTGAAAAGATAGAGGAAGATAAATTATCTTTAAAGAAAAATAGAGTAACAAAGCCAAATGTTTCGTAGACACCTGGTCATGAATATGCTCTATATTTAAGATTTCATATAATTATGGTGTATATATTGGAAATTATGGTACAATTTAAGGTTTATCTTACGCAACCAAAAAATTAATCCTTTGTTCAAAAATTTTAGAAAAATTCGCCTAATTTACTTCATCATCATATAAGTCACTGATGGACAAATTTTAATAAAAATCTGGTAACCCGTTTTTGATTAATAAAATATTTTGTCAATTAAAGTAAGTAAACAAGTTTTCTTTCATCAGACTTTTTTCAAAATTGATCTATACGATCTTTATATATGAGAATTTTTACAAAATTTTTGAACCTACACATCATTTCACAATAAATTATCTCTAAAACTTTTATAAACATACAAAATTTGCGTATTTCAAGTTATTATAACTGTTTATTGCTTTACAAACAATCTAAAAATTATTCTAAACACAGAAAAATTAAAAAAAAGTCAATAATAACGTTTCAATTAAATTAATATAATGGCGTACATTTTTTTGACAAAAATAATTGAAAAAAGACCCCCCGGGACGGCACTGGACCAAATAATTTTAACCTAGTAAGGGCTAAAGCAGGCTTTCATCGCTAAAAATAAATTTGGCCCAATATCAAAAAATAGTTTGAATGACAATTTTTTAAAAAAAGTTTAATACCCTGTATCTTTAAGACAAAGCATTTCCAGACCCATGTTTATATGGACTTTTTATCATGAAATTAGGTCAGAAATATACCCTTAAATTTAATGTACGCAGTTAGGAAACACCCTGTATAAAACAGATTATAATGTGTGAAATACTTTATGTAATTCCGTATTATTTTTTATTGTTATAAGGGGAAAAGCAAGTGTACATAATTCAAATATAAAATAAAATACAGGGAGTTCCATTTAAAAAAGATAAGTTTGTTCCAGACTGAAGTTATTAAACACTCTGTATATTGTAAACTTAATTTAAAATATAGAGTTTAATGTTGCCTACCGGTTTTATTTTGTCATCTTTTTTCAGTTTTGTTTGGATATTTTAAACATTTCTGCAACCATGAAAAAAATTGGACACACCACAGAAATTTTCATTTCCATTAAAACACGTTCCTAATTCCAAAACGATGAACAGTAAAAGGGAATTTCTAACAAACGGCACGCAATAAAGCAGAAAGAAGTCGTCACCATTTCCCATGTCAAAAATAAGAGATGAAAAACGTCCAGAGATACTGATCTCGACGCTTTTTTTGAGAAGGACGTATAACAGAAGTTGAGAAGAGTTCTACAAACAAGGGGCCACCCTAAGTGAATTCCTCTAAAAGCCAAACCATTTAATAAGTGTATAATTAAGTATAACCTCGCCAATGTGATGTTTTTGATATCGGTTAATTTATTTAAAAGGGTTCGGAAGTAAAAAATTCCTAGAAATAAGGTTAGAAATAAGAACTCGAACAATCTTTTGACGTACAGTTAATGAGAAGAATGTACTTTATAATGTTCAAGTAAAATAATTAAAAACAGTCTACAAAGTAGGGTAGAAAAATTTGTGAGTCAGCAGTATCTTAATATTTATAAGAGAAGAAAAGTTTATCCATTTCACTAATGTAGTAAACAAACTCGAGTCATTTGGTACAAAAATAACATTTTTTTATTGCTAGGCGTCTTATTTTAAAGCCCTTTCAGCGGCATATTTTAAAATAAATTGAATTTAAAAAATGCTTGCAATACTACCTTAATGTCATTTTTAGCAGTTACATTTTATATTTATTTGATTTATTTGATAGTTTCAAACTATCTTACTTTTTACCCTCTTGGTAGGAGGAATATGTTATTTCTCTTTTAACCAGCTGAGCTTATTATCTTTCTAAATTGTTGCCTGAATGTTAACCGAAACTAACTGCTAATAACAAATAATTTGTTAAATATTTGAGTTTTCGTTCCTGTTTCTATTTATTGATTAAGTAATAATTACAGCTAATTCTCAATTCTTTAGGAAGTTTTCCATATAAAACTTTTCAGGTATTCAAGTAGAAGTCAGCAGAAGTTATCAGTACAGCTAAAGATGCATTTAAAACTGATATAGGCTACAGTTTATATAACTTATATACTTATATGGAATTTTGATATTGAGTGGTATGAATAAAAACGAAGTAGATGCTAATGCTACAATTTTAAGGATCTACTACGAAGTTCCTGCTTCATCATGAAGCATCTAGTTAGTTTTGGTAGTATTTGCTTAACGTCGAAGTATGTACTACACTGCTTGTAGTATCTACTTTTATTACGTAGTATTTGCTTTAAAATGTCTAACATGTTCCCAGTTTGACTTCTGCTCGAGCATTAGCAAGCCTTGACAATTTTTTAAGATTTTTTTTTAATTTTTATTTGAAGTAATAAAGTGGTTGTGTAAAATCTCTTTAGATGAAAAAATGCCCTATCAAGAAAAGTCCCAAAATAAAGACTTACAATTAGCTTTTTAATATGGCTAGAAGATCATAAGATTATTCTGGATAAAAAAATGACACCTATTATATCTGCAAAAGACAAAGTTCTTAAAGAATTAACGGAGATTTATAATAGCAATACAAAACAAAACTTAGTTATTAAACAAGTATTAAAAAAAATTAATAATATGAGAAGCAAAATGAAGAAAATTACTGATATAAAGAAAAAAGGAAATAAGAAAATAAAATTAAATGAGTGGCAACAAAAGTTTTATGACCTATGGAACGGAAATGAGAATCCAGTAATTCAAGGAGTTCCAGGTATACTTACACGTCTTTTTTTGAAAATTCATTACAAGTATGTAATGTAATAATCGAAAAATTTATACCTTATTTTAAGTTACCGGAATATTTTATAATACAAAATATCATCATTGTAGTGCCTTCTTTCATTATATATTTTTCTCCAGCTTATTTCTTCCAAATTCTAACAAAAGTAACTGTACCAATCTCAGAGAAGCTGCTATTATACCAACTTCGATAACGTCAAACAAATACTAAATTTCTTCTTGAAATCGATGTATCTACTTTAAGAAATTAAGACTTCAAATTGGAGTAAATACTTTTTTCACGAGAGTGCTGCTTGGTGTAGTAAGTTCTGGAAAAATTAAAAGTATCTACTTTGAAATAGAGTCCCTTCTTAGTTTTGAAGTATATACTTTGTAGAAAATGCTAATACTTCTAGTATTAGCACGATTTATTCATATCACCCATTAAGTTCAACCTATAATATTATAATTATTAATAAAATTTCTGTATCTATGATGTGTGAAGGGTGGGTTACCCCTCGGCACCTAGGCCTCACTAGGCCTATTGTGCATCCTTTTAAAATGACAGATTTAATGTAGTTGACAACGTCGTCAAGAGGTGCTTCTTTTATGTCAGCTGGTGTTAGCTGTTTCTAGCCCAACACAAATCTTCCAATAAAT
Organism: Psylliodes chrysocephalus; assembly: GCA_927349885.1. Lineage (NCBI taxonomy): Eukaryota > Metazoa > Arthropoda > Insecta > Coleoptera > Chrysomelidae > Psylliodes > Psylliodes chrysocephalus. Next base: position 27,373,568 of record OV651823.1, on the reverse strand, counting down.
GACAGCGTCTGGCAATCGTAGAGGATATGTTAGATGGTTTTACCTTATTGTTCACACCCCTTGCAGAGTGTGGATTCTGACAGCTCCATTATATAGAGATGCTTCCGTACAACTTGAAAGCTCCTTGGCAACTCTGCAGTTTCTTGTTTTGTCCCATCTTTTTTTTTCTTGAATTTCACAAAGAAATGTTCTTTAATTAGGTGGTCTGTCACTACCGATTTTGTCAGACCAATAGAAGGGTCAGGTCCAAATAGTTTAATAGAATATGAATTCGAACTATTTTATTATTATTATTATTATTATTATAAAAGACATCTATTCTTTAGTCAATTTATTTATCTCTGGACTAAAGACACTAAAGAATCTGAGAACATAGCAAAAACTTGATAGTTATTAATTTCACACATACCCGTTTTGTTTCATTTTCGTTTTTGATTGCATTAACTACCCACCACTAGAAATCTGTATAAAAGCATCCAAATTTGGTTTTGGTGGCTGCGCCCAGGTTGTTGACTCTTAATTTAACGGGTTTGCATATCTAGAATCATCTCTGGTGTACTGATAGCAACAGACATTATTTACTTTAGACGATAAACATTTTTTGGGAATATAATCTACTCTATCAGCCTCGTATATATTGATATAATATAATATCATAGTGTATATTTTTTATAATAATACTAAATTTAGTTATTTTATTTAATTATTTCTTTAAAATTTATTAGTTATGCGCTTTTATTTAATATTTTATTTCTATTATTATATAAGTGACTCAAACAAAATGATGAAAATGTTGGTGCAAAACTCCAGATGATAAAATTAACTAAAAAAATATACTTATCTTGGCCTTTCAGCTTAGCAAGGTAGGAAACTCCCTTTCCCAGAGGATTCGGTTCTACCGTGGACCTTCTTTTTTACTTTCCTATCTGTATGCAGATATAAGGAAATTATAGGAATCATGATTTTTTTCGACCTCAAGTTTTCGACGGATTTTTACGTGATGAACATTACAATTAATTATTCATTATGCTATGTACACCTATAAATTAATTTGATTAAGCTACTATGAGTTCTTTATTCTCTATTGAAGATTGAGAAAATTCATTTAATTGATAGAGAAACAGTTTGTGTTTGGGTTTTTAATAAAGTTTTTGTGACTCTCTGTAGAACTTATAGCTGTGCTTAATTAAGCTGGTTTTACTATTTGGATTTATATCTCCAAATTGGATTTTCAAACAATTTATTTAAGTGGAACAAGCTAAGTACTTTGCTTTGTAAATCTTTTTAACTATGGACCTTAAAATTGTTGGTTTCTACCTGTGTTTCGTCTCGTAGATGTTTCTCGTTGTTTATATAATTCTCTTCTTGATTAATTTTCCTTTTTAATATGATTTGTCTCCTAATTTTACTTTGACTTTTCTTTTACTCTCTTTTATTTCAAAATGCTTTCCCAAATTATTTATCCCCTATTTTTGTTTTCCAATCCACTATTTAATGTCTTTTGAATTAAGGTGCTTTTCCATAATTTATTTTACACCAAGGTATATGTTACTTTTAATTAGCACTTTCTTTTAGAACTCAAAACTATTTTTACAAGTTTTCTTATTTAATTTGTAATTTCTTTCTAATTCGTACAATTTACTTGAACAGTTAAATTCCTATTACTTTTATTTTAATTTTAATTTGGTTTTTTTTTAGATTTAATTGGCTGATATTAATAAAATATGGTGTTGGTATTTGCATATTCCCATGGTTTAGAGTTTTAAATCCATTTAGGTAAGCAATTTATAAATTCACTAAATTTTACTAAATAGTTCATTATATCGTTTTTGCTCCATGTTCATTGTTTTTATATACCTTATTTCTTATTATTTACACGACTTTCACCGTCGTTCACCCCAGTGGGATATACACACCAGGCTTGCTTTTTGCAATTACGAGGTGTAGCAAAGTCTTCTGTCCTCATGACTCATTTCAAGGCGTTTGAAGAGCCAACTTGTTTAATATAGTACTACTACTCCTTCTTGGGTCGTGTATTTGATATCCTGGAAGCAATAGGGCTTCTTCTTTTACATTAGAATGCCTGGGAAGTGGTTCTGTATAAGAATCTCTAACATGTAGGTGTCGATGGGTTTTTTATCGAACCTTATTCCTGTTTCACATATTTGGAGCTACTTTTTATTCGAACAGAATTTTATTCAAGATTATCTTAACCTTTAACTACTCGCACTGGTGTAAAGAATACACCAAAGTGGCGCCGAAAGCTGCCGATTCCGTGCAGTGGCTTATTCGGCGTTGCCGAGCCAGCTATGCTTCGCTCAATGTGTCTTCCAGATCCAGATATACTATTAGTATGGTTTTGATCGCTGAAGTAGTAGGTCAGATATTCCGAGAAATTTGTCGGGGTGTACAAAATATACCAACGCGAGTTATTATGTAAGTGTATGTAAATGTTTTATTTTCAACATTTTTTACAAAAAATCAAGTGTGTTTGTAAGTAAATTTTAATCGTAGGCATATATTTAAAACTGATTTTTTTAGGCATCGAGTAAAAAATTCGAAAATATTGTCTCAAAATGAATTAGAGGTTCTGGCCCAGGTTATATGTGATACGGATTCGGAAGAGGAAGTAGGAGGGGTAGGAGACATATCTGACGAAAGTGAAGGTATAGAGCAACAACAACACAATTCGAATTTTGAACAAGAAATAAGCGAACAAGAAGATGAAGAAGAAATGGAAGATGATCAAAATTCTGACTCTCTCGGTACTAGTGGCGAGTAAAGAAAGTCAGTATGTGGAAAAAAAACTATTTGGTATAAAAACTACCCCATGAATAAATCTACTTAGCCCAAAATAAAAATACAATAAATACACTATTAGGGCCAAAGCAATACGCACGTGATGTAACAGATGAGAGATGTGCTTTCTCAAACATTTTCGATAATGAAATGATCGAATACATTATTCAATGTACTAATTTGGAAGTTTCAAGAGTTCGGCCAAATTTTGATAGAGCGCGAGACGCGAAGGACGTTACCAAAACGGAAATGCTAGCTTTTATAGGCTTATTAATTTTATCTGGAACTAAGAAGCAAAACCACACTCATTTTCTGGAATTATGGACAAAAGACGGAACCGGGTTAGAAATATTTCGAGCTACCATGAAGTATCAAAGGTTTCTCTTTTTTACTTGCACAAATTAGATTTGATGACAAAAGAACAAGGAATGACAGGAAAAAACAGATAAGTTGGCTGCAGTGCGCTTTATTTTGAAAAAATTTGTAAATAATTGCAGAAAAACTACTCTATTGGTGAATTTATGACAACAGACGAAATGTTGATTACATTAAGAGGGCGGTGCAGCTTTGTCCAATACATACCAAACAAATCTGCCAAAAATATGGGTTGAAGGTGTTTGTGACACTAAAATCTTTTATGTGAGTAATTTAGAGTTGAACTATAAAAAACAACCAGACGGCCCAAACACCCAATAAAATACACTAACTGCCATAGTTTACCGGCTGTTAGAAGAGCAGAAAGGAAGCAACCGAAATTTAACTTGCGATAAATAGTATTCAAGTTACCCTTTGGCATTAGAACTCTTGGACGGCAAAATAACATTTATTGGAACCCTCAAGTTTTTACCAAATAAAAATAGATTGGTTGGAACATCCATTTTTGGATTTTAAAAGAATGTGACGATAGTTTCACATGTCCAAAAAAAATAAATGCATTGTTTTGATTTCAACTATGCACGACGACTCCTCACTCAACCCAGATAGCAATAAACCGGAAATTATATTAGACTACATATAATGACACAAAGGAAAGTGTAGATACAGTCGACAAAATGTGCAATACCTATTCTGTTGGACGAAGAACAAAAAGATGGCCCTTGGCCTTTTTCTTTCAGTTGCTAAATATAGCAAGCATCAATAGTCAAATTTTATATAACGCAAATATAACTCAAATTCTCCTTACAAGTATAGAAGACTTTTTCTAAAAACGCACTGTCATTAAAGAGCCGCAATATCTACTTTACCAATAGATATCAGACATTTTCTATCTAGATATAGAGAAGCTCAAGCAGACACAGACGAAGAGCCACCTAGAAAAGTTCAAGGAAGATGATTTATCTGTGGTAGAAAAAGAATAGAGTTACTACAATTATATGCAGCACTTGTCATCAATTAGTTTGTAAAGAACACAGTAACAATGTAATTACATGCCATAAATGTAAGGACGGCGAATCTAGTAGTGAATAGGTAGTAACGTTTTGAAATTGTGTTATTATATTTTTCTTTAGTTAACTATTAGTCTAACATTTTAATTTTTTTGTTTATAATAACTGATTTTTTGGTCAATAAATTTGCAAGTAAGTTAAACAATTATTGTATGTATATTTATGACTCATAGAGCAAATTAACCTGAAAAAAATATATTTGTACCATAATATGCACCGGTGTACAAAATACACCACGGCAGTATCGTGAAAAATAAGTGCGCGAGTAATTGAAGGTTAAGGCCGTAATGTGCTTACTTTTTATTCTAACAGAACTTTCTCCGAAATTTATATAAGGCCGTATTGTGCTCTTTTAGAAATTGCCAGTGTTAGTCCCAGCAGTGTAACTCCTTAGCTTATTTGAAGAGATGTCTAGTTTATTTTTTCTTGGTTTTAGTTTGCTCCACCACTAATGTGCAGTTTTTATGAAAGTTATGAGAGAAATTTCTGTATTATTCTGTATAGATCTAGTAACTTTTCTCTGAGAAGCTTAGATGTACTTTTTATATCCACTCCAATAGTTGAATACATTTAAATTGAATGAAACAAAATCGCAATAAAGAATAACCTAAAATATAAAATTCCAAAGAACCCTTGAAAAACAATTTAGGAATTTAATGAATCAAAATCTGATCTGAAGCATATAAAAATCGGAGAGGATAATAATTCTTGTAACCCATAACAACCATATCACTTCCTTTCAATATCAATTTACCCATTTTTTGAGAAAATTTATAGAGGAGTAGCGTCGTAAGTTAACTTTTTATACCGTTTAAGCTATCGATTACCTGTGAGGGTCTGAGGAATAATCAAGATACAAGTGATATATTCGAAGTTAAAAGGCGCAATGGATCAACGGTATAACCAGATTCCGCTTTTAGTTTAAAGTGCACAATCCATCAGGCGCACTGTTGCATTGGCAATTTTTGTCGAATTTAGATAGGTGGCTTTTCTAGAAATAAAAGTCTACGGAATACAAAGTGGCTCTAGACTTTCACAAAACAAGCGATTTTTGTATCTAATTTTTTTTTTAAAGGACTAAAGCATTATTAGATGTGCCGTCAATATTTATAAAGTTGGAAGGATGAATTGTACAAATTTTACTTTATGTAGTCTGAGACCGAAATTAAAGAAGGATGCAGAAAGATAAAAATATAGATTTTTAATGACTATTTAAAATTAATAATAGTTATTTTGTCTTAATAATCTCTATATTAAGTTTTAAAAATTTACCAATTTTAAAAATTATTTTTAAGTTATTAAGATAAATTTACTAATTTTAAAATAATTGACCGTTACTTCAGTGTCAAAAATATCAATTCTGTGTGAAAACATTGATGGATGCTAAAAATTTTAAACTCAAAAAGTACTGAATTTTAAAATTTGGTGGGTGCTCGTACTAGTTTTGTAACTGATATTTAAATTTTGGTGAATGCGCTTAAAATGCCTTTCTATTTATAATAATTTTTATCAATTTGACTATTAGATTTTAAAATGGACCTGACCGGGTATACCGCAAAAAACGATTAAATTTTTTGCATTTATCCGAAAGCCAGGTTAATGTAGTATAGTATACTACGTAACAAGAGTTGTAAGTAATCCATTACGCACGAAGTGAAAAAGTTTATGCACGAAGCCGAGCAGCGGCGAGTGCGTAAATTTCACGAATGCGTATTGGGCTTACAACTCGTGTAACGTACTATACTTTTTCTACTTCCACTATAATTTTATCTATTAAATAAAGGACATTGCAATTATGTAAATTCATTTTTATGAATAGATATATAAGCAAGACAGATAGGATTATTTACAAAATTCCTAACGCCTCAACGTTGGCGTCCGTGGCAGAAACACAATATCTGCTTGAACATTGATGCCAAGCTTGCGGTAGTAATGTAAATACAGTAGCCTGCAATACTGATCGTATTTAAATCATCGGAAGAAATTTTATGTTTAGCAACAGCGCCTTTACTTTCGATCGTATTTCTAGACCAAGTTGTAAATTTGTTTCATTCATTAAAGTACTTTGTATACCACAGGTATATTGATTTTTAGGTTATGTTTATAAATGTTGTTATAGAGCTCATAAGTGCACAAGAATTAATTTAGGTACAGTAATTGTAGATTTATAGGTAACGATTTACTTTAAAAATGTTTAGTCTTAATTATAATTATAAGGAATCTAACAAGCAGAAAATACTTTTCCAATGCATTTTTAAAATATTGAAAATTATCTGCAATAATTAATATATCATGAACTAATTTAAAAAATATGCGTAAATAGGTATTTTCAGCATAAAAGAATAGCATGAAATGTCTAATTCCATATAGTCGAGTCATAAAAACGGATTTAACCTGAATACCTACCTATTAGCTACAAAAATGTTAAGTTTTGGGATAAAAAATGTTTTAAATTTTATTTTATACGTATTAATATTTCTATTTCTAATAGCTTTACAAATAAAAGTTTCTTTGAAAAACATCAGTACTTATAGGTATACCATCTATATTTACAAAACATTTACGTCTAAAACTTTAAACATAGTAATCTCAATTCAGAAAAAAATATAGTTGAATGAGGCGTGATTTTCCAATTACACTACTCTTTTTATTAAAATTAAATATTGACTAATATTTTTCTGGAAAAAATCGATAAAGACAATGAATGCCTGTGAAATTGTAAAATTCGCCTTACTCCCATATTAATTATCTATTTAAAATTTACCCAAAATGACTCAAGGATATATTTTTTTAAATAGTACACCATGGATATTTTTTCAGTTTTTCGTACTCTATTGAAGTTATAATACAACCACTAACCACATGGGTAGTGCTAAATTTATCAGTTTTAAAGTTATGGAGTATGGTGCACCCAGTAAATTTCTAATTGACTTATACTAAAAACTTGATTCATTTCATAAAAATAAAAACTTTGTTATAAACCTATCAGAAATCGAAATATTGGTATAAATTACGCACTGTATATTTGTCTAATCATATCTTACACATATCAATGTAAAGTTAAACATTTTAACATCTTTGGTTTGTCCCAAATCAGTTAAATGAATGATACTGGATTATTTTAGGAATATGTACCTTAAGGTGTAACATTTTTAAGCATTTTTTTTTCAAATAAACAGGCTAAAAACTTTCATGAAGGTGAAAAAAGAAGCCTCTAAAAATTTGAGCTCTTACTATTTCTCATTTAGTGGTGCCTGTTCTTAACTTTCCATTTTCCATCTAAATAATGTGGAAAATTTTTTTTTCTTTTTTCTTATTTTTGTAGCTTGACATTTGAGCATTGTTAAAATAAAGTGAAAAATTATTTTGGTAGGAAATTAAATGCTCTACAAAAAGTTCTAATTTATTTATTTTATAGAGTGAGCCGTTCGGAAGATATTCACACTTAAAGTTGTAAATGCATGAAATTAGGACTCTTATTGTATTAAACTGATGACTTTTTTATGTCTTAAAAATTATTTTCAAGAAAACATCATTATTTTCATATAGAAAGAAAATAACGACACACAGAAAACAAAAATTCACCAGAAATATTTTTAACAAAAATATGAGTGACTTTGTTTCAAAACAATCATTGAAACTTTTTGACAAATTTGATTTGCCGTACGACTTTCTAGATGCAGATGTCCTAATTTGGCCAGATAATGAAAGTTATCAATAGAATTTGGAGTTTTTCTAAAAATTGAAAGTTGTCAATGACGTTGCAGGACATGGCGTTGCATTAGTAGAAGAATATAATAGATGCCTAACTAAAGATGAGGAATAATTTTAATATTTATTACAAGTGGTAAAGGAGCACTGACTAAAATATCCAAATTGTAATAAAAAAACTTCAACAAATATAGTTACATCATTTAATTCTGATAAGACAACAAAATATCTATTAGTTTTAAAATTTTAGTATGCTAATTGTTAAAAAGTTTTTTTTAATCTATAAAATAATAATTTTACTGAACCTAATTCATTATTAATTTTGTTTAACAGTTAATCAAATAATATCTAAGATGTAATTTTTGTATTTTAGCTTTCTAAAAATATGCACAAAAACCAGTTTTCTCATTAAAAATAATTTTTAAGACATAAAAAAGTCATCAGTATTAGTTTAATAAAATAAAAGTCCTAATTTCATACATTTGCAACTTTAAGTTTGAATATCTTCAGAACGGCTCACTCTATGAAAAAAATAAATTAGAACTTTTTGTAGAGCGTTTAATTTCCTATCAAAATAATTTTTCACTTTATTTTTACAATGCTCAAATGTCCAAGCTACAAAAATAAGAAAAAAGAAAAATTTTTTTTCTATGTTATTTATATGGAAAATGGAAAGTTAGGAACAGGCACCACTAAATGATAATATTAATGGCTCAAATTTTTAGAGGCTTCTTTTTTCACCTTTCTGAAAGTTTTAAGCCTGTTTTTTGTTGAAAAAAAAAAGTTGCTCAAAAATGACACACCCTAGTACCTACAAAAAAAAGGATAGTCCTCTTAACTATTCTATAATCCTCCTTATAAAAGTGCAAATTGTACCTGCCTAAAACAATACAATAATTTGTTCCTAATGTTTATTAAGTACATGGAAAGTAAATAAAAATATGAAATTAGTTATAGAGTACATATTATTTTTAAAAACAAAAACAAAATTTGGAAACTAGAAGTGAATATACATGAAATCATTCATAATGTCTGTTCCATCACGCCTGAAAATCGTAATCATGCGTTGTATACAATTTTTGGGTAGAGCGCACGATTTGTACGGTAATATTACGGTTTTCACGCATGTTGGAACAGACTTATGGTCGTCTACCTAAAAAAACATCATAACAGGGCGTGGGGACTAACTTTTACATGTGAAATGAGTTTTAACAGATATTAAAGCCTGTAAAAATATTACATTTAATTTATGCTCATTTTTAGTTAGTTAAATGACGCACAAAGTTGCATCTACTGCTGGATTGATGACACTCATATGCCTTGTAAGGCGATAGTGTCCGGTAAGAAGACCTACTGTTATCCTTACGATTTGACGCTTTTGATTTAGTAGGTCTTTCGTGAACGTGGCCGATGGTTCCATGATGAACTGTTTGGCATGTCTCAGTCTTGGATAAATGTTCCACCATTCCTGAGACTCTTTTTGCATCCATTGTTTGATGGATGCCTTGCACAATGCCTTAGCAACTCCACAGACGGGATCGGGGCCTAGCATAGCCTTATCTAAGCCTTCTCGGGCTAATTCGTTGGCATTTTCATTGCCCTGATATCCCTCATGGTCTGGCACCCAGGTTAGGGTTACCTTGTTTTGACTACTTAGCTCTTCCAGGTTTTCTAGACAGTCTTTCACCAGTCGTGATTTGGTTTCTGGTAAGAAAATTGCCTTTAGAGTGCTTGGCTATCAGAGTATATGGCAATAGTTTTGCCTTATACTTGCTGATTTAGTATTTATTTTGCACAGTGTTGTATGGCTATTAGTTTAGCGGAACACTGTTGCACATTTTCCTAGACTCAGCGAAATCGTTTTCGACTTGGGCCTATAGATTCCAGCGCCGGCTCCTTCCTTGGTTTTTAAACTGTCTGTGTACCAAACGAGTTTAATCTGTACGGGAGGTCACTGTTTCCAGGATTCTCGGGCTGGTATTTGAATTTGAAAATTTCTTTCAAATTTGTATGTGGTTATGGCTCTATCAGTAGGCATAGCTAGAATATTATCCCTTTTTACTTGCTGATATAGCCTTGTGTGGTCGGCGCTATGTAGTTGGCTTATTGGGTTTTGTCCCTTCATTAGCCTGTGAATAGCTGACCTGGTTTCTCTTTGTATGAAGATGTGAAGTGGCGTGAGATTTAATAATACCTCCATTGCTATAGTCGGCGTAGTGCGCATGGCCCCAGTAGCACTTAGACAGGCAAGCCGCTGAATGCTAGTGAGTTGGCCTATTGCACTTGCCTGCGCAGTTTTGGTTACCCACGCCACTGCGCCATAGGTTATCATGGGTCTTATTACCCTTGTGTATAACCATATGGTCATTTTGGGGTTTAGACCCCAGTTTTTCCCACATATTCTTCTACAGCTTACAAGAGCTTTATGTGTGAGTTTTTTGAGATGTTGATTCCATGTCAGCCTTTGGTCAAATATGACTTTGAGGTATTTGGCTTCTGTGACGAATGGGATAACTGTACTGTTTAGTACTAGTGGTCTTAGACCTGTGAGTACCCGTTTTTTTGTGAATGGTACAACTGTTGTTTTTTGTGCGTTGATGGACAATTGTTCCTTTTTGCACCAGTTGTTCACTATGTTTAGAGCTGTTTGAGATCGCTCCGAAACTGTACCTGCAAATCGCCCCCTGACGATGATTGCTAGGTCGTCTGCGTATCCTAGGCACTGGTAGCCTTCTTTGGACAATATTTTGAGTAAGTCGTACACGAGAACTGACCACAGCATTGGAGATAGTATTCCTCCTTGTGGGCAGCCCCGTGTAACTTTTGCCTGTATGGTTGCCTTTCCTAGAGTGGATAAAATAATCCTGTTCTCTAGACAGGCAGTGATCCACTGGCATATTGTTACTGGGACGTTTCTCCCTTCTAGAGCCTTGGTTATTGACCTGGTTGAGGCATTGTTGAAAGCTCCTTCAATATCTAAGAAAGTGGCTATTGCGATTTCTTTGTCATCTATTGACTTTGAAAGCAGCCTGTTTAGATCGTCCAGTGCTAGGTCAGTTGACTTTCCTGGCTGGTATGCATATTGGTTGGGATGGAGCGGATTTATTTTTAGTATATCGTCCCTGATATACCTATCTATTAATATTTCTAGTGTTTTAGGTAGGAAGGAGGATAGGCTTATGGGGCGATATGACTTTGGCGTTTGGTCTGTGACCCTACCTACTTTGCCAAGGTAGACTACTTTCGCCTTTTGCCATATTGCTGGGATATATCTCCAGACAATACATGCTCTGAAGATTTTGCATAAATGTGGCATTAACACATCTTTTCCCTTCTGGAGCAGAATTGGATATATTCCATCCGGCCCCGGGGATTTGTATGCCTTAAATTTGTTGATAGCCCAACTAATCCTGTGTGGTCTTGTGATTTCGGAGGCCAGCTTCCAGTCTATTGGAGTTGGTCTGATCCCCTTGTGACTGTAGCTCTCTTGGTCTCCTGAGTCTAGTCCTGTTAGGATAGTTGAGGCCGGAAAGTGCACCTGAGTTAGTATCGCCAGACTTTCCTCTAGTGTCGTGGTGTAGGTATCATCCTCTTTTTTGAGGAATCCCACTTGACTAGATGTACTGTCTTTGGCTATAACTCTATGGATTCTAGCGCTGGCGGTGGTCTCTGAGACCTCTTCGCAGAACTTCCTCCACGAGTTTCTTTTAGCCTTGCGTACTTCTTTGTTATACTCTGTGAGCTTATTTTTATAAGTAGTCCAGTCTTGTGTGGATTTGGCTCTGTTCCTTCGCACCTCGCCTCTCAGGCTGTCTAGGTGTTTATTCCACCAGACTGTTTTTCTCGTTTGGCATCTCTCTTTTTCGGGACAGTTTTCTTGGTAGGCATCAGTAATTGCCTTGTTTACCAAGTCTACTGTCCTTTCGAGAGTTTTTGTTTCTCGTACATTGGTGGTTTCCTCCTTGAGAGACTCCTCGAGGGATTTTATGTACCCTTCCCAATTCGTTTCTCTCGGATGTCTAAACCTGTCTGCTGTACGAGTTGGACATTGTATATGGAATCGGATATGTCTGTGATCTGAACACGATGTTCATCGGACACATGCCAGTCCCTGATTTGGTCATTTGTGCCTCTCGAACACATGGTCATATCTAGAACTTCTTTTCGGTTGGCAGTGACAAAAGTTGGTTTGTTGCCTTTATTGGCAATTTCTAACCCTTCACCTAGAATGAATTGTAATAGTGACTCACCTCTTGGATTGATGTTGGTGCTTCCCCAGATCGTGTGGTGTGCATTCGCATCGCATCCTATTATGAGGTTGAGTTTCTGCTCCTCGCAATGGGCAATGATTCTGCCTAGTATTGCTGGTGGGCATATTCTCTCCTCTCCCGGGAAGTAGGCGGAGCATACAACATAGCTCTTCTCTCCCTCTTCCGTTTGGATTGATAGCATAGCTGTAACAAAATCACCGGTGCAAAGCACCGGTATTAGTGTACAATTAACCCTGTTGCTGTATATTATGCAAGCGCGGGGTTTTTCATTCCCTTTGCTGTACAAAATCTTACCTTGTTGCGGTTTTAGTCCCGCGACTTTTCCACAAACAAGCCAAGGTTCCTGCAGGAGGGCTATATCCAAGCCTTCCGTGTCGAACGTCCTACATATTATGGCAGATGCTGCCTTAGCATGGTGGACGTTCGCCTGCAGGACCTTTATGCCCCGCTGTGGCTCGTTGAAGGCGCCGAGAGATCTGCCCTCTGACCTTCCTCTACCTCCATTGGGGAAACCGACTCGGGGCTTTGTGGCCTTTTGAGAGGGCTTCCGCCACTTTTGGTAGAGGGGTCTTTGGCGGACTTCTTGCCTTCTTTGCCCTTGGCGACGTTCGTCCTTTGGGCGGCCGGCTTTCTGAGGTCTGGTCTTTTTTGGCCCATTTTGGCCTTGACCTTTTGCCCCACCGGCTTTATTTTGGAGCCTTTTTGGACCGGTTTTGCCCTGTTCCTCTCCTTTTCTTCATGTTCCGTTTCTTTGAGACGGAACTTTATACGTCCCATTCCAAAGTACGGTGACATGTCCAGCTTCTGGAGTTCGGTGTATGACCCTTCGTCCACGGAGATGGCCCAAGTTTGGCCTTTCTCCATTGGAGTTGGGGTCAGAACCTTCCAGAGGTTGATTTTGAGGGTGTTGTTGCTGACCCTCAGTCTGTTAAGGACTCTTTGGGCATCTAGCCTCTTTCCACCCTCGTCTGCTATGTACGTTGTACATATCCTTGGTTTTGGGATGTCGATGTCCTGCCGAGCCTCGAGGGTTGCACCCTCCCAGGGCCTTAGCGTGGGCACCACATCCTGGGGCTGGGTAAGTGATTATTATCTTGAACATCTAACCGTATTGCAAAAATATATACTTAAGCTTATTTACAATAAAGTTTGTATTCAAGTGATAGAATGTTCCAAAATTCTGATGTACTTGATACTAGGAAATTGTTTCGTTTAGGAATATTATTAAAAACCAAAAAAGGTAACATTAAAATTTCAAAAAAAGAACGTGTCTATGGAACAAGACAAATATTATACAATACTCCACCCTGCATTAAGGCTACTAGGCAGAAGCATTGTAGTTTTTTAGCACCCAAGTTATATTCAGTTCTACCTGAAATAAGAAAAAAGGATTATAAATATAGTTTTTACAAAACTAAAATAAAATAATGAATATTTAAGATGGAAAACAATTTATTTAATAATTTATTACCCTAAAAAAAAAAAAACTTAACAAATTAATTATAATCTGTTATGACATTAAAGACGAACAAATTTAAATTTGCAAATTCTGACTTTTAAATATACCCTATATTAACCTTTTTCCTGATTTTGTCTCTTTTCCTGATTTTGTCTTTTTTTTATATTTTTCTATTCCTGATATGGATATATAAATAGTATTTAGGTTTATATTTTTAATTGCAATTATGTATAATAGGTATACTGGATTAAATTTTACAGCATGTATAAGCAGTATTTCTACTGCTTCTGTGTTTTAACCTGTTTATTTATTGTGTTAAATATGTTGTTATATACCATTAAAAAAAATGGAAGTAAATACTTATTAAATAATGTACACATACTTGAATACCTTCTCAATGTTTGCAGGTAAAAACAACGTCCTGTAACATATACTTTGTATATCACAATATTCTAAATGCAAATATATTCTCAGTATATACATTTTCTTAAAAGTATATACTAAGAATATGCTACGAATGTATAATTGTTATCTGGGAAATGTCAATAAAGACTAAAACCCAAGCTTTCGATCCGAACAAGTAAAAAAACGAAACAAAAAGTATCCAGCTGTAATACAAATATTGTTTCAAAAATATGTATACTATACTCAATTTATATTATAAATTTAAATTCATTGAAAGTTTATTAAAATGATGATTATGTCATTACATGCAGGCTCCATGACTATAATGTTTGTAAGTAAACCGTACTTATGTATTTATATCGATCTTTTAAAGGCTTGCGATAGCGTCAAGTCACAATTTACGGCAGAAATCTCTGGAGAACATAAAAATAAGCGAAAACTACTTTAAATTCTTATGTGTCTGATAGACGCCAATATATTTGATCTTAAATCCGAAATTGGTCGATATTTTTGATAAAAAGTTAATAGGATGAATAAAACATGTTCCCGAATAACCAAAAATTTGAATATTGGAAAATATGTGATTGCTGACAAAAGAAAAATATATAATTATACCACTTAGTATAGCTTTTATTGGAAAACATGTCTTATGATAGAAGCGACTCAAGGTTATATATTTTTTATTTGGTTTAAAAATTATGTTAGCAATTTTTAAATAACATAACTACTATCAAAATAGCCGACGCAAGAAAAACTAGAAAGTGATAACTATGGAGTATAGTGCTTACCTCCGAGCAATTACTAATAGAGAGAGCGTGAAAACGAGTTTGTAGGCGATTGTTGTGTTAGCAACATCTGTAGAGGAAGTGAGGAAGCGGGCACAAGGGGGAAGGTAAACATCCTTCTTGTTCAGTGGCGTATCATTTATCTATAAAAATACACAAACGTTTTAATTGTAAGAAAAAACTAAAAAAATTTGCTAATTTTACTATTTTTAAAATGAATACCGTCTTATATGTGTCTAATGCAGGAAATGAAACAAAATCACTGTAAAGGTCTAATTTTTTCAATTGAAGAATAAAACCTTAAAATCAGTTTTATAAATAAATACAGGAGCGACTAGTTTCGGCCTTACAGGAAGATCTTCAACACTGTAATACAATAATCTTTAATTATTGTAATAGGTTGGTCATTTACGAATAACATTAAATAGTATAAACCACAAAAATGGATCCATATTGTAGCGTTACAGTATTATAGAATTAAAACTGAAAATAAAAGAGCAGTGCAAACGTAACTAAAAATAAGAAAACTGAGTACGGAATCTACAAGAGAAGAGTTGAGAATGAGCAATTACGAATGCATTTAAATTGCTCGGGATAACAAATAAAGCTGATAATGTAGTAGTATAGTCCCCGTCAAAGAAGGTCTGGATATGTTAAAGAGGACGGCGTTTTCTCTGTAAATCTGGAGAATGTAAGGATGGAGGGAAGACGAATCTTGCTGGCTCAGGTGTAGATGGCTAGAAAAAGGAGCGTGTAGATGGAAGCTGCAGTAAATATCGTCACTTTCGTCTAATTTTTTGTTCTCACTCACCGTTTCGGCTTTATCTTCAAAGTTCATTTTTAAAATGAAACGAAAGTAATCATTCATACAAGCATATAATAAAACAACATGAATTCATTAGATTTAATAAGCTAATAAACGTTTGTTTCAATGAAAAAAACATATATGTGAATATAAAAAATATATAAATAAATAAGATTGATATCAAAATCAATTTGAAAATACAACAGATAATAAGATGAAATAAATTAATACAAGTACAAATAGAAAGTTAATAACATACCTTCTAAAAGTAACACATTTTAAGTAGATAAATGTTTAAAGAGTTTATTCCTGAACATAACTAATCTAACGTTTTTCCCCTTTTTAATATTCTGAGGGTTTTTGTAGTTGAAATGAAAATTATAATTTATTTTGGTCCTAATAAAAATTTAAACATAGGTTATCAAAGAGTAAAATACATAATAGAACTTCATAATCTTAAATCTTTATCAAAAATTATTAATGGTAAAACTTCAAACAATAATTAGATTCTTAAACAACTTTCTAGTTTTTGTTTTGCAAGACTTTTTTGCCTTCTTCGGTTGCCTCTGCCACTTTTCTTTTAGTAGTTTCGAGGAGAATTTTCCTATGGAAACCAGTAGAACCATCAATTGATTGGTAAAATTTTGATATTTTGGGTCTAGTAAGTCTTGAACTTTCTTCTTAGGAAGCTGTAACCTTATGGAGAATAAAAATTTAATGTTAGATCAAAAGCTCTTAATTGAGAATTATATTTGCAAAGGCCGTTTTAATAATATTTTCAAAAGTTCTTGTAATCGTTGTTAACAGAAACCTGCAAAAAAATATATCATTTTATTCCTAAAATATAAGATATCACACAATGCACATTCATATATCATTGTGCTAGAAAAATACTAGGTAGGCACTGAGACAATTTAAAAAAATTATTTCGAGAAACTCAACTTTTAATGTCATCATTGTACTTAACTTTTTTAGTAAAGGTATATCTCTTTCTTGTTATAACAGTCTTTGTATATTGTTCTAACTTTTTAGATAATCAGAGAAAACAGTAAGACATCTTAATATATCCTATTTCACCAACAAAAATGTAGGTATAATTAATCTCACATCAAACGAAAAAAGTCATTTTAGGATGTCCTAATAGGTTTTAACTTAAAAACTAATTAAAATGTATATTGCAACTGTGTTTAAATAAATGAATGTTTTTATACCTAACTATAGCACCAGACAAACATTTTTTTAGATCATAATGATCTGCATAACTCAAAATAGTCAAAATTCACATTATTTAAGTTGTTCTATTGTTTTAGCATAACGATGTAAACTCCAATAATAAATATTCCCATTTTTTTGGGACGTTTTTTTGAGGAAATTAAAAAAAAACATGAATAATGTGATATTCTTCTTTAGTTTTGTACTATATAATATAGTTCATTAGGTAGTGATTTAGAAGCAAATTATGTTCTATTTATAGAATAAAAAAATCACTCATAATATCTAAATATTTATACCTAATTATATTTTGGACAGAAAGACTATTCTGTTTTTGGCTCTGAATAGTTTTCTTAAGAATTTTAAAACCTTCCTTAGCTCTTTTGGGATATTCCATGCATATCTTAGAAGTTCATTTTGTTTAAACCTAAAACAAATTAAGTACAAAAAATGAAAATTTTAACAATACACAAAATTAGTCTTTTAGATTAGTTAAAAAAAAGTGTCAACTAAAAAATGGCTATGCCTTTTTCCTTAAACATTCTTTTTGAAAGAAACTTAAGGTTCTCTACTTACTTGCTGTTTTAGTATTTTAGTAGCAGATGAATATAGTGTAGAAGTAGTGACAGGATTGATTATTATACTTCTTTCGTCGAAATTGCATTTTTCTTTAATATTTTCCTCCCCTGATGTCTGTAACAAAAATTTTCATTAGCATAAAAAGTTATTCAGGTGGTCACTTGTTAAATTCCTATATTTTGGAACCATGTATTTCTTTCTCATATCAAGAAAAGGAAACCTAAAAAAAAATAACAATAAACTTTACAAAGATGTGATATTAAAATAATAATAAGTAATTAACCTTTACTATAATGATTATGGGATGGATGAAGACGAACTTAGCTGAAGTTTACTTGCTCTTAATTTTAATTTTTCGAAAAGAAAATAAGAAAGTTTAATTGCAAATTAAAGGTGATTGCCTAATGCACCGCCTCTGATAATTAGGTTGTGTCTGTACTTACTTATGATATTATCTTGAAGAAGCATTTTCAACAGGCCTTTTACACATAAAGCATGTTTTCACCATATTATTAGAGATAATAAATCTTACATAATATACATTTACAACCCTTACAACGTTATAAATAATAATATTTTCCGTAAAATACAAATAAGAAATTGACATGTGCCAGAAAGTGTCAGAACTGGCGCTGTCAAACTTGGCAACGCTGATTAAATAAGCCAATTACAGAAGAGGTATTTTCCCCCTCGGGGGGAGTAGATGTTGCTAACAAAATTTGGCGCGGGGAAGGGGGGAAGACTCCCTCTAGTAGTAATTGCTCGGAGGTGCTTACTAAGTTTCAATTAGGGTGGTTCCAAATATGATACTTCTTTCACAAATGTTTATTCAAGTCATTAAAATAATCTTTAAAAAATGTAATGCATTGATCAATAAATTCGGGAAAGTAGTAGTAAAAACATAGATTTTATGACCGCGCTGTTGCTGTGCTACTAGTCTCATAGTGGTGTTTAAATAATATTAGTAGAACGCACAAACAGAAATATATTGGAGTTAGTAATACTTCTAGCAAAGTTTATCTCCGCGCACCTTGCCATAAATTAAAAACAAAACAATTTGCAGATAGCTGCCTAAAACTAGCTCCATGTCGGATTGCTCCAAAGACGTCATATTAAAAGTGAAAGACTAACACTGATTAAAGGCGAAATACACAGTTATTTTACAAAGAGACAAGTGACGAGGCTTGCACGACTATGTATAAAGTGAGTAGAGCAGCAACATGAACTTCTTAACTATTTTTTTTTACTAATGTGTACAAATTCCCGGATTTAGATTTTTTGATTATATAACTTTCTTTATTTCTTGCATGTCCACCGATCACTGCCTCTGTAATGTGTGGAGGGTGTATTAACCCAAGGCATCTAGGCCTCAGTTGGCACTAGGCTTATTGTGCATTATTTTAAGTAGACAGGCACCTCTTAGCTCGTGAGGCAGCCTACAGATTTTGTAACAAACAGATTTTGTAGCTGACAAAGTCGCCAAGAGATGCTTTTCTTATCGGACGCAAATCTTCTAGTAAATGAGAGCGTTGGAAAGTCGTAGAGGATATGCTCGATGGTATTATCTTGTCGTTTGCACCCCTGGTCTTGTGGAGTATGGATTATGACAGCTCCATGGCATAGAGATGGTTCCGTACTTGGCAATAACCAGTTATCAGTGATCAACGACCGATCGAATTCTGTCAAAGTCAAGTATTTGTTTATTGTAGTGTTGTCAAGATAACTTAAAAGCTCCCTATTTAGTCTGCAGCTTCTCGTTTCATCCCATCTTTTCTTGAATTTAATTAAGTTTGTCACTACCGATCTTGTCACTTCAATAGAAGGGCCAGATCCAAAAGGTGGCGTGACCTTTGATCCATCTTAAGGTTACCACATTGTTAATGGATGCTTCGGCCAAAGTTTAGTGATATTCTAGTACTAACCCTGAGTAATTTCGTGGTCTGTCCATGGTGAGTAGCATTTATCTGCTAATTATGTAGATAAGCATGTTCTTTTCAGTGATATTGTTTCTTGAGATTTATTTGGTGCTATGAGAATGCCCGTAAGCTCAGTACATATCCACCGATGTATCTAGATCAAAGTCGTTATAATTTATTTAGTTTCTTTGTCTTGTTATTTGTGAGTTGTTTAAGAATTCGTTTTTATTTTAATGACTCCAGGTAAAATGGAAAAATTAACTTTATTATAGTTAGTAATAATTAAAATATCTCTCATAATAAAAGTTTCTGGAAAATATTGAATTTTTGGTGAAATAAATATGATGTAAGTAAAATTGAAAATCTTTGTGTAACAGTGTATAATGCAGATAAATTTTGCGAAAAGTTAATTAAACTATTTGTGGAAGAAGAGTTTCCATATATATCCCAAACTTTAATTAAGATGAACTTTTGAAAATTAATAAATCTAGGAAATGGAGATTATTATTTTCACATCTAATCCTAAGTTAGTTGGATAGAGGTCAACTAGATTTGTGGATCCAAAATGTGAGGAATAAAAAATATAATTTTTTTATGGGTTAAATCATACCATTAATATCTGTAGCGCCTCGGTAAATAATAAGAAAAATTCACTCGTATGAGAGTTAATTAAGTATTGGTATTATTAGTCATTAGTAGTACACATACTTTAAGATTGTCAACAAATTTTAGAAAATATTCCTTATCGCTACCAGTTTATCAATTGTTTTTCTGTCAGCTCTGTTTAAATTTCATTGATATACGTCCCTTAAGAGGGTTTTATACACGTCCGCCATACTGGAAATGTTAAATGTTAATACTCACCAAAAAAAATCTATTTTTGTATCTGAGCTTCTTATGCATCGTAGATTGGCGCATGATAACCATTTTTGGTTCCATGACAAAACAGAACTTGACAAAACAGAACAGGACAAAACAGAACTTGACAAAACAGAACGCAGACAAAACAGAACACGGGCAAAACAGAACACAGACAAAACAGAACAAGGACAAAACAGAACACAGACATAACAGAACACAGACATAACAGAACACAGACATAACGGAACACAGATAAAACAGAACATATCGATGGTCTACTGAGAGAAGTTAAAATCACGTAAGAAATTCAAACTTTATTTGTAAATTTTTAAAACAAGTAAGTCTTAATAATAGCAAAAGTAAATCAATGAATTTTGTACAAAAAATAATCTAACACTGTTAACTATTTATCATACAATTGATTTAGGGTAATGTTACAATATATTTAATCAGTAAATAGTATCAATCATTAACAACAATATCAGAGTAAAGTAACTATAATTAGACTAAAGTGGTTTTAAAATCTGACCGTCGATATTATGTTTACATTCTTCCAATTTCAATGGATTTTATTCCATAATGATAGGGATTATAAACAATGAACTAAAAGTAACAGAAATATTGTATTTGAATGGGAATGACCTATTTTTGGGGATTATAATTAATAAAATTTAAGAAATAATTATTACAAATATTGAATTTTAATGAGCATGACCACCTAACCATAACTAATTATAAATTTGATGGTAATAAATTGTATAAAACGTTATTAGGTATTCTATAGATGAAGTTCTACCTCTCTATAGTATTGTATTTATGTGTTGTAAGTGATTTAATCAAGATTTTTACTATAGTGTCAAAGACGACCTAAGTTTGATTGAGCTGTATAAAAAGTGAAGATAAAATTAGAAAAGGTATGTAATTGTGTATGTAATGTCATTTACCCTAAGATTATATTAATTTTTTTTTATTTTGTTGTTGTATGCCATTTAAATCTGTAGATTGTAAGCAACTCTCTTTTTTGTATTTATTGTAGTTGAGAAATACGCTTGCGGATTCTTGAAAATTATATATTTTGATACCACTATTTTGATAATTTTTGATATATGTACATTAACATTTTTTGGTAGAAATATTGCATATTTTACTATTGAAAGTAACTCTAAAATTTATTTAATAAAAAATAAATTTTACTATTGTTTTACTGCGTGCATTGTAATATGAGAAAGCTTAATTGAGCTAGTAATTAATTTTTTTTTGTTACAAAAAAAAATCGAATTTTCAACGACCCAAAAAGGCAAGAAATCTCTTGTGTACCAAGGATATGAGTATTCAAAATTTAGTGAAACCGAAAGCCTGATGATTACTTGGAGAGGTAGAGTTTATTTCTTTACAAAATGCAAAGCTTTCTTAAAAACGCAGAAAGAAATCGGCGGGTCCTTTTTGCCCACAAATCTCTGTTTTCTACCTGTGTAAGTAAAGGGGTGCGTTAATCTTACTAGTATTTTGCCCACAGTAGCATTCAGGTACCTAAACCCGCAAATTACATCCGCCCACAAATAGGTACCTACCTGATTATTAATAATTCTAATAGGTACTTACTTTGGGTGTTTACTGTTTATATTTCAGTCAGTTTTTATACGTTGATGATTGTAATTCGAGTGTTTATAAACAATAATTATTTCTATAATGTTAGCTACATTGATTAAAAGCACACGCGGGAAAGATGTACTCCTTTTGGAGAATTTTACGTTTGCCAAAGATAGAGAAATGAAAAGTGGAGAAGTTTCTTGGAGATGCTCCCAAAGAAAAACAAATGCTTGTAATGCCACTGTATTTACAATTGGTCCTGAACTTTTAGTATCCAGAGGCAACCTAATTCATAGCCATGAAGCAAATGAACCGAAATTAAACAGGAAAATTATTTCTAATTCGTGTAAGCGAAAAGCAGTTGATGATATTTCGGAAAAACCTTCTAAAATTATCCGTAAAGTACTTGCTACTAATTTACCAGAGTCACTAACTACAATTGATGTGTCCTACATAAGAAAAAATATATACAACAGTCGTCGCAAAATACTACCAGGTCCATTACCTACAAATATACAAGAAGTGCATGATGCAGTTGACTTATATTCTAATACATTTAAAACCAGTAAAGGTGGACATTTTCTTTTAATAAATAGCAGAGAAAATAATATTATTGTATTTACATGTGAGACAAATATTCGTACTTTGTGTAAAATGAACGTCTTGTATATGGATGGAACATTTTCGTATTGTACAAAGTTTTTCCAACAATTATTTACCATTCATGGGCTGTGTAATGGACACTATGTGCAAATCTACCGATATATACAAACATTTGTTTTCATTATTGCATTATAAAATTTTGGAAACTTACAGAATTGCTTTAAATCCATCTAAAGTGTTCGTTGATTTTGAAATAGCAATTCATAAGGCGTTAATTTATATGTGGCCTAATACTGTAATCAATGGCTGCCGATTTCATCTACATCAAGCGTGGTATCGTAAAATTCAGTCTCTGGGATTAATGGCTGAATATACAACTAACAGTGATACCGGAAAATGGCTTAAAACATCATTTGGGTTGACATATTTAAACGCAAAACATCATTTGGGTTGACATATTTAAACGCCGATGAAGTTGGAGACTGTTTTGTGTTTGACTTAATGGCAAGTAATCCAGAAAATGCCGTTCTCGATAGGTATACCGATTACCTATTAGAAACATATATTGAAGAAAATTTTATATTTCCTCCAAGTATATGGGCAGAAAAAACAGCTTCAATTACAAGAACTACAAATGCCTGTGAGTCGTTTCATTCAAGGTTTAATTCTTCATTCTACTGTACACATCCTTCTGTATATATTTTTATAGAAAAGCCCAAAGACTTTCAAATCGACACGTATGTCACAATACAAAGCTTAAGTATACCTAAGAAAATCAAAGACAAAAGTGTTAAACAAAAAATTCAGTGTTTAGAAAAATTTATACAGCGATTTGATCTGCAGCAAATCAGCAGATTAGAGTATATAAAATTTGTATCACATTTATCCCTCCCAGTTGAAAAATATGTAAATAAAATGTAAATATATAAAAAATATAATATAACTTATGTATACTTACTTTTTTATAATAATAAAAATTAGTGTTTAATATAATTTTTAGTTTAATTAATAATGTGTTTTTACTTTTCGATAATATATAAAAAATAATAAATGAAAGATATATCTATGATTTATTCAGTTAGAAATAAATTTGGGCAAAATACCAACAGGATTAAGATGACCTTTTACTTGCTGTGGGCAAATTACCTATAGGATTAGCAGCTTTAAATATTTTGTGGGCAAATTACCTCCGCCCAAAGAAACTATTATTGGAAACGTACCACATAACTACCATGATTCAAACTCACAGAAAATACAGGCAATTAAGCTAAAGGCCAAGATGAAAGAAGATATGAAGTCAGTGAGGGCTACTGCACGAAATGTAATGGGAAATATTTTAACTGATGCGGATAAGAATGTTTTAGAACAGTTACCAAAACCATCTTCTCTTACGAGAACCCTCACTCGACATAAACAAGGTGCTTATATTCCAAATCCAACAGCGGTCGAATTTAATATACCAGAACATTACATGGATGTAATTTTTACATGATACAGGGGCCGATGATCCTGATAGAATTCTGGCAATAGGGAATGAAGAGTTGGTTAAAGAATTAAAAAAAGACATTATTTTTGCAGATGGAACTTTTGTTAAAGCACCAAACGTTTTCTATCAACTATATATATGGCACGCTAAGGTTGCAAATTCATGTCCACCCTGCATTTATTTCCTTTTACAAGAGAAGAATATTGAAACATACAGCCGAATGTTTACTATTTTATGTGAATTGGTACCGGATTTATCACCAGACCAGATTCTTGTAGATTTCGAAAAAGCTTGTATGTCTACTGCTTGAGTTGCTTTCCCACAGGCAGAAGTAAAAGGTTGTTATTTTCACCTTACCCAAAGCGTAATTAGGAAAATTAACAGTGTTGGCTTAAAACAAGTATACGAATCTGATGTTAATCTAAAGCTGAAACTTAAATCTCTACCTGCTCTTTCCTTTGTTCCAATAGCAGATATAAGAATTATATTTAACCAACTAGCTGCGATATTTCCGGATGAAGATGGATATAATGAGGTTCTCACTTATTTTTTCAACGTACATAGAAGGTGCTGCAGGAAGATTGCCACAATTTTTCATTAGAATTTGGCCCTACTTTAGGCTTTCGTAAATGTTTAGGGGTACAACTTGGTATTGAGGAAATTGCGTTAAATCATCATATTTTGCACACCTGTCCTGTATCGGTACTTATGCGAAACACCTTATATATTTATTTATTCATTAGGAAAAAAAGCCGCGAGTAGTACCTTTACTGCATGGATATGAAATAATTTTATTCGTTCAGTTAACTGATATTCCCTACTTGTTCATTCTGTATGACTGTAGAATTTAAATATTGTCTTTCATACTTTTATACTATTTGTTTTTTGGCCTATGTTAGAATGATGCTATAACTACATTGTTATATACCGTAATTAGCTTTGTTTATATTGTAGGTTATGTTTTATCTTGTCTAACGTCCTTTAATATCTTATCTTATCGCGGGAAGATGTTAATTATTATACACTGCTGATCTCATTAAACTTTCCTAGAGCTATTAAGTAAAATTGGAAAGTTGCAATTATCAGTTAAGTGCTTCTAAGACAACAGATTCTCTTGTATATGCCAAACGTACATATTAAATGCGTTTTAACAATCATGTGATTTTTATGTGCAAAGACGATATCATGTTTGTGCAATATTATTTTATGTCATTGAAAATATGACATTCTAATTTTATTGGGCTATAAAATTTTATGTACCTACATGGGCATCACTAACAAAACTCAATAAAACTTTAATTTTACAACCTTCTTTATGGGATTAATTCAATAAAAAACCGAGTTTTCTTGTTAAATTAAAATTAATGAAAGCATTTGAAAACAGAACACGAGGCTAATGACCTGAGTTGTTCAAGCAGAAGGCAACAATGAAACAAAAAAAAAGAATAAAATAGAATCGATCGACTAAATTTAATATTCACAGTTTATTATTATCACTTGTGTGCACTTTATTGAGCTGGCTCCAGACTCGAAAAGTCGCGGAAAACCGTGGACGTGAGTGTAGATGATTTTCACTTCTACTCACGGATTCCATGATTGTTCTGGTCTTGTTTCCTGATCAGAGTCAGATTTTGTTGCTCCGGTTCACTCTAATAGATGAGAGTGGCAGATTACTTTGTAATCTCGGAAAAAATATAATTTTAGATGTTGAGTTGGACGCAAGGTAGATCTATGATATTGAGCCTCTTTAAATCCAGAAAAGTCCAACTTTTAAATCTACCAAATAAATATGAAATAAAAAGACAACTTTAAATTAGAACTTGTTTATTTGTTTTAAAATTCGGAATACTTTGTCTTTCCCCTTACTCCGACCCAATGACCATTTGTAATCCGTGTACTAATAAATGCCCCGAATAATGTATTTCATATCAAAAATAAATAATTTATCCTACTTACATATTTACCTAAAGGCTTGTCATAACACCAAAATTATTAACAAAATATACAATGTCCTAGCCGTGTACAGAATGTTTAGTTTCAATGAACATTAGTAAAATTATCTGTTAGTACCTCACGTTTATTAGCGTCGGATTATAAGGCGAAAGACGTGTCTAGCGCCACCAAAAGTAAAAGTTAACAGCATCTAGTCATAAAAATCCTTTAGTTTCTGTATAAACAGATTAAAATATCCCGATTCTCATAAACTAAAATATTACTATCAATAACATCAATTTAATAAAGTAACATCATCTTAAGGTAAAATTTATAATGTAATATGAAGGGTACAGAGGAACAAAGATGAATGTCCAAAAATTCCAATTTTAAGCTAATGGCGGGAATATTATGCTAAAATGCTGTAAGAATCCGATAAAATATTGAAACAAAAAAGATGAGAGTAGCAAGCCACAGCGAATCTAAATTTTAGCGCACAGGGGAAAAAAGATGAACGTCCTGGCGAACTGGGGAAACAAAGATGAATGTCCGTAAATATGGCAATCGCGCATTGTTTTGTTTTTATCTCGATGCTTTTTCCCATTTTATTACGCGCTATTTTTCTATTTCAGTAGTTCATGAGTCGTTTAATCGACCACCTGGTGTATGCTGTTTTTTTTTCTCATGCCACGTGCAATCAAAAGATTTCGCAATGAGTGATGAAGACATTGAAGTTGATAGTGCAGTTTTTCCTCTAAGGTCTAAGAAACGGAAATCTCATAGACGTATGAAGAACGTTGCTAAGTTATTAAAACTACGAAGCCATGAAACAGGCCCAAGTTGTAATTGTACTAGATTTAAGTGTTTTGAAAATGTCACCGAAAGAGACAGGTTGCAAATAATTAAACAGTTTAATGAACTTAAAGATCATGATGAACAGAATTTGTATCTAAATGGCTTAATTTCACATGCCCTCGTTAAACGACACCGAAGTAGAAAGAATATTGATAAAGATGTTGAATAACTCTTATTTTTACACATAGAAAATGCGTGTTCAACGAGATAATACAGCTATAGAAGTGCCAATATGTTATAAAGCTATGCTTTCTATGTATGGAATATTTGCGAAATGGCTTTAAAATATCCAGCAGCAGTTAACCACTTTTGGACATGTTAAAAAAGATGGGCGAGGTCAACATTCCAATTAAAATAATCGTCTCCCAGATGAAATATCCACTGCTGTTTTTGACCATATTGCTTCGTTTAAAAGCCAAAAATCACATTACAGTCTTCATGACTCCAAACGCGTATATTTACCGGAAGATCTTAACGTGAAAAAGATGTTCAACATGTTTTTGCAACAAAATCCTGAGAAAAAAGTTTCCTACGAGACTTACAGAACTATATTTGTAACTAAATTCAATATAAGTTTTGGTTATCTACAAACGGATACCTGCAGTGCCTGTGATGAGCACAAGGCCAAGAAAATGAGCATCGAAAACGATCCTTCACAAAAGCGCTTTTACATCGTTTAGAAATAGAATATAAACTGCATCTTCTAAAAGCTGAAACGTTTTACAAAAGAAAGAGAGCAACCCATTTAAATTCTCAAAAAGTGTAGAAAAAAATTTGCCAGTGCCCACTATCAGCACTAATGATGTATATTATAAACACCAATTTTCTTTTTATTCCTATGATATCGATGTGCTGTCTAACTCTGCTTCATATTTTTATACTTACACGGAAGGAAGGGCTCAGATGAAGTAGCATCTGTGCTATTTCACTTTATTTTCAATTTCTTGGATGAGTGTGTCCAAAAGTTAGAAAGTTTCTGCGATTCGTCTAAGCGGCCAAAATAAGAATTATACCTTATATTTATATACTGCATTTTGTTGTCCATAAGACAAAACGATTAAGGAAAATCAAGATGACGTTTCCAGTTCGGGGACACAGTTATCTAGAATACGACCGCTACATGGGTCTAATAAACCAAAAGGCAGCAGTAGAACTTCCGGGTGGATGAAATGAGCAAATTTTGAGGGCTAGAAGTAAACCTGGTCCTTTTTGTGTAATTGACTGTGCGAATTCTTTCAGGGGAACTTCGTAAATTCTCAGCAAAATAATCCGCAGAAAAATCTAATTCAAAATGACGTTATTGATATAAAAACATGCAAGTTCAAAACGCCCCATTTGATTCACTTGCCACCCCAAAGGAAATAATAGAAATAGTCAGGAGAACCCCCAGTAAAAGGGCTCCCGGTCCCGATGACATTCATAATAAACTCATTAAAAATCTATCAAAAAAGGCACTTGTGCAGTTAGACTACCTACTAAACGCAGCACTTAAGTTACAGTGGTACGTGGCTGCATTAAAAACCGCCAACATTATACCTATTCTTAAATCTAGGAAAAACAAAATTGAAATAGAAAGTTATCACCCCATCTCTCTCTTAAATGGCTTGTCCAAAATCACTGACATAGTACTATTAAACAGACTACACACATACGAACAAGAGTTCTATCAGAACAGTACGGTTTCAAAGCCGGACACAGTACGGTCGCGCAATTAATACGTATTGCACACCATGCCTGCAAGGGCTTCAATCAATACCAACAAACTGTACTTGTCGCGTTGGATGCTGTCAAGGCATTTGACATCGTCTGGACTGATGGACAGATATACAAAATGTTTATGAATGACTTCCCTGGTTTCATTGTAAAAACAATCCAAATTTATTTACATGACAGACAATTTTACATTAAAATCAATAAAATTAATCCTGACAAAACTGAAAGCCTCATCTTATCCCACAGAAGATCGGAATTTATTATAACTCAACTCAATGTACAAGGACAAGCTATTGACACTAAAGGAAGCATGAAATATCTGGGTTTCATACTGAATAGGAGACTAACGTTCAGAAAACACATCACAGACAGAATTTCAAAAACCGTGGGTGCTTTTAAGGCTCTCTACTTCATGCTACATCGTAGGAGTGGGGTAACAGTACATGATAAACTTCTACTCTATAAACAAGTGCTAAGACCCATCCTAACTTATGAAAGTCCAGTCTTCTGTTCGATGGCCAATACCCACTATAACAAAATTAGACAAAAACTTTACCACTATTGTTGTCTTATCAAGGAGAAGTCACTTAAATTCACTATAAAAAGAGACTATATTTTAAGTACTCAGCCTCTACATCGGTCATGGCTCCTCCGGGAGTCATTGCAGAGCGGAATACTTCCTGGTGCTACGAGAAGATATACTCATGCGCATATATATCGCTTAAATTGTAATTTAAAATTTACAATATAGATTTTTTTAACTAACATATTAATAAAGTAACAATAAATTATTAGAAAACTAGATACTTACCATTTTCTTCTTATGCAACAGGTCTTCCCACATTGGGTCCATTAAATGTGGGATTGAATAACGAAGTTTGTGAATCAACATCAATTAAATATTTATAGATTATTGTGGACAGGCATATGAAATGGGACTTTCATTTAAAACAACTCATAAAAAAGTTAAGAGGGTTTTTACCAAAATTTAGATATCTATGTGACTTTCTAAACATACACTGCTTGTTGAGGTCTCTTTATTTTTCTTTAGTACAATCCTTATTAGTATACGGCATCATTAGTTGGGGAGGTTTGTATGATAACACATTTAAAGATATTCATGTAATACAGAAATGGATTCGAAGAATAATTTACAAAAAATAAATATTTTATACCCTAGTAATGCAATTTACGAAGATTCTAATATATGTGATATAAGACAGCTATACTTTTTACAAATTTTATTATTTTTGAAAAATCTAAAATTACGTTAAAACCTCAGTCCTATAATACACGTCGACCTGAAGCTAATTTATTTCCGCGATTAGAAAAAGTATTGGCCAAAGATGTAGTCATTAACTGGCTACTAGAATCTTTATTTTGGTACCTCAAGAAATAGAGGACATTCCGTTGTACAGTAGATACAGAAATAGACTAAAAATCTGCCTTAAAAAAAAACGAAAATCTTTTTTCCTATTTCGACTATACACGATAATAATTCATTGAAGACTTGTATGATTATGTAAAAAAAATAAGGTTTTTATTTCTATATTTCTATTTATATTTTTATTATTTGTACACTAATTTATATATCTATTTTATATTTTATAATTTTCTTTCTTGGGTTTTATAGGGATATTTACACAGACCCGTTTAATGTTTTATGTACCTATCTTTAATAATATGTTATGTATATGTACTTTATCAGGTACAAGTTATTTTAAACTGCTTCTGTGATTGCTCCCTATTGTTTATTCGCTTTTTTAATTGTATTTATATTAATATACCATTATCTGAACACACATTATTATTATTATTAATATTATTATTATTATTATAATTTTCTTATTACTAATAATTAGAAAATATAGTAAGTTAAACTTTAGTTTTTTATTTTAATACTGAAAAAAATCATAGCCGCCTGAGTGTTAAATAAGAAGTGAGCTGATAATAATAACTGATCAAAATAAATTTAGCTTAAATATGAAATATTTTCCGATTTATTGTTAATTAGTCATATTCCTACTAAAACGATAATCAAACACAAATAGCATAGTTATTCTCAATATTAGTAGTTAATCAAAAATCAACTGAAAAAATTGTCAAGTGTCCACACAGAATGTACCTAATGACATACTACCAAATTCAAATGAACATTTTTTTACTTTCGCGATGAAACTAATCAAATGTCCCAATTAAAACATATCGGATAACTGTAAACAATTCTGATTATTTTTCGAAAGGTTGATAAATTCAAAAATTATTTTGGTAGCAGTTATTTATTATTCAGTGGCGTTCACAAAACGGTCTTTGACAAGTTACTTTATAACGAGCCATAAAAAATTCATAATTGGAGTTAGCTGTGAAGTTTAAATATTTTGGGTTGATACTTTAACAACTTCCACAGAATGATATTGTAACTTCAAAACTTGAAACTGAATGTTTGTATCAAATTTTTCAAAAGTGGTATTAGGCAAGAAGAAAAAATTATCGAAGGTTACTTTCGTACATGGGTGTGAGCGGCATATAAACGTACAGGTAAAAATACTGAATCCGTTTGGCATGTTATTAATGCAAATCCAAAAACATTGAGTTTAGTAGTGACCCAACAATCAAACTTGGCTTATGTCACACACATCTAAATATTTAATTGATCTAGATTACTATAGTTGAATATACAGTAAGGTGTACATATATTAGTTCAAGGAATTTTACTTACATGAATGTTTATTGTTATTTATGTCAAATTGTGCTTTGCTTTATTTTCATCTTATGAAATAAAAAAAATCTGTTGTTTGAATTTTGAATGATAATTATCATTATTATCAGAGTATTTGAAGTGTTGAGAGCGCCAATAGAACCCAACCTGAGATAAGAGCCCAAAGGTAAGTGGAAAACTTACCATAAATATTAAATTAAAACAATTTTGTTAAATCTATACAAAAACGACTGAGCATAGTTTTATAAAGGGAAGTTTTGGTTTTCTTTTCAATAAAATAAAAAACAAAATAATAAAAAATAAATATAAAATAAACAAACCAAAACATTGCTTTGAAAGTATATATAGGAAGAACGAAGATTGGTTATATAAAAATACATTTGGACAATGTACTAAGGTACAATTAGTAATGATTCTGGTTCATTCGCTATTTTAAAAAGTCATCCTAAACCTGAACAAAATAATCGAAACACTGTTTCACCCAATACTATGTACTATGCAAAATAACGTGTTTTCTTGACAAGAAAAAAGAAAACTGTGATGATAAATATTTAAATATTTTAAAAGTATCAGATTGGTGTGAAGTTGACTATTATTTCCAAATATTCATTTTCTAAAATCTTTCATTGAAAGAACAAAAAATTATCGGTTAGTCATTTTTTTCCAAACAATTCTATAGATAAAAAAAATTAAACAAACTAACCAATATTTAAATAATAATTACACATTACGACGCCACTGGCTTGTAAGCGACCAGCTCGTCTATACCGGTTAATCTTCGCAAAGTAGAGAAAGATAATGAATAATTGGAATACTTTATATTTCGTACAGAGTTAGATCATGTTATTTTTAAATATTATTTTCGTGGTACCTATACTAATGTCAAAAAGCATCGTATATTCAATACGCCCGATAGTCACTCCTTTTTAAAAATATATTGAGATATAAAAAATATAGTAATTTTTTTGGTGCCTCTTTGAAATATCCTATTAATATTATCATGTAAAACCTACTGCTTGTCGTAATGAAAAAATACACCAGTCCTTTACATTGGCCTGACATATAGTGCTAAAGTTAAAACTCAGTCCCCTTCCATTTCTAAATTCCGTAATTTTTAAAACAAAGATGCATTTTAATAAAATATTTTTGTGCCAATACTATTGCTATTTCTACAAAAAAAAAAAAATAAGACATCTGGATTTATAATATGGATCGGCATCACTGCAATATATCCGTCGAGTGCACAAAATGCCATCATCTGCGAGTCAGTAGCAGAAGCTTCCGTCCAAATTAGGGAAATAGTTTTGAAAACGTTTTTAGTTTATCGCTGTTATTACGGGTTCGAATATAAGATATGTAACGGCTCCCGATCGCCGAGGAGGTCGTATTAAACTGTCGCCTTAAGAAATTATATATTTATTTAAAGAAAATATCTTTAAGAAAATACAAATTTTTTGTAAAAATTTAATTTTTTCTGTGTAATCAGTAGAGCTAGAAATATATGCAAAACGCCATATTTTGTATATGTTGCATATATATACAATTTTTGATTTTGAATGCATATATTGACATTTAATTGGCTGGACATATTAAAATTATGAGTTTTGGACCAAAATAATATTTTGTGAAATGCCTTTACAGGTCGATTTCCTAAAATTTTGAAGAATTAACTTTTCCCTGTAATAAATTACGGTTAATGGTGTAGGTACTTAAGAGGATTAAATTATAAACACCCTCATTAAAAAAACAAATTTTGCTAAATATCCTTTCACGTAGTTGTATTAATATCTTCAAATTTCTAAATGACTCAGTTTACTTTCAACTTCATTTTAGTCTTTATTGTTGTGTTGTATTAACCAGTGGGAAAAATGGCAAAATTAATTGAGTCGTGGGTAAAATCTTATTCAGATTTTGTTGTAGAAGGTGATAAACGGGTGTTTTGTAAAACATGTTCTAAAATTGTAAGTACTTTTAATTTTATATTTTATTTTTACCTTTCACAATGGTAAATCAAACGACAGTAAAATATTATTTCAACTCATAGTTAAAAAAAAAAGTAGGGCAACTTTACAACGTACGCATTTATTTAATTTAATTAAAACTTCAACATCTACAGGAATTTATTTGTTTTAGATTCCTTGTAAACAAAAGTTTCAAATCGACCAAAACGTGAAAACACCCTCACATATAGCAAAGCAGCAATTTAAAGACACTCGTAGACAAAGTCAACTTCACTTGAAACAATATTTAGAATCTGGATCGTCTAGAAGTGAACAAGCTATTTTTAATGAAGATTTATGCAAAGCTTTAGTGACTTCGAATATCCCTTTAATACGATTAAATAATCCAAATCTCTGATCATTTTTGCAAAAATACTGTAAATTTAATATTCCAGAGCAAAGTATATTACGCAAACGTGGTGTTGACAGTTTGTACATTGAGACTCGTGAAAAAATTCGTGAGATTACCGTTGCAAACCATTTCTACATTATTGTGGATGAAACAGCAGACTCTTGTGGTCGATAATATAGCCCATTTAATTATAGGTTCATTACGCGAAGAAATGCAAATTGGTCCATATCTAATCGCTTCAAAGCAATTAGATAAAACAAATAATAATAATAATAATAATTTTTATTCACACACAAATAATTACAAGTAACTGCGAATTATACTTAGTAAAAATAATTCAATGCATAATGTATGTAAATAAAAATGAAAACACCCACAAAAGGATTAGGTACCTGAGCGTGGGCATGAATTTCATTTTTTAAACAACAAACTGATACAAAATTATAAAATAAAAACAATTAATTATAAAACATTATAGATAAAATACTACTTACTACAAAATATTCTTAAATATAATTTAAATTTTTCTTAAAAATTTTTTA
Organism: Psylliodes chrysocephalus; assembly: GCA_927349885.1. NCBI lineage: Eukaryota > Metazoa > Arthropoda > Insecta > Coleoptera > Chrysomelidae > Psylliodes > Psylliodes chrysocephalus. Next base: position 27,339,528 of record OV651823.1, on the reverse strand, counting down.
GACTATAACAAGCACCATCGGAATTTAAAAATTGTTTTAGTTTAATAAGAGGTATCCCTGAAATCCATTTTATAACTTTTTTTTTAAATAAAGAACGAGAGTTAATATTTTTGATATCGGAAGGAATATCGTTATATAACTTTGGACCCAAATATGTAAAACATTTTTGTCCAATTGTTTTTTCTACTCGAGGTATAGTAACAGAATCGACTTTATATCTCGTATTGTACGTATGAGTGATATGACTGTTCTCTTTACTGATTTTGTATTGATTTAACAGTAACACTTTAGTATACAGCTGATACATGTTAAATATTTGTGTTTCTTGGTAAAGTGCTGTAGAAGGGTAAATTCGAGGTTTATTATACATATATTTTATTATGGATTTTTGAATTTTTTGTAGATTTTCTAAAAGAACTATTCCAGCAGACCCCCATGCTATGAGTCCGTAATATAAATGAGATTCTACAAGTGCATAATATAATATTTTTAAGTGATTAATATGTAAAAATGTTGATAGATTTTTAAATTTATATACTACAAAACGTAGTTTCTTTATTACATAATTCACATGTGCGTCCCATTTCAAATGACAGTCAATGTATACACCTAGATACTTTATGTTATTGACAGATTGAATATCTATTGAATGTTTCTGATCTATTTTAATTTTTAGTTTTTTATAGGGTGGTAAGTAAATAACTTGACAATAACTCGCTTTATCCAGACAGAATTGTCTTCCTTTTTTTTTCGGAAGCCGTTCCAACAGAAAAATGTTTATTGCTGTTATCCGATGCTGCCCCGTACATGGTAAAAGCTGCACAAAATTTAATAATGTTTTATGAAAACTTAATCTATGTTACATGTTTGGCTCATGGCCTTAACAGAATTGCAGAAGAAATTAGGTCTAACTTTCCTTTAATAAATTATTTAATTAGTAATGTAAAAAAAATATTTCTTAAAGCTCCTCTAAGAACTCAATTGTACAAAGAAAAATTTTCTGAATTACAGGATATAGTGCTATTTGCGTACACGGTCAATTTTGTCACATTTGCGTACACATCTCTTGAGTCAGGTAAAAGTAATACGATATATAGTCCTACTTGCGTACATATACAGTTATGCTTAATTTTATTTTTAAAACTTTCCTTCACACTTTTTCCAAGCTTAGGACTGTCAGCGATTTGTTGGCGTGTTTAAAAGTTTTTTTCGTATTTTTTTTTAGTTTTTTATTTTTTTGAGTTTTTTTGTTTTTTAAGAATTTACAAAAAGAATAGTATTTACAGATTATTTACAAAATGCAGAGCCCTACAGTCGGTAACTCTAACTTAGCGACAAGCCAGAGAAGTTAGGCATTTTTTTGTTTCTGTATATGCCGCTATTATTTTATTAATTCTGATGTCCAACTTGACGTATTTTGTTTTTCTTCTTTTTCCTCCAAATTCAATTCTTTTCGTTTATAAAGAAAATCACTATTTTCTGCTTCTTCTTTTAAGTGTTTAATCAACTGTAAGACAGGCGGATGGTTGAAAATAATAGTAATTTTGTTAGTCCTTAGTTCGTAAATAGGCATCAACTTAACATACATGAAATCAACTTTTATTTTGCAATATTTTGTGGCCATTAAAAAAAAATTATAACATTTTCAAGCTGTTCAGTAATATAATAGGCCATATTTTATGTGTGTACGCAAGTAGGACTATGCATCATAATATTTTTACCTGCTACAAGGCATGACCTCACGGTGTACGCAAGTGGGACAAAATTAGCCGTGTACGCAAATGGGACGTACGCAAGTAGGAGGATACCAATTACAGATGCCACTGGAACCTGTGATTACTCGGTGGGGTACCTGGCTTAAAGCTGCCTTTTTTTACGCAGATAATTATGAAAAAATTAAAGAAATCATATTTGATTTTGATGATTTATCTAAGGGAATATCTAATACAAAGAAGTTGTTTCAAAATCACATATTACCAAAGCAATTAGTATTTTTAAAAAATTATGCATTTGTACCCAAAATTATATTAGATTTAGAACAAAAAAATTTACCTTTGGTGACTTCCGTAAATTTAATTAAGACGTTTGAATGAGAGTGTAAAAATGTCCAGGGCGATATTGGAAAGACGATTTTTCATAAATTTTCAAATGTAATTTTAAAAAATGAAGGATTTATTGTTTTAAGAAACCTTGCTAATATTTATTCTGGTAACTTTGAAGATATTAATACTATTCATCCAGATATTTCAGGAAAATTTAAGTTTGCACCTATTACTTCTGTAGATGTCGAAAGGAGTTTTTCTTTGTACAAGTACATACTTACTGATAGGAGACAATCATTTAATACAGATAATTTAGAAAAACATCTAATTGTTCATTCGTTTTATAATAATGTTGATTTGTAAATAAAATTAGTTAATAATTAAATAATTATTAAGTATTATATTAGGTATTTTAAAATAAAACAAATAATAAATATTAATAAACTATTTCGATCAAATAACAAATTACTCTTATTGCATATACTCTGCATATTTTTCAATTTTTTACGCATATATTGAAGTAGTTTGCGGCATATATATGCGCATATTTAACTACTTTTTGAGTGCATATATTCCTAGGTCTAGTAATCAGTATAGCTTTACCAGACGAAGAACTTCTACGTTGTCCAGCGTACATATCGCCAATGTATCATAACCCTGAAAATTCAACGTCTCATCACTTCTCATTGTATTTTAATTTAGAATCAAATAATTTTTGGTTGTTTTATGCCACAAGTTTCCCCTTGGGGGCTTCAGTCCTGTCAAGCTGAGACCACCAATTTAGCGTTCCTCGAATTTAATTTTTCCTTTGTAAATACGAATTTTTAGGCTACCAATAATCGCATAATACAGTTACAAAAAAAGCAATTAAGCACAAAGGACTATTTTGGAATTTTAATAAACGAAGCGAATGTATAATACATGACTCTTTTATAGAATTAGATGCAGGCTTCTGACCATAAATTACTTTACCGTCATGCAACTTTTTGTAATTTATTTTTCCATTTTATTATTGTCCGCAAGTATCCACTTAAAATTCATCCCCAAGAAGCATTCATTGAACGTGAATTATAAGTAATACACATAAACTCGGCTTTAATTAAAAAGAAGTTTACGGAAGGCGGACTTGCAATCGTCGGTAGATATTGTGTAATTTGGAGAAGACGCTCTTGTAAGACGACTGCCTCAAGATACAATATTATTAAAATAAATAGTGAACATTCAGGAAGGCAATAATTCAAAAATGAAATACGTAGCTCGGAGAAAAAGCGTGGCACGGCATGAAATTGGGATAGAGAGTTGAGTAGAATCTCCGGAGATTTGTTAATTTACAAAAAAATACAGGGTGACGATCCGCGATTTTGGCCATAATAAACGTTTTACTGAAGAGTCATTCCATACAAAAACGTCTAAAAATACAAAAAAATTGTTGCCGATTCATTTTAGATTTTGGTGTAACTTTTGAGGAACCATTCCTGAGGGTCCCAAAGAAGAAAATTTACATAAGTTTGATTTTTATAAACACTTCTTTCCACCTATTTAAATAAAGACTTTAAAACATCGATATTTTTAAGCCTTATCGACTTTTCCTCTGAAATTTTTCTTTTTAAATATAACTACATTATTAAAGCGGAATTCTGAAAGGGAAAGATATTAGTTTAAGTGTAAGCATCGATAATTTGCTCAGTCAATACCTCTGATTAACGACAGCGTGCTGAAAATGAGTGTTTTTTGATCATTTTTTGTGAATTTCAATCGACTTAACTGCTTAGACTTAGCAGCTTATGTTCCACAGAAATTAAGTGTATATACGTCTATGGTTACTTGTGAATAGACGTGTTGTACATGAGCTCCTACATTATCGACAAATTTCGATGAAAATTGGGCAAATCTAAAATTGAAACCTATACCAAATTGTGAATAGTGTATACTAGTGCAAGTAGTTTATATAATTTCTGCTAATCATGGTCTTAACTCGAGAAACCAGAGAAGGCATAGAAAATTCCGTAAATCAAGCTGTAAGTAAAAGTCTACAAAATGTTGATCTCATAAAAACAATTACTGATAACGTCACGAAGGCTGTTGTAAAAACTATTGAAACTCGATTCATAAATATAGAAAAGTCAGTGGCGTCCATCCAAAGCGAAATTAGGGATAACCAAGCTGAAAATGAATATAAGTTTAAAAAACTAGAAGACTTAATGGAAGAAATGAAAATAAAATCAGAAGAAACACATACTAGACTAGAACGTCTTGACCAAGCACCTCGTTTAACAAATTTAAGAATATTTAATTTAAAAGAAAAAGATCATGAAGATACTAGGACAGAAATTATTAAACTTTTTAATACCAAATTTGATGTAAACCTTAAAATCAGAAGATATTTCAGTATGTTATAGAGTTGGAACTAAAACTGATCAAAAACACAGGGGAATTTATTTAAAATTATTAGAAATGAAGCAAAGTATTTATTCCAAAAAGAAGATACTAAAAGGAACCGGTGTGGTTATTAAAGAAGACCTAACAAACAGTAAAGTGATCCTTTTTAATGATGCCTCAACTAAAGTGGGTATCAAAAATGTTTGGACTGAAAACGGGAAAATTTATATTTACTACAATAAGAAAGTGCAAATTATCAAAAATAAAACAAATCTTCAAGAAATAATAAATAAAATATAAATATAAATAATATCATTCTTATGTACTTACCTAATTTATTTTAATTTTGTTTCACCATATAAATTGGTGTTTTTTTTCTTTATCTTTAATAATTATATAAAAGCCTAAATTATATTATTTTATATTATTATGTGTATTGTAGGAGTTCTTTAGGAATACTATTGATATAATGCTTGAGTTTTTTGATATTTTAGATAATTATAATGAAATAACAACAAAAGAATTGGAAAATTTTCAGGATTACATAAAGGAACTAGAGAAAGACAGGTCGGAAAGTGGGATTGGGGTCATTCATTTTAATATTCGAATTCTGAGGAAACATTTCGATGAACTTTTGATATATTTAGAAACAGGTACGGATATATTGGACATTATAGTTTTATCTGAAACATGGCAAGCAGATGTAAGTAACTTTCATATTCCAAATTATACGCCTTATTGCAATAATACATCTATAAATAAAAGTGATGGCACAATAGTGTACATAAAAAATAATATAACCACATCTGTAAAAATAATGGAAGTAAATTTCACTAAATTTTTACGTATAACCTTTAATAAAAAACATCTAAACGAGTACATAGATGTAGGGGTTACAGCTTATTTAGGTCTCCTTCAACAAGTATTCAAAAATTCATAGATGCTTTAAAACATTACTTTGAAAACCTTCAAAAACAAAGTCTAGAAATCTACTTAGGAGATTTCAATATTAATATTCTAGAACCTGAAGTAAATGAAACAACTAGATATTTAAATTTATTACATTTTTACGGATTTATTTCATATATAAATAAAGCAACTCGTGTCACTCGAACTACTAACACATGTATTGATCACATATTTCTAAGAATAAGCAAAAAAATAAGTAATCAAATTGAAACGGAACCTATAGTTTTTCATACTACTTTTACTGATTATTATACACCCTTTGTCCATATATATTTAAACAAAAAACTCGACGTATCTGCTATTGAAAATAAAAGAACATACAAAAAAATTAATTTCATTAAACTCAAAAAGCTAGTAGAAAAAGAAAATTGGGAAGATGTAATTATGGCAAGAAATACCCAAATTTCATATGACAAATTTATCAGTAAACTGAATCTTTATATAGACGAAACCACTGAAACATTCACTGTAAACAAAAAAAATAGGAAACTTAAACCATGGATAACTTCAGCCTTAATTACTTCTATCTATAAGACGGATCAATTAAAAAAGAGATTGTTAAAAAACTTTTCTATGGAACGGGAAACCAAATATAAAGAATATAGAAATAAATTAAATACATTAATAAAAAAAACTAAAGATGATTACTATCAAACTAAATTAAATGATGCTCACGGTGACTGTTAAAAAACGTGGAAAATAATCAATGATATAAATGGATACAAAAACAATTCAAACATTTCAAATACTGATATAAATGAAAATGGAAGTTTAGTTAAAAATAATAAAGAAAAGGCAACCTTATTTAATAATTTCTTTATAAACTTGGGTAAAAATATGGCAAATAAAATCAAAAAAATTAAATTACCAAACAATTTCTTAGCTGATAATGCCATAAAAAATTCTCTTTTTTTATAACCAGTAACGGTTCCAGAAATAATAATATTAATTTCTAACTTAAAAAATAACTGTTCTGCAGGACCTGATAAAATAGAAACTAAACTCATTAAATATATTCATAAAGATGTAGTGACTCCCTTATCGCATATTATAAACCTTTCTTTGTCTAGTGGAATAATACCTTGTCAATGGAAACATACTATAGTTACTCCTATTTTTAAATCTGGGGATCATAGCAAAATGAATAACTATAGACCAATATCTGTTATAAATAATTTTGCAAAAATATTTGAACAAGCTGTCAAAAACAGATTAATAAAATTCCTAGACAAAAATAAAGTTCTATCGAAAATACAATTTGGATTCATAAAAAAATCCAGTACTGAAGATGCGACATTAAATCTACTTGAACCGATAATCCGCGCCTTGGATAGATCAAGTAAATGCCTAGCGGTTTTTCTTGATCTGGCAAAAGCCTTCGATACGGTTCCTCACTCTGATCTCTTAACTATGGCATTAGAGGTACAGGACTTGATTTACTTAGAAATTATTTAACAGATAGAACCCAAAAAGTAAAAATAGGGGATACATTAAGTGCCGCTTCAATAGTACAAATAGGAATACCACAGGGGACAGTATTGGGTCCAATTCTATTTTTAATTTACATAAATAGCATCTCCAACATAAATCATTTTAAAGGAAAACTTGTATGTTATGCTGATGACACTGCCCTTGTAGTGACTGGGACATCTTGGGATGAAGTAAAATTAAATACAGAAGCTTGCTTAAAAAAATAAAAATTTATCTAGATTATAGTTTATTGACTGTAAACATTGAAAAAACAAAATATATTACTTTTTCTCCTACTACAGCTGATCAACCTAAAATAGACGTTAAACTACATGACTCTAAATCTTGGAAAAAACAGTAGCAATAAAATATTTAGGTGTAATGATTGACCAGCACATAAGATGGCACTAGTGCGGTAATATACGTCATTACAAAATTTTAATAAGTGTCAAATCAGTGTCATTACATGACAGTTCTAGATAAAAAAAATTTTACTTGTGTAGGCTGTAGAGATAAAATGACAAATTATTTTTACATAAATATTTTAACATAAACATTTTTAGACGGGCGAATTTAAGTACTGAAGGGCCTAATTATTTTTATATGGACAGACTTAAAAGCTAAAGGGCTAAAATATGTTTACATACATTTTTTAAACAGTTTACAAATTTTAGTCAAAAGGCGACATGGAATGGTTCCTAAATATCAAAACTAGAAATATAAATCTAGATTAATAAACGCAACAGTCATTTGTTCAAAATAAAACAAAAAATCGAGCTTATTTTCTGCTACGTGTTTTCTCGTAATGGACTTAGTCCTAATAAAGTGGAAATCGCCATTTTAGCGTCCTTATAATTTATAGTTCGTTCGTTGTAATATCCTAGATTTCTCCAAATGTTATCGTTTTTTCACTAACCTTCCTAGTACCTAAATAATTTGAAACAAGAAATGTTATTTAGAAACAGAAACATCGGTTTGATTTATCAAAGCGCCTAGATACGCAATCAGCTAAAATATACAGCAATATATATATTTTTAATTTTGCAGAGTGTAGTATTCATGGAAAATTATTGTGTCCCGGGAGCCTGCGAATTAAATAAATTACTTCAACCCGAGCTGTCCTAAAACTATTAACCGTTTTCGTAGTGTGCCGTTCAAACGGAATTAAGTCTTTTTATTGACGGAATTATAAAACAGAGTTGCTGATTGCGAGCAACCATTTCAATTTCGCATGCGAATCGGCGATCGACAAAACTTAAAGCAAAACGAACACAAATTTCAATTAATTTTAATTGCCTTTGTAGCAACTCTTTAAAAACTCGCTCTAAGATAATCCCGTAATTACTCACTTCGAATTATTAGCGTCGGTTCTTGCGGTTAATTAAGAAAATTTTAATTCGGAATATTAACAATTCATTTTCGCAGATCGTTCGGAGCTTACCTCCTAGAATAATTTAGAAAGTACGATTATAGAAATAGGATAAAATGGAACTAAACGAAAAAAAAGTTAATCAAATAAATGTGGCAATCTTTAGGCATAAAAGTAATGTAACTGGTGATATACATATAGAAAAAAGCAGTTAAATACGAACCTATGATACAAAGTATTTCAAAAAAAAAACGCTCTTACTAAACTATTTACGATTATTACAATCTGATCATTACGATCAGTAAACAGTTTTATTCTAACCTAACTTATCTAGTTAGGTACCTTATAGTCTAATTATTTAGCTACACTATCGTTAACGTACAACACTAAACCGCACTATACTCTGCTTTTATCTAACATCACTGAACTAACTCGAAAACTTGGTTCTCTCGAGTCTTCTTGTTAGATTGGCATTGTTGAGGAGCCGGATAACCCTAACGTTCCCATGTTGGATCAGTCGCTGGACTATTGTATTTTAAACAGTCTCCACTTTAAGGTCCCTATGAAGATCAGTATTGTGACAGTACCAGGGTGGAACGACGATGTTCCTTAATACGTTATTCTGGAATGATATTTTTACTGGCACATACCCAAAGCTGAATACCATATGTCCATACAGGTTTCAATAGATGCCTGTAAAGAAGCAGTTTATTGTATGTGGACAGTTTGGATTTTTTGTCTAGCAACCAATACCATTGTTTTGTATTTTACACCAAGCTCTTCATGTTTCTTTTTAATATAGAGTTTCCAACTGAGTCTATCATCAAGTGTCGTGTTATACGCATATATTTTTACTGTATTGGCAAAATTTGAGTGTCGTTTATTTGAATAAAAATACATTTATTTTGTTTATTGCTGTTGATATAGACAGATTTGCCTTTATTTAATTTTATTCGCCATCTTTACGTCCAGGTGAAAAACTGGTCTACAGATTTTTTTAATTTTCCATTAGTGTCTTCGTTATGTTTTTCACTAGCCAAGATTGCAGTATCATCATCAAATGTTGCTATCGTATTGGGCTCAAAATTAGGAATATCTCTGGTATACAACTAGTAGAGTACTGGATCTAGTACACTTTCTTGAGGTACTACTGCCTTAATTTCTCTTAGGACAAAGTAGGCTTCTTCCTGTTAATTTTGAAATACCTTCCTGATAAATGGGATTTTAATAGTGCATTGACTTGGCAAAAACATGCTTGGTTTTTGAATCTGACCTTCGTGCGATACTTTGTCAGAAGCCTGAGCCACTTCCAAAAAGGTGGTGGAGCAAATTTTATTTTCTTCTAGGGGCTTCTCTATGTTCTCTGTGGTCGATGGTCGAGTGTTTTTTTCTGGAGCCAAACTGGTGGGAGGTTAATAATTCTTTTTCTTTTAATATTATAGATTCTTATCTCTTAAGAAGCAATTTTATTGGAGTTTCTAGATAACATGTAAAAAAGAGGTGTATGATGTACGATGTAACTTCATTGGGACGTTAACTTGGCTTAGGTATTGTTACCTTCTTTTTGATTTCTACGATGTAAATTATATTTAATAGGTGATTTAGATCAAATTGTTGGTACTGTGTGGATTCATAAATTGACCAGACAAATAAAATCAGAGTAGCTTGACCTGTTCGTGGGCCAAAGTCTACTTTACGATAAAGTAAAAGACACTATAAAACGATGACAGACATGTTGAGCGTCACCAAGTTTTTGAGTAACTTGGAAAACTTATCTAATTTTATATGCCCCGTTTATTTGAGTCAGTCTCTGGTACCTAAAGTTATCTGGTATGAGTTTAGGCAAATAAACGAAAGTGAGAAAATTTAATACATTCAATAAAAAGTATGCAATTATACATTAAATTAATAATTAACTTGAATAGATGGATGAAAAATTGACTAATGAATGAAGTTAAATGTAGATATTTAAATTGTTCCTTTGTTTCAACCATGTGGCTTTATATAGCTGGGAACTTTGTGCTTGGAGCGTAGAGCTTGGAGCTCAGACTTTACTACGCTACTTGGAGCTACTTGGAGCCACTACAGGTTAGAAATAAAAAGAACCTCACTAACAGGAATAGCACATATACATGCCAGTTTGGAAATCTAACGGACTTATACATAAACGGGACAAATATTAAAGTTACATCATCTGAGTAGAACATAAAATATTTTTAAGGCCAAAGTAAGTTATAACAATAAGTTTTACGTCATCTGAACAAAATATAAAATATTTATGAGGCCCAAATAAGTTATAACAATAAGTTTTACCTCATCTGAACAAAATATAAACTATTTATAAGGCAAAAATAAGTTAAGAGCTATAGATTTCCATTTAAACTGTATTTCCTCTGACTGACTTGTAATTCAATTATTTAGTTGTCTCCCTGCGTATAAATTAAAGAAAGCTTAAAAATATTATTAGGTAGGGTAGCTATAATCTATATAAAATAAAATAAAACAATAATATTAACCGGTACTCCTCATGATGGTAATTAAGAAAAAGCAAATGATCGACTTTTCAGCTTTCCAACTAAATCCAGCACACCGTTTAAATATAGTTTAAAAAAGCATTACCTGACAATTATCCCAAATGTAACACACAATAAGCACATCAAAAAGACAAGATAATTAAGTAAATCTACTCATAATAACCAAAACTAGTAGATTATTTGTCGACACAACACTAGCACATTGAAGTTTGAGTTCGATAAATAAAAAGAACTCTTAAAACAACGGCAGCTGGTTTTATCTCAGCATGAATGCAGAAAGAAACGCTGGGCACGTGCGCAAACCGTACTTTGCAATCCAAGGCGAGCGGGATTCAATTAAAATTTGTCATTTACGAGGAGTTATGAAGAAGTTGTTGTTAAAAATAAATTTCAAATTAATTTAAAATTAATTTTACGTAACAGTATCATTATAACCTCTGCAACCTTTTACATCTTTGATACGTACTTTAGAACGTATTAATAAGATTGGTCATTTTGACAATAGCTTTCCATGGAAGCATTTTTAAAATTTTCTTAGTTATGAGATCAAATCCAGGAACTTTTTCGAATTAATATTTGTTTGGATAACCGAATCAACTTCTGTTGAAGGGGTAGGTTTAACGACTGTGTCATCTTGTGCTGGTTCCATCCATTCAGAAAAATCTTAAGCTTTATTGGGTTGTAAAGTACTCTCTAAATGTTCAGCAAACATGTTCCCAGCTTCCATATCTACTTTTGATTGGTGGTGTATGTATAGTATGTTTTTTTAATGGTTTGGTATCTTTCCCGATTCAATAATTGGTACTTTTATCGTTAGGTAACTTACCTAAGCATCCACCAGACGACTTATTTTAAATTCGCCGTATTTGACGTTTTAGCTGTTGTGTTGCATTGTTTTATCATCTAATGCTGTAGACTATTATTGGTCTTTTCTCCAAATTTTTCTTCTTTCTGTGGTAAGATTTCTGATCTCTTTTGTATAATTATTACTATGTACTCTGCATTTAATCTCAGAAGTGTTTTTCCACCTCTTGGTCTAATTGTTCCTCAATTCTCAATGGAATTGAAAGACCAATTAGTTCTTCTAAGTTAATTTTGAAGCTTTTCCAATATGTGCTTTCGTTAACTGTTTTAGGTAAATTTTCTTTTTTGAATACAATATTACTCAATCTGAAAAGTATGGGAGAATGATCTGAATTCATGACCAATGGTTCTTTTATGTGCATATAATTAGAGGCTTCTTGATTATAAAAAAATCTATAAAATTTGAATTTTTTGAATCTGTGGGCCAATATATAGGCTTTCCAGTTGAGATTGTTAACCATTTGTGTTGATAACATAATGCTTATTGTTCTTTACCTTTGGTTGCTGTCAGTCTAGATCCCCAGTAAGTATGTTTTGCATTAAAGTCTCCTCTCACTATGAGTGATGCTTCTTTATGCCAAGTCTTGGTGGGCTATGTAAAGCTGTGATAACAATTTCATACGTTTTTGTTCTAATATTAATAGGTGCAGGCCTGTATTTCTACTGTTTGATAACCCATTTCTGTAGAATAAAAATAATCAATTTTGTTTCACCAACGTCAAATAGCGTTATTTGATGATTAAATTGATGTCTAAATTAACTAACAAAATTTCGACAGTTAAATATTTATTTGACATTAAATGACTTCAATTAATATTTTATTTGATACAATTTTAGGCAACCTCGATTAGTTTTGGAGAGAAGAAATCCCATTACAGAATACGCGTGACCTTGAAAGCAATAAAAGTTGCCAGGATGGAACTTAGCGATTTCCCATTTTAATTTACATAAGAAGTGTGCTAGAATCAGTGCGCCCTTTACTATGTGGCATTAAATAACGTTTATCATCAATTTTCGACTGTTCGATGTTATACACATTATGTGCCAATGATCTAATGCATTGTTGTGTAGTTGTTTTTTCATGATATACTTTTAAACAATTTACGTAATCATCAAAGGTTATTTTATTTTTGACTATATTATAATTAACGCCCTTTGATTTCTTAATTACTTTACCACCCTGCACTTTGTAACTGTACATTTTAGAGCAAAGTCCTACAAAATAAGTCAATATTTTTCCATTATTTTTGTCTTTCAATAAACCCAGAACTTTTTTATTATTTCTAGGAATATTATAGATAATATTTTCGCTATAATCAGATGTATTAAATTCAGCTAAATCTGCTTTTATTAGGTATACATTATCACATATATATTACATATATCTAATATAAAGGTTATCAGCTTACCGTCTATGTTCATTAAATAAGTTAAATAACTCAATTATTTTTACTTTCAAAAATTTACTGTGTTAATTCAAATGGCCGCTTCGTTTGTAAACATCTCTGTGCTATGACCGTTCACAACTTGTGACGTTTTCACTAAACACGCATATTTTAAATTACTCCCACGTGTAGTGTGTAGTTTACATTTACGAATTCAGCAGTAATGAGCTATCCATTACCATCTAATTTTAGCCTTTTCTCATTAGAAACGTATTCACAATCTCAGTTTCTATAGAGCACATGTCTTTCACGATGAATTTAAGTAAATTATTAATTTGAACTAAAATTACAGGAAAACGTATCGTATACAAGCTTTTCCCATGTAAACCAAGAACGCTTGCGAAAATTATACAATACCGAAATGAAGGTATTAAATTATTCGTGTTATTTGCACATAGCAGAATAGAAGTTACCTACTGTGTTGTCGAGTTTTATTTACTCATTTTAAATATGCTAACAAGAGCGTTTTCATTAAGCTAACTCTTTATTTTTTATTTTTCTCATTTCTTATGTCTCTCTTAGTTAACCTTTTGAGATTGTTTACATTCAACTTTGTTTAGTTCAAAGTTATTAGTTTATGTTTGAATTAAAAGTAAATACTATCTTAATTGAAGTGCTATTATTAATTATTATATCGTCGTTTAAGATGCAATACCTCGTAATCCTCATAGATGGTTTTTTACAGGAGAACAAGAAAACTAACTTTGTTTGAACAAAATAATGTATTTAAATTAAAAATGTATGGATATATCACCAAAAAAAACAAATTATGTTCCTAATATAAAAATAATGTTTATTTTATATTTTAGTTGTGTAGGTGGGTTACAAGCTATTGCTTCGATACAATATTAACAAAATGTGGGTTAAAGTAATGTAACTTTATTTATTAAAAATTATAAAAAATACAAAAGTAAACCGTTGTGACTACATAATTTATACATGGGTTAAATTATTATAGAAACCATGACAGTCTGCAGGAATGACCGATTTAAGCTCTTGTAGATGCTTATACTTTTGGGCTTTTATTTTTTTCTTTTCTGAATTCAGTTGTGGCCAGACAAGACAAACTTCTTTTCGGTATCGCCGTTGGGAGAGCTCTATCCATGGGTCATCAAAATCAAGTTTATAAAATATATTTTCTTTAGGAGTATATTTAATGGCTCGAATATCCGTTACATTTTTATTATTTCCAGGTCTAATGCTTCCATACATCTGATTTTCTTTCTGAGAGAAGTTTCGAAAACGGTCAAAATTTACCCATTCGGCACTGTAAGGAAACGGATTCCTCCGAGCCTTACGACTGATGGATAAATAGGTTGAAGGAAGATAAATATCTCTACTTTCTTTTATGTTAGCATCAATTCTGCTATGAACAGAATGACA
>OV651823.1:27294573-27324573 GCA_927349885.1 Psylliodes chrysocephalus | reverse complement strand
AATCAGATCGCTCACTCTGCGTCGGCACTTTTGATCTCAATGTTCCAGTTTATACACTGCGCAACTCGAATAATACAATATATGACAACCGCCTATGATAAAACAGCAGTCTTCTGCGTATCCTGAATTTGTATCCCTGGAGTGGATGTTATTTTGGAACTTTCAACTGGTCCGAGTGAGTTAACTGATTCTTTAGCAATAAACTGTGACTCCAAAAATAATATTCAGTGACACTGACCGCAGCAAGCAAAATATGTGCGTTTTAATCATCCGCTTCTGCTTCCGGAATTATCGGTTTAGTCGTTTTTACCTGTCAGATTAAAACAAGAAAACCGACAATTCCGAAGCAGAAGCGGATGATTAAAACGCACCTATTAAAAATATTGCGCCAAGATGTAGGCAACACGTAATAAGGGTTCAAAATGACGGAGTTTTCTATCTCCTTTTAAAAGGCACTCAGAAAGCTGCGCAGTGCGACCAAAGAAAATCAAAGTATGTGTAGCAATCCGATACTTTTTTATGGCGACTATTTTGTCAGGATTAGGCTTGATACCGTCTGGGGTAATGATATGTCCTAAATATGCGACTTCAACCTTTAGAAATTCGCACTTGTCAAATTGTAATTTAAAGTTAGTAACCTTAAGTCTTTAAAAAACCTTGTCGAGGTTAGTTATGGGTTCTTGAAATGAGGTTGAAAAAATTATAATATCATTTAGATATTTCGTTCTGAACCCTTTGAGAATATTATCAATAACTCTCTGAAAGGTGGCAGACGCATTTTTCAAACCCATTGCCATTCGAGTGTACTCATAGTGCCCATTTTCAATATTAAAAGGTGTTTTTTGGATATCTTCTAGAGTCATCTCTATTTGATGAAATCCACTCGCTAAGTCAAGGGTGCTAAAGTAATTACATTTCCCTAATTTATCCAACACATCATTGATATTCGGTATAGGTTAACGATCATCGATCGTTTTCTCATTTAATTTTCTAAAGTCTACAACTATTTCATATTTCTTTTTGCCGGAAGTATCAGCCTTTTTCGGCACGATCCAGACACTTGAGAACCAGGGACTATTACTATTTCTAATAATACCTTGATCTAACATAGTTTATATTTGCCTTTGAATTTCTTGTTTGATTGCAAATGGACATAAATAAGATTTTGTATAAACTGGTAATTCATCATTAGTCCTTATACTATGCTTAATTTGATTTGTACAAGTTAACGGTTCATTTTCTCTGGAGAAAATACTAAAATATTTACGACACAATTTCACAATTTGTTGTTTTTACTCAAGAATTATATGGTTTGTACGTAAAAGATTGTCAATTTATCTGATTTTTCAGCGTTATTGTCATATGGTAAAATGTCAGAATGGTATAATTCATAATAATTTCTATCAAAAGTACTTGTCTTTAACGGTTCAATTAAAGAAAATATAATTTCGTCATCAGTTTTATTACTAATTTCGACAAAAGCTAAGCCATCTTCAGCTTTCGAAAGACTGTGCGATATTTCACAATTATTAACAATTTGCTTTGGAAGTAAAGTATGTCCTTCTATTTGTGATACTAGAATTTTCGTTAAAATACTGCTATGAGGGTCTAATTTTCTTTTTAAAGTAATTTTTCTTTTATTTACAAGATATTGTATTGGTATAATTGTATTGGGCATAATTAATTTTGAGTTTACAAAATCTAATTGAGCATTAAGCAATTTTAATTGCTCCAAACCTATTAATCCGTCGAAGACATTATGAAAATCAAAGAGGTGAAACTTTAAAATTCCATTTCGATTAAATTCTGTAAATATCGGAATAATTGCACAATTTTGATGAGTAGACGTTTGATAAACAGATGAAACAATAAATGGTTCTCTGAATATTTTTTCTTTATATAATTTAAATACAATTTCAGGCCTCAAAAATGATGTATCTATTAAAAGCATAAGGGGTGGATTTGAAATTTTTATATAGGGTAATTCTTTTTTATCCGAGGAAACGTTAAGTTCTATTATGTCTTGTGGTCCGTTAAAGCATTTTTTGTAAATTCTCACATTCGTCATCTACGTATTCAAAGTTTTGGGTGTCTCAGTCACTTATTTCGTCATTTTCTAATTGTTGGGATAAAATTTCGGAGTTAAATAATTTTTCAGGAACAAAATTACGTTTCTGATTAAAATTTTGAAAATTATTATAACCTTGGTTTCGAGCTTGGGGTGTAGTATTTCTTTTAGATGTACTCATGGAGTAGCTTTGGGTTGGACATAATTGGAATTTGGTTTCCATACATTTTGGGGTTTTCTGAAAACTTGATTATTTGTTGGAAATCTAGTTTGAGGAGGATTTGGAAGACTTTGAATTTAAATAGGCCCTCTGGGGAATTGAGATGAGGTTGAGGGTTGTGAATAATTTTGATAATGATCTCGAGAATTTTGGTGAAATTGAAATGAATTTGGACGATTATAATTATTATTGATAGGATTTATTGGTCTCCTGGAAATATTACTAGCTGTTTGATTTGAATTAGAATAATTTTGACCTTTTTGATAATATTTAACAATATTTTTTTCTCGTACAAATTGAATTGCAAAGTTGTCGGTCTCATTGCACGAACTATAGGACCTAATGGGTCTTTTAAACCAGCTAAAAATGATTTTAAACCCTGTTTAGTGAAAAATGATCTTTTTGAATCTCGTTCAGTCCCTTGGCAATGTAAATCAATGTATTTGCAAACTGTATTAAACAAAGCGATAATTCTTTTATGAAACTCATAAGGAGATTCGTTATTTCGCTGCTTCATATTGACTATATCTTGATTTAAACAATTTTCATTTCTTTCATCACCAAAATTTTTGATTAATGCATTTTTTATATCAGACCAAGTATCGGCTCTACCTTCTATTTTATTTAAAATTCTGCAAATAATGATATAGAATTGATTGATAAATCTATGTAATTTACTAACGTTTCCGTCAAATGTTGGAATAACTTTTCATGTATAATATCGGCACGACCATGTTTTTAACAATAATTAAATTATTAAAATTATTTATTAGCTCTGAATCTACGTTAGTTGAATCTGATATATTATTGATATAATCTAACTATTCTATACTATCGATTTTGCTTAAGGATTCGCTAGAAGAAGGGGAGTCTGACATGAATTAAAACTTACCACATCGCCAAATTGCTTCTACGGCTGGTACTTCTTCTGTTGCCCACTGGTTTCCTCTATGGAGCCCAAAAGAACTGGAATTTTTTGATTGGATTCGGTTTTCGTTAAAGAGTTGAAACTCACAGATTTTCCACGATTAATTTTTCCTACGAAAATCCTACTGACTGCGCCACTTATAAGTCTCTCGTTGAGAGAAATGTTTTTAAAAATAATTTTTATTACTTTCTCTTAAATAAAAACCAAAATAAATTATATTTAGTATTTAATGTTAATGTTCTCGTTACAAGCTATGAAATCAGACTGCCTATATGGGGTCATCGATTATAACTCGCGTACCTAAAGAACCCGACAAATAAATACCCAACCTACTACAGAAAATGTTACCTTGTAAAACAAAAACTTACCTGCCATCTTGCAGATAATGCCCATACAGGGTAAAAGCCAAATCCAGATTCGTCTGCGGAACTCATTAATAATAATATTACGAGATAACTGTACATTCCGTATATTTTTGTATTGGACAGCAAAACTGTCTTTGCTTAGGGCTAAAGATATCAAAATTTTTACAAGTAAAGCCGTGTTCAGAGTAGAAGCGATGAGATGCGATATCGTTGCGTCGAGCCACAGGATTGATATTTCAGAGCATTGCATCACTGGTCGCTCTCACTCTGAACGTTTAGGTTTAATAACACTAGATAGTTTAACCACCATGCTCGCCGCACCTACCAATCTGAACAAGGCTTAAGAAACATTTTTTATATTCAAAGATTTTGTGAAACAATGGGCCATATTCACATGTGAGTTATGCTGTTTTATAAATTATATTGTAATAGTTAGTCGCTATACAAATTATTCTAAATAATTAGTTCGTTAAAAAAACCGAAAGTTTTTAAATTAAGCCCAATTGAAATTTAAAATTTGAAATGTATACGTCATACAAAACCAAGCCAACGAACAGACCGACACATAGAATGTCGAAGTGAACTCACATCTTAGTGACACTTAAAATTGACACCACCTAGACCACCTAACCTAACATTCGTTGTTGTTATTTCTTTTGTCTTTGCTAATTGGTTTAATTTTATTATTAATATGAGTTTGTCAGCTGGATTTATAAAAGCTGAATCAAGTGTTTTACCCATTGCAAACCAAGATATGACTACTGCATTTTTTTAACAATACTAGTTTATAAGTGCCAAAAAAGCCTGTTAAAAGCCTGCTAAGACAAAGAAAGGTATGTAAAACTTTATTTATAATTTGTTTTAATAGTAGTTACAGTTTATATGGGGTATAGAAAAAAAAATGTATCTCAGGCCATTAGGATTATCGAACACTAACAGTTTTTTTTTTCAAAAATATACCTTTTACCACCCTGTTATATTTTGGAATACCCTCATTTATATGTATAAGAAAAAAATATTTTTCCCATAAAATATTAGTGTACACTGATATCCAAAAATATAACACTAGAAACTGAAAGGATATATCTATACCTTGAAGTAGAATGAGAGAGGGATGTTTAAAGTTTTGCTACCGGTAGATATTAAATTATTTCAGTAATTAGAAGTAAAAACATAATTACGTATTAAGTAACTGAAAAATAGCAAATTTTTTATTGTATAAAGCGAGTTTATACATTTTGGCTTTTGGTTGTTTTTGCTTAAATTTAGATTATCAAAAACAGGACTCTTGTAGATTGTTAAACATTAAAATTTATCATGTTTACCCCAAAAATTAAAACTAAATAACATCTAAAAATGTATTTAGAAGGGTAGGGTGCAAGTATTTACTGCAATACTGTTTTTATTTGGTTGAAAATTACCTACTTGCTATATATTGTTGTAAATAATATTGTAATTTAAGTACATTTTTGTATATGCATAACCACTTTTTGTAATGGTACATATACTCTTTTACATTTATTGTACACATGTCTAATGTTTACGTGGATAAATCTATGATAATATTTCTAAATTGAGATAATAAGAACTCAAATATATTTGTTTTATGAAATAATTTGGAACACAGAAAAATAATAAAAATTAGTAAAAATATCTGACAAATAGGCCAAATGTTTAGAGTAGGGCTCTTGAAAATACTAAAAAATTAATCACTTTATTAAATAATGTTTTATTTTTAAATCTGCCGAGCAAGAATATGGAGATAACGCCTTTTTCCATGTACAACTTAAGAGAGAAGGAGATACTTGCACAGTAAAGGGAAAAATTACACCTAAACATAAAGTAGGGCAAAAACCTTATGATGTGGTTGTTGTAATTAACAAAAATGAAATTTTTAGTGCACAATGCTTAGGATATGCTGCATCTCAAGGTTTGTAATATTTATTATGCTTTTTTCTTTTTATATCACATATAATAAACAGTGTATAAGGCCCTTTACTCCTATAAATATTTTTTCTAATTTTGACATATAAAGAGACATTTTTTGTAATCGCAGCAAGTGTTAAAAAGATCTAGAAATAGATTTTGTTAGTGAACCTAGTAATACTTATGATACCAAAGAATGCTGCAGAACACCTATGAAATTTTGAGTTAAAACATATGCCATATTTTTAGGCTACTTTTATACCTTTTTCAGAAATTGTATGCTCCCCGTTTTCTGCAAAACTCAAAATGCTCTGATAGCTTCGAACGAAGTCAGCAGAGCACCTCTGTTTTATAAAGTTTTTTTCTGTAAAAACAGCAACTCCATATTTTTATGCACTTGAAATATTATCATTTAAAAAAAGAAAAAAAAAAAATGGTATTTTTAAAAAATATATGGTGCTTGCTAACCTTCCAAAGAAGCCAACATAGCAATTCGGTTTTTTAAAGCTTTTTTCTAAAAACCACAGCAGGACACTGTTTTTTTATATATAAAAACAACTACTTATGACACATGTTTAGGCTATTTTAAAATCCTAAAAATATGGTAAGTATATTTGTTTTCAGCATGGAATTGCGATTTTTTTTTAAATGCCAAATTTCGAATATTTTATAATATTTTAGGAGCCAAAAAACGTGGTGTGGTTTTAAAAAAAAAACTGGAGTGCTCTGCTGTATTCGTTTGAAGCTAACAAAGCATCCCGTAATTTTTTATTTTATAATACTCAATAGCCTAAGAATAGCCTAAAATGAGACAGCTGTTTTTTCGAAAAACTCTATAATATTTCAAAAATGTGGTGAGATTGTTTTTTTTTAAGTTTTGAAAATCCGAAGTTCTTTACTGGATTCGTTCAGAGCTAGTAAAGCTCTGCTCGTCTTGTTATATGAAATAAGGCATTTTGTAGCTGGTTATATAGTTATTTTGTAACTGCATATCTAACCCTTTTATTTTTTTCAGGTGGTTTGTAAACATGTAGCTTTTTTGCTGTGGCTTCATAGAAGAAGTGAGGAACCATCTGTAACATCTACTCAGTGTTATTGGAAAGGCTCTAATTTATCAAAATACGTAAATATTGATGTAGACTTAGCTAGATTGTTAAAGAAACCTCTTCATCCACTACAGGAAAATAAATCAGTACTTTTATATTCATTTATATTCTTAGGATTGGTATATATATTTTTATTTGTAAATAAATTGTTTTTTATTTAATTTTTCTCATTTAAGTAATTTTATTTTTTATTAAAAGGTTAATAAATAAAATTTTCACAGATTTTTACATTTTTGTTTGTAAACAATAATTGAAGAGTTTTAATTAAAAATCACCAATGTTAATATTAATAACTTAAGTCAATATTATTCTTTCTCCTTTTTTAAATCAACTATCAATAAAAGTATTACTTTAGCTTGACCTACGACCAATTTTTAATTTTGTGGTATATTTGGTTTGACAAAGAAAAAAATTATAACCTTTTGACATTGGTTGTTTTTACTTAGATTTTCATAAAAAATAAACAGAACTGCAAACATGTTTTACTATCGTAATAACGAATAGCAACATTAAATATTTTTTTTTCACATTTATCACTGTTGTCATTTTCGTCAAGGAATGATAAGAAGGTATTTGCTGGTTTTTTGAAAAAGGTAGCAAGAATTGTGATATTTTTAAATTTATCACCAGTGATACCACATGTAGTTACCTGACTTATTGGAATATATAGACTTTGCTACCACATTCAACTGAACTTGGTTGTTTTTAATATTTATCACTGTGACATAGGCGTTTTTGTTAAAATGTTTCATTTTAAACTGCTGTAAATGGGTACCTTTGGTTTGCTAGTTTTAGTCCCAAAAAAATCTATGCATATACAGGTATGCATTCCGTTTTGATTTGCTCGAAAAGTTAAAATTTTATAAAAAATTACATTGGCTGTTTAAAAATTCTTCATTATAATCCCTGAAATGTGATAATTAGGTAAATTAAAATAAAAAACAAATAAAAAATGTTTATTAAATTAATATTTACTCTTACAAAATAGGTTCTTGTAAGTTAACAAGCAATTATGCAGATATTACTAAGTAAACGTACTTGCTTAATATTCACACAGGAATGTGGTTTTAACATGTTAAATTCCCTAACCCTTCTTATAACTCTTTCTACATGTATTCTTAGAGATGCTATTCTTTTACTTAATTGTACATCTTCTGGATAACTTTTTTTCATTCTGTGATACACTAGGTGGCCTTACTAAAGTGCATCCCATGTTTTCAAGTAATGGCTGAATATTCTTAAACCCCCTATCTGCCATTATATGGGATCCAGGAACCAGTTTGTTTAAATACCCACATTTTTCTATTATTTCTTTATCATTAATTCTTCCAGAAAATGATGAATACATTCGGTATCTTCAAAACTTTCAGGAGATTCTGGATTTTCTTCCAAAAGGGTTTTTAGGTTATACACCTAAGAATTTATAGTAGCCTCATTATGAATTTCTTGAAGGGGACAATTAGCAGAAATAACTGTTACATCTTGAATATCCGGTGTATTTTTATTAAAAAGTTGACGAGAAACATCGCTAGTAAAAGGTTGATTTTCTTCTTTCCAAATTTCTAGGAACACTAATAAATATTCTTGAAGATGAATGTGAATCATTATCACATTCTGGAACAAAACACTTTTTCGTAGTCATAATATTTATAAAAAGTACAAAATTAAACAATAAACACTCAAATTCAAAATAAATTCTTGATTGAGACACTATGACAGATGACACATACAGTGCTGCCGTTTAGCCATTTTCTGAATTATTAAGTGACTTTTAAAACAATGAAACTTTAAATATGGTAAAAGTTTAAACAGAAATAATACTTTCCAAAAACATTTGATATTATATGTTATATGTTTTAGAAGTCTAAAAGTAAGAAGGAGTATAGAAACGAACGTATATCACTTCTCGTAAACCTTCTAACCGGCAACGTTGTGGCGCTAGCTCCTATTGGTCTATTCCCGGTGACGTCATAAATTTAAAAAAATTCATAACTCGGGCAAATGAATAGATAAAAAAAATGTAGCTTTATTTTCAACTCTATTATTCATAAAAAAAATTTCAAAATTTTGGAACATGCCCCACTCTTAAATAATCGTTCAGACAGGAAATAGCTAATTTAATAAAACGTATCTAAAAGTGTTAATAAATCTTCAGAGTTTTAAGTCATTCAAGTTTTTAAGTTAAAAATTTAAATATTATATAGTTATATAGGTATTTATATTTATTTTTAGTAAAACATATTGCATTCTTACAGATTTCACCTTACATGTATGTATGTATGTGGTTTTATAATATTTTGTATGGTTTATGTTTTCCTACATACGGGTATTACATTATAAATCGTAGGTTTGCTGTACTTTTTTATTCACTAGATTAATATAATTACGTAATTATGTTACAAAATAAAGTATATTTATTAATATTATTGTTATTATTATTCATTGCGTTCGGTTTGCCACGTTCCTTTAACTCCTTTAACACTTTTAACTCCAAACGACTCTTTTAGCGTTCGGTTTAGTCCGATTAGTGACAGTTTAACACGCTTAAATGTCATTTAAAAGCACCCTAAAATTTGTCCCGCTCCAGCCCCTGACTATCCGAACTCGCCTATAATTAAACAATACTAATTTATTTAGCTTAACTTTATAAAACCAAGAGAACTTGATTAAATCACAATAATTTGGACAAAAAACACTAGACTACCTTATTAAATTTTTATGAAAATAATATTTTTGTCTGTGCGAACAAATTAAACATAACAAAGACTACAAGACATTTTTCTCGTAAACAGTAAGTTTTATTGACTTATCGCGTGACATAAAGTGGTTGAAATATTTCGAAAGCGACGGGAGAAAACAATTGAATGATAAGGGTTTAGAAATTGCGACAGACATGAGCTGTCACCTTGTTTGCTTCGTCTTTTGTTAAAAATATCCCATTAATTGATCGCAGACGTTTATATTTAGTTTAGCGTAATGTAATAAGATATTGTATAGAACCCAGTAGAAAATAGAAAATTAGTGATTATTTATTAGAATACGAAAATTAATAATATTAAAATTGGAGATTCAGTAAAACATAAATTTATGGTTTTTAAACCTAATTTTTTGAATTTTTTTTTTGCTTTTCTTGGAATGATTAGAGCTAATAAGCACAGCGCGCCCACCAAAAAAACTAAAAAACTTTCGAGTAATAAAATAATATTTTATACCCGATTGGGCTTAGTCAAATATAGTAAATTATATACATAAAAGGATATTGATTTCTTAAAAAAAAAAAAATTTTCACCCAGTACATGTTTTCTTCATTGTTTATGAAACAAGTTTAACAAAATTTTGGGAATCGAAATGGTTCCACAAGAAGAAACTATTCTTTTTTTATTACTTTTTTACAATTACACTAGACCATAACAGTCAGTCAACACAAAGTAAATAGAAGAGGAAGCTGTCCTGTGGTTGATATACATCAATGTCATTCTAAGCAATTAACATTCTATTTTTTATAGTATATTTTTTAGAGTACATGCGCAACGTGTTGGGATATATTTCTAATTAGATTTTTAACAAAACAATTTTAAATTAACTTTAAGATGTGTGCACCAATAATTTATCATATATATACATAGAAGAAGGTTTAGTGCGATGAAAAAATATAAAAGATAAAAGGATTATTGGGCAAGTACCGCAAAAAAAAAATTAAAAAAATGCCTAAAGGCAAACCGTAGACACGTGTTTCTGACTATTGGTCTTCATCAGTACGGTGCAGCAAATTTTAAAAGAGAATGGAATCAGGATGAAATCAAATCAACAGGAGATCACTCAAGAAGCCAACCACACATTTGTGGACTTTACTAACATTCCCAGTGCTTACTAGGAAAATATTAGCGTCGCCACGGAGGCAGTTATAGTCGCTATGGAGATACATCCAAGCCCAGGGAAACTAAACAATAGAAGGTTTAGTTTCCCTGGGCTTGGATGCATCTCCATAGCCTCAAAAAATATAAAAAAATATCCAAAAATACCAAAAATATCAAAAAATATCAAAAAATATCATAAAATATAAAAAAATATCAAAAAATATCAAAAAATATCAAAAAATATCAAAAAATATCAAAAAATATCAAAAAATATCAAAAAATATCAAAAAATATCAAAAAATATCAAAAAATATCAAAAAATATCAAAAAATATCAAAAAATATCAAAAAATATCAAAAAATATCAAAAAATATCAAAAAATATCAAAAAATATCAAAAAATATCAAAAAATATCAAAAAATATCAAAAAATATCAAAAAATATCAAAAAATATCAAAAAATATCAAAAAATATCAAAAAATATAAAAAAATATAAAAAAATATCAAAAAATATCAAAAAATATCAAAAATTATCAAAAAATATCAAAAAATATCAAAAAATATCAAAAAATATCAAAAAATATTAAAAAATATCAAAAAATATCAAAAAATATCAAAAAATATCAAAAAATATCAAAAAATATCAAAAAATATCAAAAAATATTAAAAAATATCAAAAAATATCAAAAAATATCAAAAAATATCAAAACTTATCAAAAAATATCAAAAAATATCAAAAAATATCAAAAAATATCAAAAAATATCAAAAAATATCAAAAAATATCAAAAAATATCAAAAAATATCAAAAAATATCAAAAAATATCAAAAAATATCAAAAAATATCAAAAAATATCAAAAAATATCAAAAAATATCAAAAAATATCAAAAAATATCAAAAAAATATCAAAAAATATCAAAAAAATATCAAAAAATATCAAAAAATATCAAAAAATATGAAAAAATATCAAAAAATATCAAAAAATATCAAAAAATATCAAAAAATATCAAAAAATATCAAAAAATATCAAAAAATATCAAAAAATATCAAAAAATATCAAAAAATATCTAAAAATATCTAAAAATATCAAAAAATATCAAAAAATATCAAAAAATATCAAAAAATATCAAAAAATATCAAAAAATATCAAAAAATATCAAAAAATATCAAAAAATATCAAAAAATATCAAAAAATATCAAAAAATATCAAAAAATATCAAAAAATATCAAAAAATATCAAAAAATATCAAAAAATATCAAAAAATATCAAAAAATATCAAAAAATATCAAAAAATATCAAAAAATATCAAAAAATATCAAAAAATATCAAAAAATATCAAAAAATATCAAAAAATATCAAAAAATATCAAAAAATATCAAAAAATATCAAAAAATATCAAAAATATCAAAAAATATCAAAAAATATCAAAAAATATCAAAAAATATCAAAAAATATCAAAAAATATCAAAAAATATCAAAAAATATCAAAAAATATCAAAAAATATCAAAAAATATCAAAAAATATCAAAAAATATCAAAAAATATCAAAAAATATCAAAAAATATCAAAAAATATCAAAAAATATCAAAAAATATCAAAAAATATCAAAAAATATCAAAAAATATCAAAAAATATCAAAAAATATCAAAAAATATCAAAAATATCAAAAAATATCAAAAAATATCAAAAAATATCAAAAAATATTAAAAAATATCAAAAAATATCAAAAAATATCAAGAAATATAAAAAAATATCAAAAAATATCAAAAAATATCAAAAAATATCAAAAAATATCAAAAAATATCAAAAAATATCAAAAAATATCAAAAAATATCAAAAAATATTAAAAAATATCAAAAAATATCAAAAAATATCAAAAAATATCAAAAAATATCAAAAAATATCAAAAAATATCAAAAAATATCAAAAAATATCAAAAAATATCAAAAAATATCAAAAAATATCAAAAATTATCAAAAAATAAAAAATATAAAAATGAAGAAAACTTCTAAAATCTTTGATTTGAATTACCTACAAAAATTAATGATTAGTTATTTTTTTTGCCAAACACAATTGTATAAATAATTTAATAAAAATTAGAAAATCTTGTTTATAACACGTTACGAAATGCCATTTTGTGTAACTGGTTACATAAAAAGCTATTAGGTAACCAAATAAAAGCAGGGTTCAATATTTTATTCTCTGATCTCTATTAAAACGTTTTCAGGGAAAACGAAAATCGCTTACTACTTTTTGCAGTTCACCCGGATGTAAGCTTTTGAATGAAATGTATTTTTTTCAATAATTTCTGTAATGCGATTAGACTCTAAAACTAATTAAAATGACTCCCTTCTAGTCTTATTAGTACAAGCACCAAAAATTAGTTTCAATTTTTTTGTTCACCCTATATAACTGGAACTTAATTTCAACATTAAAAAAATATTTTTGAATGAGATACAACATATCAAAAAAATCATAATTTTCTATATCTAAAATGCGTTGTCCTCTTGGTTAATTTTGGTAGGCAGATTAATTAATAAAATTTATTATTATACGAGTATATATCAAATTGGTATCTTTTATCAAAATTTATATAATTGTTTTTTTTATAGTTCTTCAACTCAATTCGGCCTACATAAAGCAGCTCATCCGAAATGGAGACGTGGAAAAATTAGAACAGGCCGTACTCGAAGGCCAAGGAAAAAAATTGGTCGGCGAATACTCGGCCGACTACAAGACCAGAACCTTCCTTAAATCAATACCCGCTCTAATGGTAAGCTATTTCCAAATTATTAGGTATAAGGTACATCGTACCTAATACTCAGAACAATTTGTTATACTTTGGATTTCACTATTTTGAATAAATAATATCGTAAAAGGTAGCACGAGACCATTTTCAAACATTCGTGAATTCAATATTATTTGAAATAAAAATACTCGTTAATGCTTTGGAAAATTAATGGTTATAGTAAGCAAATAGTAAGGTAATTTGTGCGAATACAGTTAATGTCAGATTGTCAGTGTGGGCAAGATATACCAATCCATTTTAATTACTGAAACGTAACAAATAAGACACTTGGGGAGCTAAAAGTTCCTCTGGAATTTACACGGCTTCTCTGTTTTGTGTTTATCATTGGGTAGAGGGAGCTAAAAAAATGTCATCTGATCTCTACATGACTTCTTCTCTGGTTTTGTGTTTATATTTGGTTTGCGGCAGCTAAAAAAGGTCCTTTCTCTCTCGTCCAGCTTTGAGTCAAAAGAAATATGGTCACTCCAATTTTATATTAGGCAGGTTGTGTTTTCACCTTTATGTGCTCACTGTATAGTAAATAAAATAATATAAAATACAATAAATAAACGTCAACACTATAATAACCTTACTTCCAGTGGCGGCTTGTAGTAATTTAAAATGGGTGTTCAATTTTTTCCAATAATTTTATAATTTAATACTTCGGTTCAAAACTTTGCACAAGCACCAATATCGCTGTTTTGTTATTTGGGTTTGCAATAAATGTAGTTATTATTATCAATATCATACTTTTTTCAAACACTGCAAATATTAATGAATAAATATTTTAGTTATTGTAATATTTGTTTTTTTAGTACGTTGAAAACCATTTTTTTAATTTCAACCCTTTTTAAACTCCTATTTTTAACCAGATTTTTTCCAAATCAATAGCCTATGTCCCCTTATAGAATTTGATTTTTCCTTAAAAATTTGAAGTTAATAACGTTTTTCGTTTTTGAATCATCGTGTAGACGAAAAAACGTGACATTGGACAGAGTGACAAAGTAAACCTATAATACTCTTCACAGACTACTGTATGAAGAGTATAATAATAATATAAACAAGGTTTATAAACATAATAGACTGAAAAAGTTGGTACAATAAAAGACTGATAAAGTCAAAGTTTTGAAAATTATTCAATATGTATATTAGTATCTCGGAGGTAAACTGCACTTTTTAGTAGAGCAGACTGTATGTTGTTTAGATACTTTCTGTGTATATATAATTAATGCAGTTAGTCTCAATTATTGTCACAATATGTATTGTTTACTAATAATCTAACTATTAAAACTTATTTTTTTAATATACAAGAATTGTTGGTTTTTGTAACATATTTCTATGTTCTGATAACAAATTTTCTATGACATAGTATCATATACCTCCAACATGTCTCTATAAATAATACGACTAACGTGATAGTTAAATAGTGTTGTTTAACTCGGAAGTTTATTGAACACATAGTGTTATATATTTTTTTGTCAACTTTTATTATGACATCACTATTCACAGTATAGTATACCCCTGGAAAGGTCCTGATATCGGTAAATGTTTAATTTAGGCTTCATGATATAGGTACATACCTAACATAGACATAACTAATTAGTTTCTTGAATTAATTTAGGTCAGTACAATATTTACTTTTATATCGTCTTTAAAAACAACTGTAACGTAAGTTTAGCTTCCATTTTTTTGTAGATGCTAGCGATAAATTAGAATTTCTATCTAATTTAAGAAAGGGAAGTATTTTTAAATAATAAAAATCTTAGAGGAACAAATATTGGTATTGCTCACGACCTCACAATCATAAAAAAGTAGAAGCAAGAAAAAACAGGGAAAATATTTGTTATATTAAAAACGGCTTACTCTTCCTTAACGGTACCTACTATAGAGCAGACGAATTTGCACAAACTGAGGATCTAAACCATAAACAATCACACAGCGCACCCAGCACTCCTAGCATCCACAAAAATACAGATCAACTTCCAGAAAACTCTGTAACAACCATACAGCAAAATCAAATTATAGAAAAAACTTAGCTTCCATCATATAACCCGCATCGTCTGAAAATCCATCAGAGCTAATAAGAGATACACCTACGAAAAATTTGAGGAAAGAAAATAGATTTAAGGAAAAAATAAAGAAAAACACGTTGAAATGGTCACTAGAAAGAAATCTGTAGTTGAATAATTTTTAACCTACACTCTATATTAACTAGTTTTTCTTTTTTTTATATTTACTAATTTAAGATTTAATAACGACCCTTCTGTCCAATCGAAATTTAATATAATTTTTATACACTTCTATTTTTAAATTAAATTTTATTATACATTTTTATTACATTTATTTAAATAGTGCGACTAAACTATTGTAAAATGGATAACTATATTAGGGATTTTACTATTAATAAGGTTGAAACACTTAGTACTAAATCCATAACTGAGGTAAATAACATTTTATCAAATACCATGCAAAACTTGAAGGTATATCATATGAACATTAGGAGCATGAATAAAAATTTTCATGAACTGAAAATAATTCTAAATGAAATAAAATATGAAATGGACATTATTGTTCTTTCGGAGACAAGGCAACTCGATGGTATAATAGTATTAGTAAAAAACAACATTAAATTTGAGCATAAAGTTGTCGATATCAATGTTACTAAAATTCTTCAAATTTCATTTCGATTCGCAAATAAAAATATTATGTTATCCGCGCTTTATAAATCACCACCTATTTCAGAAAATTCTTTTAAAGAATATAGTAATTATTTGAGTAATATAAATAATTCGTATATACATATTTTAGTGGGAGATTTTAATATTGATATATTGAAAGATGAAGGTTATGTTGATGATTATTTAAATATAATGAGTGAATATTTATTACAAAATGACTGTTAATAAATATACCAGAATTTTTAAAGATTCAAAATCTTGTATAGATCATCTGTTTATAAAAGATAAATCACTTTAAAATTATTCCAATTGTTTTAGAGTCAGACATAACCGATCATTTTTCCATTGTCGCACAACTTAATTTACTTGAAAAACAGAACTTACAGAATTCCACTAAAATAATTTCAACCTTTGATACGAAAAAATTCTATGATAACATAATGCAAATTATATCACAGAAACTGCCGAAGTGCCCAGAAATTCTAAGAATCCCACCAGCCGGCAGCTCAAGTTTCTTTTATCAGCATACATGTGTTAACAATGATTATTTTTTACATTTTTTAGTCTGATGTTAGCTTTCATTTAATAAAGACATAATTATAACTCTGTTTAAACAAAAAATATTTTTTTTTTAAAAAACGATTTTTCAAATCGTGTTATATTTTTGGCGCAGTCAGTAGGATTGTCACGAAGAATCCGACGTGGATAACTTTCGCTATTTTTATAGTTAAGTGACAATTACGAACTTTCAACGTTTCGCACCAATTTCGAACTTTCCATCGCGAGAAAAGTTTTGTGGTGCTACCAAAGAACTGTACTGGAGACTTCATTGGTTAAGACGACAGCCGGACCTTCGATGCAAACGAAAACCGTACTGTAAGTTTTATTTTTCTTATATGTCAGACTCCTCTAACATTGATTCCTTATCCTTTAGTGATCACGAATCTGATTTAGAGCTAGATTTTGTAATTGAAAGTTTTAACTCGATTAATATTAACGATAATAATTATCCAACTAATTTTAGTAAATTGACAAATATTTTAAATCAAACAATGACTCCTCCCCCTAACTTTCAAAAAGTTCACGCGGAGACCATACCTGATTTTTATGGCGACGAAAACGAGTTGCAATTTTTCCTAGAAAGTATTGATAGCATAGTTACCCATTTTTATGATAACGTAAATATTGGAAACTATCAGAATGTTATAATATTTAGAACGACTATAAGTAAATTGCATGGACCCGCTCGCGAAGTAATTAATATTAGTGGAGCCACTAAAATAAAAGAAATTAAGGAAGAGTTGATTATGAATTTTAGTGATCTCCGAAATGAAAGTTGCTTATTGTTGGATTTAAATAATTTAAGGCAAGCTCCTAACGAGAGCCCATATGAATTTTATGAAAAGGTCAGGAAATTATTAAACACTATTTCAAACTACCTCGGTTTGCATGAACTCAACTTAGATATAAGAAAATTTAAACAGAAATCATATAACGAACAAGCTCTTCAAGTATTTTTAGCTGGGTTAAGAAATCCTTATGGTATCATGGTTCGTACCAAACATCCCAAAACACAGCTCGAGGCAATTACTTTTATAAGAAAAGAGGATAATATTAAATATTTACAAAATGCGCATTCAAATAACTCTCAAATTTCAATAAAAAGCCCCAACCACCAACATAGACAGAATAACTAATAAAACTATTCAAAACTATCGCCTAAACAATAACAATCAGTTTGTTAACAGAAATCAAAATTTTAATAATAACCAACAAACAAATTTTAATTAACCTAGCACTAGCTATTATAGAAATAATAACAATAGTAATTATAGAGGTTCGTTTCCTACTGGTCCTGTAAACATTCAACCTAGACCAGTAGCTAATCAAAGATTTTTTACAAACCGACAGGTCTTTGGACTTCAACAAAACGTTTGGGAACCAAATCCTAATTTTAATGAAAATAATTCACCTAGGCCTACTCCAATGAGTACGACTTCCCGTCAAATTTCTGGCAATTCCAGAAATCAATTACCCCAAAATCGTAGATGGGTATCTGAAGAAATAAATAATGTCGAACATTGCGATTTGGCAGATAATTCAATCGATTTTGTGAGCAGCAATTGCGAATACGAAATTGTAGACTCTCCTTCTGGCGATAATTACCAAAATTTTCAGGAGCCCAGCCTCCCAAATCCGAAACCATAATAGAATTTTATAATTCACTTGATAAAAGGCAATTACCTTATATTGCAATAAATAATCCACCATTAAAACTTTTATTAGACACCGGGGCAACTCGATCATTTTTATCTCCAGAAGCTGTTGATAAATACTTTTCAAAAATTAAAATAAAGGAACCATTTATTATTTCAACTGCTTTTAGCTCCTCCAATCATAACTTTTCAGTAACCATTCCGGCATTCCCCGAATTCCAAACAAAACAGAATATAAAATTTTTTGTATATAAATTTAATTGCATATTTGATGGACTATTAGGAATAGATTTATTAAATTCATTGAATATTCATATTGATTTGCCAAATGCTCAAATAATTTCAAATAATAATATTTCTTTGCCAATTAATTACTTTAATTCCACGCCAATAAAAATAAAACCGAAACTATTGCCTGGAAGTTCTGTTTCGCGGATAAAAATCCCCGTTACTATTGAATCCAGAGAAATATTAGTGCCAGAGCCAACTATCGGTAATTGTACAATACCGAGTACATTAACATTTTCAATGAACGGTTGGGCAACTGACGAAATTTATAACAATTCGAACAAAGAAATAAATTCTACTGTATTATACCCAATTAAATGTATTTCAGTTGAGAATAATTTTGAAAGCTATAACTTTACTAATGAATCCATTATAGATAATTGCGACAAACATGAAATTAATGATCTAATTAAGATAGATCACAAAGAAATGATTATCGGAATTTATAAAAGACATAATGAACTTATAACTAAACAAAATGGTAAAAAATTAGAAAAAACTAAAGAAGCCCTTCACAACCCTTTAACTTATGATCCTGTCACCCTCGCGTACCACAAATCTGTAGCACGCAAAAAAGATGGTCTACAATTCGGTTGTCGTCATCTTAAAAAGAAAGAGCGTCCCAAAGTAAAAATAAATAGAATAAAAAAACAAAAAGATCCGAATTCATTTGAAAAAGTTTTTCCTACACTTTCTAAAAATAATTCTAAAAAAATTTTATCTAATCAAAAAATGTACTATTACAGCATTCTCCTCATCATGGCTACGATTATCGCAGCCCAAGAAATTAGAATCACGAGTCTGGAATCCAACCCTGGAATATTACCCTATAAATTAGGATATGCTAAATTACAATCCACATACCATTCTTTTATCCATTATTTTGATTTAGACCCTATCGAAACCGAACTTGTTAAAATAAATATTCAATTCGAAAATATAATTTTAACAATTGAAAATAAAAATGCGGTATTCACATCCGAACTTAAAAATAACATAAATTCAATCTCCTTTGAAATAAAACAATGCAAAGAAAAATTAAATTACCTTCATTTTAATAAGAGACTTAAAAGAGGAATCTTAAACGGTCTAGGTACAATATTTAAAAGTATTTCGGGAAACCTAGACGCCGAAGACGGCAAAAGATACGACGACGCTATTGTCTTACTAAATTCAAATCAAAAAGATATAGCAAATACACTAAATAAACAGATATCCCTAACTACTAAAATAATCGATGATTACAACAAAAGTCTATCTTTAATAAAGCAAAACGAAATACAAATGGCTCAAAAAATTAATGATCTTAATAACGAACTAGAAAAATTCGTAAACGACTTTTCCGGATATTTTTTAGCAATAAACGCCGTAGACCAGGTACATGCAGTTCTCAAAATTTTAAATGAAATCTTAAATAATTTAGAAAACTCAATAATATTTGCGAGATTAAAAACAGTTCACTATAGCATTTTAAAAATAGAAGATTTAGAATTTATCATAAATTTGCTATTAAAGTCATATTCAGAAAGTAACTTATTGTTCGGTGCCGATCCACAAAATTTTTATAAATATTATGAAGTTATTACAGTAGACTAACAATCGGATAGTATTTGTGATTCACTTTCCTATAACCTATCCAGAAATATATTCTTACTTTCACCTCTATTCAATACCTACCCAAAATAACTCTATCCTTATCCCCTCCAAATCTTTTCTGGCAATACAAGGAAATAACTATGAGTACGAGGACGAAGAATGCAAAAATCTGAACTCATTATATTTTTGCACAAACATGAAATCTATTGCCAAAGCTAATGCAGATGATTGTATCCACCAAATATTACAATTGAATAATCAAGACTCTCCTGCATGTGAACTTACTCCAATCCAAATCAGTTCTGAGGTAATCGAACCAATCAATTCTGCCCACTATATTGCAGTATTTCCTCGAGAAACCAAGATCCAAATCAGCTGTGCAAAGTCAGATCTCGCAGTTTTAAAAGGTACCTATTTTATGGAAGTACCAAAGGGTTGCAGTTTCCAAACCCCGAAGAACAGATACTCAAATAACATCGACGTTATTCATGGACAGCCTTTACTTCTACCCGAAATTAAGATAAATAAAGTCAGTCAAAATCATTTCAGAAAAATCGATATTAATGAAATACCCCTCGACAAGATCCACCTATTGCAGAAGGAACAAAATCGAATTCGTCAAATAAGTCTTCAACCCCCTTCAAACAATACCCATCTGTGGTATACGCCACTGTGGACATTGGGTGTTGATGCCCTCATCATAATGTTTTTCAAGATTAGGCAATCGACGTCCAGAAATCAAAAATTGATAATACCTGCCACCCAACAAGCCACTTTCAATATCAATACCGAAGAAGACGAATAACGACCCACACCCTGTATGGATCTCTCTGGGAAGGGATGAATTATATCACAGAAACTGCCGAAGTGCCCAGAAATTCTAAGAATCCCACCAGCCGGCAGCTCAAGTTTCTTTTATCAGCATACATGTGTTAACAATGATTATTTTTTACATTTTTTAGTCTGATGTTAGCTTTCATTTAATAAAGACATAATTATAACTCTGTTTAAATAAAAAATATTTTTTTTTTAAAAAACGATTTTTCAAATCGTGTTATATTTTTTGCAGGAATCTTGGTTGGAAGTATATAATAGTGCTAATATTAATAAGGCAACGAAACATTTTGTAAACAAAATAAACGATATAAAAATCAATTGTACAAAAACATTTTCTGTTAACATGTCCAATAAAAAAAAGAAAACATGGATAAGTAACGGGTTGGTAAATTCAATAAATCATAAAAATAACCTATATAAACAAATGAGGAAATATCCCACAGAAGACAATAAAAATATTTACAAAAGATATAGAAACTATTTAAATAGCTTACTAAAAAATTACAAAAAAAAAAAATACTACCAATCTGAAATTTTGAAAAATAGTAAAAGTTCTTCTGATTTGTGGAAATGCGTAAATGAAATTGTGCATAAAACTAAAAATAAAAAAACTGAAATATTAAAATTATCTATAGATGGAAAAAAAATAACAATGCAACAAACTATTGCCAATAAATTTGTGCAACATTTTAGTAAAATTAGCTGACGAAATTTTAAGTAAGCACCATCAGTAAAATAAACTCTAGTAAACTCGATATTCCTTTCAGAAACAAATATAAATGAAATAAAATCGTTTATAGCTAAACTAAAAAATAAAAAAGCTCCCGGAATTGATAATATATCAACAGAAATGTTAAAAATTGGTGTAAACAGTTTTGCAAAACCTTTGGCTTATTTAATTAACCAGTCATTTGAAATAGGAGTCTTCCCAGAATGTCTTAAGATCTGTCTAGTCAAACCACTATATAAAAAATCTGATGTGTCCAACACATGACTTTCCTATCTAATTATTATAGGCTTTTTCCGGTTATTTTGTACAACTTATTGCAGCACCTCTATAAATGTTTAGAGGATAAACTAAATATATACATTTTCCACATACATCTAACTCAAAACATTTTTCTATAGATATTCATTGAAAACGAAAATACGGAAAAATTTAAATTTAGCACTTTTCCTTCAATTTTTCCAATACGGTCAATGGACTGTTAGAAAAATCATATAAAAAACAAAAATTATAGAGATCGATATCACATATAACTTTTATTTAAACAATTTTCCTAAAAATTTTAATTTTATTACATTTTGTCAAATTTCTCGAATACGGACCATTTTAAAAAAAATTGTATAGAAACAAAATTATAGATAATAATATTGTAAGTAATTTTTTTTTGAACAATTTTCTTCTCCAAACATCAATAACAGATATATTCCATAAAATATAAAAACGGCCTCTCATAAAGTACCCCCCAAATGTTCCGCCTTCGTCCAAAATCTAATCATTTCACCTCAGGCCGAAATAATACTTAAGTTTAAAATTGAATGGTTTTTCCTTTATCCGTTTTTGAGTTTTCTTCAAAATTCGAAATTTACACATTTTCTCAAATATCTCGAATACGGTCCATTTTAGATAAATTATGTATTGGATAAAAATTATAGAGAATTATATTACAAACAACTTTTATTTAAACAATTTTTATAAAAAAATAATTTTTTTTACATTTTGTCAAATTTCTCGAATACGGACCATTTTAGGAAAATTTTGTATGAAACAAAAATTATAGACAATAATATTATAAGTAACTTTTATTTAAAGAATTTTCTTCTCCAAATGTAAATAACGGATATATTTCATAAAATATAAAAATGACCACCAATAAAGTACCTCCCCAAATGTTCCGACTCTGCTCAAAATCTAATCAGTTCACCGCAGGCTGGAATAAAGCTTAAGTTTAAAATTTGGTGTTTTTCTTTGTATCGGTTCATGAGTTATGGTGGACAGACACACACACACACAATTATATGAACATATTATTGATTCTAGCAAGTTCCAAGTCCATTAGTGATAATGACCTACAAACATATAAATAGTGCCGTATAATCTCAAGAGCTCACTTCTACTCATATCTTCAAACAGTTATCATAAATATTATTGTAATTAATTGTATTATTGTTTAATAAAAGTTTTTAAAAAGTTAACTAGTGAAAGAAATAACTTATTTGGCGCAGTCACAGTAGGATTCAAGAAGGTTATGTAGGTTACAAGTTCTACATAACCGCTGGTTTCCACCATTTGTCTTGGAGAAGAATCTACAGCACGTAAGCATTGAGAATTCCTATAATTTTCCCTAAAAACCCGATTAGGTGATTGTATTCTTTAAAAATTTTAAAACTTTATGTACTGTTCAATATCTATAGTAGAAGTCAAATTTAATATATCGTTAGTAATTCTAAAATAAGAATTATATTCGAAAAAAGTTAATAAAAATAAATTTTTAAAATATTGGTACAAATTTAAATTCTTTCAAAAGAAAATTTTCCAGTGATTTTCCAACAGAAAATCATTTTCGAAATTAAAGAATAATTAGTTGTATATGCCAGATAGTATCGACGATTTAGTTCAGACCTTTCAAAAAATGTCTCACTACAGGGCAAGCTGCTAAATCACTCGCAGACTTCTTACCTACCTTTAGTGGAGAGTCATTTAAATTAGAAAGCTTTATTCAACGTTGTGACAAATATTATAATACATATGGTCAAACAGTTGACAATACATTAAACGATTTTTCATACAACGTCATTTGTTCTAAACTACAGGGTGATGTTTTAGATTTTGTTATGTACAGACCAGACCAGACCATTAGTTAGAGAAAGTTTAAGAAATCATTTTGGAAACAGAATAGATCGTCAAACTCTAACTAGTGATTTTCTACACTTAACAAAAAATCGAAATGAAAATATATTAGACTTTTTAAGTAGAATCAGCCACATGAAATCCAGAGTAGAAATTAAAATTAATGCTGAAAGAGATATTAATTATGAACGTAAAAGAATCTTAATGGAACAAAACGAAGGAAATTCCATTGATATATTATTAGCAAATGTAGATGAAAAAACCAGAACAATTTTAGATATTAAAGTTCCAAAAACGTTTACAGAAGCAAACGATATCATATCTCGTCTTTATTATAATGATCAACGAATAAATTCTTTAAATCCTGAAAATAAAGTAAAAACTAAAACAAATTTTATTCCCCACAAACCTCACAATCAAAACTCAAACTACTTTTTACCACAAAACTCTTATTATAAACCTCGAAATAATTTTAGAAGCAATTTCGGAAACAATTTTCATCGCTCTAATTTCCCTCATTCAAATTTCTCTTACCAACCTGGTCCATATAAGCCAAGTTTTCCTAGCCAACCTATAAATATGCAACCCCGTCAAATTCAAAGACACTATCCAACAAACGAACAAGTTTTTGGAAAACCAAAAAATGTATTCGACCCTAAAAATGCACCTAGAAATGAATCCAAACCAGAGCCTATGTCAACCACCTCCAGAAATCCTTCATTCAATCAAAAATTTAATAACAACTCTTTTATCCCAAGAAACAATCATAGAACCCCCAATTTCACCTTTGAAGAATTGTATAATCTAGAAGATTCTCAAAGTAACAAATGTTCTACCCAAGAACCTCAGACTTCTCTTTTAGAAGAAGAAAATTATTATTACCCTGAAATAGATCAAAGAGCAGAAAATTTTCGAAAAACCATGTCTCAAATCCCAGACGAATAGAATTAAATAATATTACACCTAATTCTCTTCCCTTCATTCATTTAAATTACCCAATTCCTATTAAATTGTTAATCGATACAGGTTGCCACCCATCAATACTTAGACCTTCCATTGCTGAAATCTATTTTCCTAACAAAATTATAAGACACAATACTCCAATTATAACTTGTGCGGGAACACGTCAATGTCAATTCAAAGCTAAAATACCTTTATTAAAAGAATTTTATTTAAAAGAGCCATTAGATTTTATATTATTTGACTTTCATGATTACTTTGATGGTATCATAAGAATAAGAGATTTACGAAAATTAAAATTAAATTTAGATTTAAATAACCAAATCCTTGTAAACAATAATAAGATAATTTCACTCAATTATAGGAAAAATTTCGATTATCAAAAATTTGAAATTCCTCCTATCTCATCAATATTAAAGGAAATCAGAACTTCATTACCAGATGGAGATATATTAATTAATGAATTGGAAAATTTCCAAAAAAACAATAAAAATTCCATCCGGAATAATAGAAATTAAAAATGGATTAACAATAATTGAATTCATTAATAACTCATCAAATACACAATTAGTTCGAATTGACCCATCATTTTTAGCACCTTTTGCTAATAAATTTAAGGAAGAAAATTATGAATGTTTTTCTATAGAAGATATAATTAATAAACAATTAGAAACTAATAATAATAAACCTAAAATAAACATGGAACATTTCCGGAAAGATCATATGAATTCCGAAGAAGAAAATGCATTAAAATTAATTATAGAAGAATTCCAAGATGTCTTTCATCATCCCGACAACAAATTAACATTTACTAATCATGTTAAACATGAAATAAAAACAAGTGATGAAATTCCAGTGCATGGAAAATCTTATAGGTACCCTTATGTCCATAAAGAAGAAATAAATAAACAAATAAATAAGATGTTAGAAGATGGAATAATTAGACCTTCTCAAAGTCCATGGAGCTCTCCAATTTGGATTGTTCCAAAGAAAATTGACGCAAGCGGTAAACAAAAGTGGAGGATCGTAGTTGATTATCGAAAGGTTAATGAAAAAACAATAGATGATCGTTATCCTCTCCCTTCGATCCAGTTTATCCTTGATAAACTCGGACGTTGCCAGTATTTTACAACTTTGGACTTAGCATCCGGTTTCACTCAAATCGAAATGGAGAAAAATGCAATTCCAAAAACGACGTTTAATGTTGAAAATGGGCACTACGAATATCTTCGCATGCCATTCGGACTCAAAAACGCACCTGCCACATTTCAAAGAGTTATGGATGATGTCCTTAAAGAATTACAAAATAAAATCTGTTTCGTTTATATGGATGATATAATAATTTTCTCAACATCTTTACAAGAACATTATAGTAGCATAAAACAAGTATTTAAACAATTAAGACAAGCTGGATTAAAGGTACAATTAGATAAATCCGAATTCTTTTCTAAAAACGTAGAATTTCTTGGAAACATAATAACCCCTGAAGGTATTAAACCAAACCCAAAAAAAATTTATGCAATAAAAAATTTCCCCATTCCAAAGACAGCCAAACAGATTAAATCATTTCTTGATCTTGTTGGTTACTATAGGAAGTTTATAAAAAACTTCGCAAAACTTACTAAACCTATGACTATGTGCCTCAAAAAAGGAGCACAAATCAAACATACTCCTGAGTTTGTAGACAGCTTTGAAACATGTAAAAACATTTTAACAAACGATCCGATATTACAATATCCTGACTTTAGCAAACCCTTTAATGTAACAACCGACGCCTCGAACGTTGCTGTTGGAGCCGTTTTATCCCAAGGCCCTATAGGCAATGATTTACCTATTGCATTCGCTTCAAGAACCTTAAACCCTTCCGAAAATAATTACAGTACAATTGAAAAAGAGCTTCTAGGCATTGTATATGCTGTCAAATATTTCAGATCCTATTTATATGGAACAAAGTTCAACATAATCTGTGATCATAAACCTTTACAATGGTTATTTTCTCTTAAAGAACCAAATTCCAAACTAATAAGATGGAAATTAAAACTCGAAGAATATGATTACAAGATCATATATAAAAAAGGCAAATTAAACACAAATGCTGACGCATTATCCCGTGTCGAGATAAACCCTCTAGAAATAGATGATAACTTGTCTACAATAATGAATCTAGACGCAAACGAATTTACCCCATATGAATCAGAACCACTTGAAACATTATTTCCAAATCTTTTAGACTTAGATTCTGACGAAATCATCCCCAGAACACCTGTTAATACTGAAGAACAATCAACCATTACTAACATAGATAACTCCTGTATTACACAAGAATTTCTAGATGAAATAATTGAAAAAGAAATACCAACACTTAATAAAATAATTTCTAAGCCCCAAGAAACAGTTTTAAATTCAGAAAAGTCTCCCGAAAATCCAAAAATCAAAATTATTCAAAACATAGTCATTCCTAAAAAACAAACAGATGAAAATAGAATACAAGGCTCAGATGATTTAGAAACTGTACACACAAGACATGAAAATCCTATTTTAAATATTCCATTTACTGAAAAAATAATTAACACATATAAAAATCAAATTATAGTATCTAGTTCTAACGTAAAACAACCAAAATATTCATATGAAAAAATATTTGATAAAAACCGTTACTTTTGGCAAATACCTCAAAACGATTTTGAAGAAATGCAATTTCTAAATTTAGTGAAAGAAACTATAAAACCAAATTCAACATTTTGTATATTATTTAAAAACGAAACTCTTAAAATACCTTTTATTCGATTTATGACAAAATCCTTTAAACATAATTCATATTCTATAGTAATTTCTAATAAAATGGTAACCGAAATAGTGAACGAACAAGAACGACAGGAAAAAATACAATACTATCATGAAACTAAAACTAGTCATAGAGGTATCAATGAAAATTTAACAGCCCTTAAAAAACATTATTATTGGCCCGAAATGGATAAAGATGTTATAAACTATATCAATACTTGCAATTTATGTCAAAAATCAAAATATAAACGACATCCAACTTCTTTAGTATACAAACCAACTCCAATTGGAAATAGTCCATTAGAACATTTATACATAGACGTATTTAAAATTCATAATCAAAATTATTTAACAATTATAGATAGTTTTTCAAAATTTGGACAGGCATATCCTATTAGTTCAATAACAGCCATAGAAACAGCTAATAAACTAATTCAATTTTTCAGCCACTATGGTATTCCCAATAAAATTACTTGTGATAATGGTTCTGAATTTAGGAATCACGTTTTACAAGATCTTTGTTTGTTACACCAAATTGAGATACATTACACAACCGCATATAATCCTAATAGTAATAGCCCCATTGAACGATTTCATTCCTCATTAATAGAAAGCATTAGAATCTTGCGCGAAGAAAAGCCAAATACTTCGATTACAAATTTAATGAATTATGCACTACTAGGATACAATAACAGTATACATACTAGTACAGGTTATACACCATTTCAAATTTTAAGAGGTAAATTAGATTACAAAAATCCTTTCGAACAAGATGAAAATGAACGAATCACTCAATATATTCTTAAACACTCAGAAAATCTGAAACTACTGTCAGACTTTATCAATCATAAATTAACAAAAAATCAAAAACAAAACTTAGAAAGAATAAATAGAAACAGGCAGCGCGAACAAAAAATCGATCCAAACCTTCCTATATACTGTTTAAAAGGATCAGATCAAAGACAAGAAAAGGCAGACCAACCCTATAAAAAATTAACCAATATTAAATTAATTGGAGACAATAAGATTAAATCAGAAGACAGAATTTATCATCTCCAATCTCTAAAACCACAACGTCTTGTTACAGGAACTAAAAATATTGCTGAAGATGTTCTTAGCAGCGACGATGATACTCCTCTTGCTACCAGGATTGCTAACCCTAGAAATAAAAGAGATACATAATCCAATCCTACCAGTCCAAATCGGATTATCTAGAATAATAACCTCCAAACACACATTTTTGTATCACATTAATATAACATACGCCTTAGAAATAAGTAATAAGATATTTAATGAATTATTACAATTAAAAAACTCATTTGGAACGCATAATCATTTCTCTATTATCATTAATGATAAAATCAACCACGCTATAAATTTAAATAAATTAATAATTAACCAATTAGAAGTATATTCAAAAACACGCAATAGATCTAGGAAAGCATTAATAAACGCAGTTGGAAAAATTTCAAAATGGATATTTGGCACATTAGATTCAGACGATGGAAAATACTATAATAATTATCTAAATACATTAAAAGAAAATCAAATCAAATTAAATTTAAGTCTCTCTAAACATCATACTGTATTAGAAGAAATGTCAGAAAAATATCTCGAACACTTCAATGTTCTAGAAGAAAACCAAATCACAATTAGTAATCAAATAAAATTAATAACTAAAGAAATTGATAAATTACTTGACATTGAACAAGCTTTCTCCTTAAACGTCATTATAGACAATTTAATTATTCAATTACAAAATACACAGAACCTAATAAACAATATTGATACAGCAATATCTTTTGCAAAACTAA
Organism: Psylliodes chrysocephalus; assembly: GCA_927349885.1. Classification (NCBI taxonomy): domain Eukaryota; kingdom Metazoa; phylum Arthropoda; class Insecta; order Coleoptera; family Chrysomelidae; genus Psylliodes; species Psylliodes chrysocephalus. The sequence continues at coordinate 27,295,288 of OV651823.1, read as the reverse complement.
ATATACTTCATAGTTCTATTATAAACCCACAAACATTAGAGTCAATAATTACAAAATTAAATGAAATCTATAAAACCAGAAATGTACCTATTCTAAATAACTTTATGAACTACTATAGCTTATTCTCAACTCAAGTCACAGTACAGGCTGGGTTTATCATTTTTAAAGTCCATACACCTATAATTAACAATACGTCCCGATACTTTCAACTATACCCTATTCCTCTAAATAACCTTACTATTATTCCCGAACAACCCTTTCCTAATTCTCAATGACTACGGAGAAGATTGGACTACATCAGACAGATGTCCTGAAATTGAAAAACACTACTATTGCCCACTACACTTATTACGTAAAAACAAACAACCATGTTTGTCAAAAATTATAAAAACCGGAGAAAACGAATGCTCAAGTATTGTTGTTCACCTGAACAAAACTGTCATCACACAAATTAATGCCAACCAGTTAATAGTCATACCTACAAAATCTTTCAAATTAAAAAGCGATTGCGACAATCAAGGAATTTACAAAATTAGCCAACCTTTAATAATTAACATTGGAAAATGCCAAATTAATGCTGATGGAAAAATATACCAAAAAGAAGAAACTATACACGAAGAAAAAGTATTTGAACTACCTTCCTTCAACTTCACATCCAACATAATCAAATTACCTATGCTGCACTTAAAAACACTTAATCATGAAGATATTGAAC
>OV651823.1:27284966-27294073 GCA_927349885.1 Psylliodes chrysocephalus | reverse complement strand
CTCGTGGCGAAAACTATCAGCCAAAGCTTTTTTTTACTTTTAGCCGGGCTCCGTCTACACTTTTTTTCCTTTCCTTCGGAATTATTTATGTAATTTTTGTTGGAGAGCAAATCCCGTAGGACGGTAAACAAAAAAAAGAGATACTTTTCTTTTTTTTTTACTGTTTTCACCACCAAACAATTCGACCACCTTCGTCTAACCCAAAAATTAGAATATCCTTCTTTTTTTAAACTTCCACAGGTCATTCAGCCAACATTTAATTATATAAATACATAAATTCAATTTATTTGACAAGTATTCCCCGAAATCATTCGAACAAATTAGCAACCATTCTTACTAAATATAATGCAAAAGTTTATTATCATAAAATATCTTATAATAATTAGAGAATTGAAAACCTGGCTGTTACGTAGCCTAGTCGCACAACACCTATCCACCGGAAATTAAAGATTCCATCAAGTGTCAACTAACATTTGAACTACTAAATCTGCGTTCCAAAATTATTTTAAAGATGCTTTCGAACATTTTTTGTTTGTTCTTAAATAGCATTAAACTGAATTAATTCTGAAACTGTATCAACTGTTTTAAAGGTGGTACTTTATGATAGAATAATGGACGTGAAAACACCGCACATTTATGCTATTTTCTAACTCAAGAGAGAGAAGTACCCTATCGAAAGAAAGACGAATCGAACTCCACATTATGTATTCTCTTTAATTCGTATTTTCAAACACCTTACACCTCACTGAAAAAGTTAATTGTTGCTTCTCCTAGAAATTTTAATTCTCTTGACTGGCTTACTACTGTTACAAGTTGACGTATGACATTCCGCATGGAATCTTAAGAAAAATAAGTAGTCCCATTTGGAAAATAAGTCCTCTGAGGTATAATTTACAGCCAATAATTCATATACAATAGTTCTATTTTGTTGGCAATGCAATATTTGTCTCAAAGCTAATTTACCATCGGATTATTTAGTAAAATAATGGATGACAAAATACCGTGAAACTGATCTTGCCATAAATAAGAAATCCTCGGTTAGAAAACAGTCGTCTCAATAAATCGTAATATTCGTTTTCTTCCACGATCTCTTGATCTGACGTTTGTTTGTGGGTATCTAAAGAGGCTCATGTACACTGATTCTTTAGCAACTACAAAACAAAGTAACGTATTCTGGACGATATTCGAAATATTTTTGTAAATATATGTCAGCGAGCTTTTTTTAGTTTGAACAAAATGATAAACATTTAACAGACCTTTTTTTGAAATATTAAAATTCGCATTTTTTGTTTCTAAATTTATAATTAAGATTTTTCTGACATTGGGGCAAAGGAGATTTATTTATTCTAAAAATACAATGCCTAATGGATCGTCACTTTATTACTATATTTAAAACCACAGGTAGTGTTCACTTTTAAAGCTTAACTAGAGAAAGAATTAGAAAAATATTTTTTTTAAATTAATTTAAAAATGAAAACCTATATGTTTTATGTTCAGAAACACCTAAACCATATCCTCATACAGAAAAATATATTTATTTTAATCACTTAATCACTTTATAATTTACATATATATTGTACTGTTTTTATTTAATTAAAGCCCTGTCAAAAACATATAATTCTTAAAGAAAATTTTTTTTTAGAACAGGACTTCTACAAATTAAAATTAAAAGAAATGATAATGAATATTTATAATATTTCCTTTTAATAAAAGACATATTAAAACAATTAATCCAAAATTAGTGCAAATAAACAAGTAAATCAAATATTATTAACATACCTTATTATATGGTATCTTTTATAACATCCTGTATATGTTATTTAAAAAAAAAATCTTGTTAAATGTACAAGAAACAATTATTATAAACAAAAGTTGTGTAAATATACAAGTAATTCAAATATTATTAACATACCTTATTATATGGTATCTTTTATAAAATCCTGTATATGATTTTTTGTAAAATTCTGTTAAAATTAATGTCAGTGATGACACAGAATTAGGCATTCCAACGACCTGTCAAACAATAGGTGCCAGTGGGAAATTCTTGTATATTTAAGGGGGTAGCGACATAGAAGAGTTATTGCAAGTTCACTTAAGGTCAGTCACTATTAGTGCCGCTCTTATTTTGACATCTGAGTATGCGCAGATCATTAACTTTAATAAAGATTGTGTCTGTCCTTAATAAGAAAGTTATTGCAAGTTTACTTAAGGTCAGTCACTATTAGTGCCGCTCTTATTTTGACATCTAAGCATGCGTAGATGTTTATGTTCTAAAACTGACTTTATTAAGGATTGTGCCTGTCCTTAATTGTGGATGTTTAAGGCAGCAGGTAGTGGCAACGTTATAGTTTTCGGATGCGCTCGCCGACATGCGTATCCGTTAGAAGTTTTTTAATATTGAATATTTAATATAATCATCATTTAAACCTTCTAAAATTATAATTTCTAATGCCTCTTTAATATTATAGACAACAAAAAAGATGAACTATGATTTAAAGTTTAGTGGCTGGCTTTATAGAAATTTGCAATATCTCTCTATTAAGGACAGGCACAATTTTTATTAAAGTTAGTGATCTGCGCATGCTCAGATGTCAAAATAAGAGCGGCACTAATAGTGACTGACCTTAAGTGTACTTGCAATAACTCTCTATAGTCTTGCAACTTGGACGCTATTTTTATTCGAAGTAGTACTCGCCAAGCCTGCCAATTTATGAAGAAATGTATAGGTGAGTTTTTTAAATATTATTTTTATTGTGTTTGACATAAAATATTTATTCATGATTTTACGTAAAGTAGATAGAATACACCATATATCGCCACCCTTAGATATACCAAACCTGCCCACTGGTAATTCATTTGTTTGGAATGCCTAATTGATTCTGATATCTTGATTCATGGGATAGGAATTTGTCTCCATGGACACAAAAAAAAGTTGTTGATTACAGGAGTTCAAGGGTGGACATCTTGAAAATTTTGATAAAAAATTAAAGTAGCTGAAAGGAAAATTAATTAAAACTAGTTAAAAACCGTCCTATATCATTCTATTTAAGGTAAAAGTGTTACAAAATGAAGGTAATGTCATTTGATTATACATTTTAATTGTCAAAAACATTCTATTTGCGGAAATACATACCAATAAAATATATGCCCATGAAAATCAGAGATATGAGATTGATATCCTATTTCATGTTGGTCCAGTGGAAAATTTGAAGCAGTGTCCTGTGTTTTTGGACTGGAACATTCTACGAAGAAAACAGATTGTTGTGAAATAGACGATTTCTACTCAACAAGTGTAAGTGTAAAACTATTTTAATTAAAATACATACCAGATAAAATAATAGGAACAAAATTGGAACTGAATAACACAACTGTTACACAAAGCTTGTACATATTTCTTTGACATTTTGTAAACGATTCAAGTCAGGTTACAAACCTTTTCTTTGTAATAATGAACACTGCAATCATTATGAATCGATTACAGAGTTTAGTTCAAAGAATGTAAATTAGAATTTAGGTTTATAGTTTTCTACCCAAGCAAAGTATTAATTTCATTATTGCCTAATAGGTGGCGTTAGATACATCTATCGATGTATAGTAAATTTTATTCTTGGGAAGAGAATCAAATTGTTTTAAAAACTTTGATCAAGGTTTTCCTTTCTTTCGTTTTATATATATATATATATATATATATATATATATATATATATATACATCCCGCAGCAATATTGCGTCCTTTCATAACCCATACATTTTGCGTCTCTGGAAACAGTGTGTTTAGAATAGATTTCATCGAGTATATTGAAACTACTAAAAATTAATTGTCTCAAAATATGTTTTTTATGACCATATCGTTAAAAAATTATATACGTTTTTTTTTTATTTTCCGACCACTTTGACTCCTTTTATATTAATATCTATCTTGCATCCGTATATTACTATTTTACGTCCAAAAGAATATTTTTGTTTCATTTAACATATTAATTTACGTCCAACAGTGTTGCCAATATTTTTTATAATTCAGGAAGGCTTTGTATTAAAGACCAATTTATTTCGAAACCAACCACAAGAATAGTTTAAATATATAAAATTATTTGTTCTGATTGACTGACTGACCCATCAATCTTACCGCCAAAACTTCTAGGTCTAGGAAGCTAAAATTTATAAGATAGGTTTTTTTTATAACGTATGCAAAAAAGAATTTTCCAAAATTTTAATTCTAATGGAGGGAGCTTTGTATCTCTTTGTTGTTTGAAGTTAGACACATAAAAGTTTGAAATACAGCTACTGAGCGTAAATAAATAATAACATGTTTTAGGGTTTTAGGATGTTCACATTTAAAGGGGAGGTAACGGGGAAGTGAACGCTTGTATAGAAAAATATTTTTTTTTTTTAGGTAGCGTTTTTGAATTTTCATATTTTAAGGCGGGAAACAAGTGGGAACAGGGGATGAAAGTTTGTATGCGAGTATCGATTTTTTAAAGGTAGGAATTTAAAAATTGGAATTATAGCTACACATCATAAATAAATAGGTAATGAATTGTTTAAGTGTTAAGGATTTTCACATTATAAAGTGGGGAAATGGGAGTTCAAAGTTTTTATTAAATATTGGTTTTTTAAACATAGCAACTTAAAAATTGGAATTGTAGCTACTCATCATACATAAATAATGACTTGCTTCCGGGTGTTTGGATTTTCACATTTTAAAGAGGGGAGAACGGGGGTAAAGTTTAGTATGGGGTATTGGTTTTTTAAATATAAGAACTTGAAAATTGGAAGTGTAGTTACTCATCTTAAGTAAATAATGACGTATTTGAGGGATTTTATATTTTCACATTTAAAGGGTGAGAAACGGGGGGTGGGGTGAAAGTTTTTATGGAAATATCGGTTTTCCAAAGGTAGAAATTGCAGCTAAATAAATAATGATATATTTTCGGGTGTTTGGATTTTCATATTTTAAGGGTGGAGAAACAGGGAGTAAAATTTTTTATGGAGAAAGAAATAAAAATACTCAAAAATATATAAAAATAAATAAAATTAAATTAAAAAAATAAATATAAATAAAAATAAATAAAAATAAATAAAAATAAATAAAAATAAATAAAAATAAATAAAAATAAATAAAAATAAATAAAAATAAATAAAAATAAATAAAAATAAATAAAAATAAATAAAAATAAATAAAAATAAATAAAAATAAATAAAAATAAATAAAAATAAATAAAAATAAATAAAAATAAATAAAAATAAATAAAAATAAATAAAAATAAATAAAAATAAATAAAAATAAATAAAAATAAATAAAAATAAATAAAAATAAATAAAAATAAATAAAAATAAATAAAAATAAATAAAAATAAATAAAAATAAATAAAAATAAATAAAAATAAATAAAAATAAATAAAAATAAATAAAAATAAATAAAAATAAATAAAAATAAATAAAAATAAATAAAAATAAATAAAAATTAATAAAAATAAATAAATAAAAATAAATAAAAATAAATAAAAATAAATAAAAAAAAATAAAAATAAATAAAAATAAATAAAAATAAATAAAAATAAATAAAAATAAATAAAAATAAATAAAAATAAATAAAAATAAATAAAAATAAATAAAAATAAATAAAAATAAATAAAAATAAATAAAAATAAATAAAAATAAATAAAAATAAATAAAAATAAATAAAAATAAATAAAAATAAATAAAAATAAATAAAAATAAATAAAAATAAATAAAAATAAATAAAAATAAATAAAAATAAATAAAAATAAATAAAAATAAATAAAAATAAATAAAAATAAATAAAAATAAATAAAAATAAATAAAAATAAATAAAAATAAATTAAAATAAATAAAAATAAATAAAAATAAATAAAAATAAATAAAAATAAATAAAAATAAATAAAAATAAATAAAAATAAATTAAATAAAAATAAATAAAAATAAATAAAAATAAATAAAAATAAATAAATAAAAATAAATAAAAATAAATAAAAATAAATAAAAATAAATAAAAATAAATAAAAATAAATAAATAAAAATAAATAAAAATAAATAAAAATAAATAAAAATAAATAAAAATAAATAAAAATAAATAAAAATAAATAAAAATAAATAAAAATAAATAAAAATAAATAAAAATAAATAAAAATAAATAAAAATAAATAAATAAAAATATATAAAATTAAATAGATAAATAATCATCATAGTTGTCAATCAAAATCATCAATTATAATCATCAATCATAATCATCAATAATAATCATAATCATCAATAATAATCATAATCATCAATAATAATCATAATCATAATCATAATCATAATCATAATCATAATCATAATCATAATCATAATCATAATCATATTCATAATCATAATCATAATCATAATCATAATCATAATCATAATCATAATCATAATCATAATCATAATCATAATCATAATCATAATCATAATCATAATCATAATCATAATCATAATCATAATCATAATCATAATCATAATCATAATCATAATCATAATCATAATCATAATCATAATCATAATCATAATCATAATCATAATCATAATCATAATCATAATCATAATCATAATCATAATCATAATCATAATCATAATCATAATCATAATCATAATCATAATCATAATCATAATCATAATCATAATCATAATCATAATCATAATCATAATCATAATCATAATCATAATCATAATCATAATCATAATCATAATCATAATCATAATCATAATCATAATCATAATCATAATCATAATCATAATCATAATCATAATCATAATCATAATCATAATCATAATCATAATCATAATCATAATCATAATCATAATCATAATCATAATCATAATCATAATCATAATCATAATCATAATCATAATCATAATCATAATCATAATCATAATCATAATCATAATCATAATCATAATCATAATCATAATCATAATCATAATCATAATCATAATCATAATCATAATCATAATCATAATCATAATCATAATCATAATCATAATCATAATCATAATCATAATCATAATCATAATCATAATCATAATCATAATCATAATCATAATCATAATCATAATCATAATCATAATCATAATCATAATCATAATCATAATCATAATCATAATCATAATCATAATCATAATCATAATCATAATCATAATCATAATCATAATCATAATCATAATCATAATCATAATCATAATCATAATCATAATCATAATCATAATCATAATCATAATCATAATCATAATCATAATCATAATCATAATCATAATCATAATCATAATCATAATCATAATCATTAATCATAATAATCAATCATAAATCATCAAACATAATCATTAGTAATATTCTTTAATCATAATCTGCAATTTTAATCATCAATCTTAATCATCAACCACAATCGTCAACCATAATCATCAACCATATTCATCAACCATAATCATCAACCATAATCATCAACCATAATCGTCAATCATAATCGTCAATAGTAATCATCAATCATAACCATCAATCATAATCATCAATCACAATCATCAATCATAATTATCAATCATAATCATCAATCATAATCATCAATCATAATCATCAATAATAATAATAATCAATCATAATTCATCTAGCATAATCATTAATCATATTCTTCAATCATAATCTGCAATTTTAATCATCAATCTTAATCATCAACCACAATCATCAACCATAATCATCAAACATAATCATCAACCATAATCATCAACCATAATCGTCAATCATAATCGTCAATTATAATCGTAGATCATAATCGTCAATTACAATCTTCAATCATAATCATCAATCATATTCATCAATCATAATCATCAATCATAATCATCAATCATAAATATCAATCTTAATCATCATTCTCAATCATGAATCCTAATCATCAATTATAATCATTAATCATCAATCATATATATCAGTCATAATCATCAATCATAAATATCAATCATAATCATATTGGTATAATATTAATAATATTTTTCTTACAATATGTAAATCAATATTAAATCAGATTTTTTAAAACCATAACTAAAATTATGTTAAAGGAATTATAATATATCTATTAAATTCAAATAACCTCTAGTAACTGCCCCCAAATTTCTTATAACTAAAATTTAATTTAGTACTATCCAATATTTAATCAAAAAATTAAAATTATTTTGAAATAATTATAATTTACGTAATAAATTTTAAAAACCTAAGATATTTGCCAAAAACTTCTTATAATCAAAACCCAAAAACAATTATTTTAAAATAATTATTTATATATAATCCATTAAATTAAAATAACCTAAAGTAATTTCCGCAAATGTTTTTACAGAAAAAATATTTAATTTAGAAAACCCTAACTTCACTCAAACCCTTAGAATCCTAACTAATATAACAAAAAATATAAACTCCAACATCCACGCACTTAACAATGCTCTTTACAGTGATTTGGTTTTACACTTTACAGTGTTGCCGCTAGTTGGAGTCAAAATAGTGAGTGAAATGAAAGGATAATATACATTATGTATATTATTTAGCGCCTCTAACGGTAATCTCACAAACTAAATTTTGTATATTTTCTTTCATATCTGGCACTAAATTGCGTCCATTAAATACATTATAACTGCCATCTTGTATTGGTTAGCTTTAAATAAGAGTTAAATATAGAAACCCAACCACAAAACAAACTTATCTCTGTAAAATTGATTTAATTCCGTGCTTTTATAAGGCGGGAAAAGCCGAAAACTATTTTGCGTCCGATATTCGGACGTAAAATAGTCATGGAAGCAAAATGTAACGTACTGTGCATGTTATCGGACGCAAAATACTGCTAAGGATATATATATATATATATATATATATATATATATATATATTGATATAATATTCAACTTTGTATGCTAACTTTGATTTGGCAGCTAACGTGTTGAAAATATATACCAAATAATATTTATTTATATAGTTATAATATTTCTTTTTAATGCTTACTTTTTTAATCACACCTTGTATATATTATTTTCTGTAATTGTAGATTCGACTCTGCTCTCAGGGAATGGGTTCTATTTTTATATATTTA